>QEPC01001394.1:2287442-2337659 GCA_003113815.1 Sphenodon punctatus
TTTTAAGTTTGGAATTTATTTAGAGTAGGATTATTATTAGATTGATTTTCATTTCAGTTTTGTACCCCCCCCCCCGTGTTCTTTCTGTTTCCCCCTATGTAATATTGTATAGATAGATAGATAGTTATTAGATAGATATACACAGTAGTTAGCTTAGTTATAGAGAGAGATACACAGTGTGTTTGTAGGACAAGGCCTTGGTAGTTGATTAGGATATTCCATTTAGTTCAATAGGTTTTAGAATAGTTAATAGCAGTTAGATTTAGTGTAGAGATAGATATATATAAAAAAAGAAACAACCACTCTAGCCCCAGGACCCACCATCAGGGTTCTGGGGCCTACATTACTGGCAGGGAGGGCTGTGGCCAATATGTATCTAGAAACTGCCACTCTAGCCCCAGGACCCACCATCATGGGGCTGGGGCCATCATTCCTTGCACAGAGGCGATGTCATTCCACCGCACTAAGAAACAGCCACTCCAGCCCCAGAACCCACCATCTGGGTTCTGGGGCCAAGTTACAGGCAGGGAGAACTGTGTTCAATATGTATCTAGAAGCTGCCACTCTAGGCCCAGGACCCACCGTCATGGGTCTGGGGCCATTATTCCTCGCACACAGGCATGTCATTCCACTGTATCAAGAAACAGCCACTCCAGCCCCAGGACCCACCATCAGGGTTCTGGGGCCAAGTTACGGGCAGGGAGGGCTGTGGCCAATATGTATCTAGAAGCTGCCACTCTAGCCCCAGGACCCAATGTCATGGGTCTGAGGCCATCATTCCTCGCACAGAGGCGCTGTCGTTCCACTGTATCAAGAAACAGCCACTCCAGCCCCAGGACCTGCTGTCAGGGTTCTGGGGCCAAGTTACAGGCAGGGAGGGCTGTGGCCAATATCCAGAAGCTGCCACTCTAGCCCCAGGACCCACCATTATGAGTCTGGGGCCATCATTTCTTGTACACAGAGCCTTTTTCCGAACGGCCGAACCGAACCGAACGGCTGAACCTGAAAGCGGTGACCGGCCCGAACCAAACACTACCGAACCGAACAGCCGTACCTGAACGCGGTGACCGGACTGAACAGCCGAACTGAACTGGACTGAACCGAACGGCCGAACCCAAACCATGATCTGTTCGCCCATCCCTAAGTGTGTGTATGAGAAGTCACAGGGAAATTATGAAGTTACTTATCCCCTGCTGTTCGCTCCCATTTTCTGGCAATAAAAAGCTTAGTGACACTCTAGCATGACCATTTTTGTGAATACCCTTGATGGGTAATCTGCTTCTGGGCTGTTGTTTGGGTTGTTGGGTTTCCCTGGTCCTGTGAGGCTGTTGCCCTGTGCCACTGGGTCACCCACTGCCTTCTAGCCATGGCAAACATACTGCACCAGGCCTCGGACCATCAGCGGCTGTCTGGTGGCATGGCCAGGGCTCCACTGTTGTAACTGTGCAGACCTGTACCCGGTCATGGGAGCTCTGCTGTTGCCCACCCGGGTGCCTGCAGGCCAGGGATGTATGGTTCCGGCACCTGTATTGTGCATGTGCTGCCCCAGTCTGCATGTGGAGCAATCTCTACACACCATGGTGCATCCATTGACACACTGAACTACAGAGTGGTAATGTACAACACAGTTTATTTGGGGTTCTGTATGGGGGAGTCACAGTTTGTGGGGTCTTCCCCGTGTGTGCTTTGGTGCACCTCCAGGGCTCACTCCCCTGCGGGCCCTTGCAGCTGCCATCCTTTGGGAGCAGCGGATAGATGGCCTGGGCTCTCTGTTGTCCACAGGCCGCTCCACACCAGGCTGGGATGCTAGACCCTGTGGTGATGGAACAAAAGGTCAATGTTACACCCTGGCTTCCACTGTTACCCCGGTGCCACAGCCCGTTCTGTGGCTCTCTGGTGTTCCCATTGCTCCCCACAGAGCAGCTCCTCCACCCAGCCCTCTGCTGTTAGTGATGCCTTCCCCTCTCCCCCCACTTTCTGCTCTGTGGTCCAGCTTACCTGAGCTGGTGGGATGGCCAACATGGGCGGTTGGTCACCTGGAGGCTCTGGATTGAGCAGGGGATCCTAGAGGGGGGGCACGGAGGCAGCTGTGGAGAAACCAGGAGGGGTGTGGCCTGGAAGAACAGCCCCACAGGGTCTGGTTGCAGGGCTATGTGGGGGAGAGGGACCCTGTCAACTAGACTGGCAAAGGGGTGCTGCTAGGGAAACCAGGGTTGACCAAAGTGCAGGGGGCGCACCTGCACCTGTGGGGGGGCACTCTGGTGGTACTCGATTGCATCCCTCCACCCGGGCCTGGAGGGGTCATGTCCCACTGGGGTTCTCTCCGCAGGAGCCCCACTGTCTCCCCAATGAGGTCAAGGGCCTGTGCAGAGGTCCCCGCCAGCGCAACATGTCCCCTCGCCCTCTCGGCTCTGTCGAGCCGCATCTCATGGTGGAGGGTGGTGATCTGGCATCTGTCCCACAGGTGCTCAGTGTGGGACTGGGCTAGCATGGCTGCCAATATCTCCCAGTTCCTCTCCCTCTCCCCTCTTTGCACCTCTATTGTGAGGGTGAGCTCCTCTGTGTGCACCTCAGCTAACCTTCTGTTTCTTCCAGCAGTTCCCTGCTGAGGTCCTCTCTCCTCTGCCTGTTGTGGGCCCACATCTCCCGATTCCTCCCAGCACTGCTAGCGGCAGCTCCCATCGCTGGACTGGGGCACTCATCTGCGGGAGGGATGGTAACAGGTTGGGGTGTGAGGCTTTCTGAGTTCATACTCTGTGCCCATAGCTCTGCATCCCTGTTGCCCCAGGGGGTGCCCCCCCTCCCTGACTGTCCCTATGGTGTATGTTACTGGTCGGGCGGGGTCCCGGGGAATGTGTCCCCTCTGTCGGACCACAGCGGTGGCCTCATGTGAGGGTGCAGTCTACCGGGACCATGCTGTTGCAACTCCTCCTAGGGGCCTGTCATGTGGTCCCACCCCTCTTGCGGCACACACACACCCCCTCTGCATACCCCTCAGGGGCTGTTACCCATGTGGCTTGGTAACCCAACACTGATGGTGCCCAGCCCTTCCCTGTTGCACATGGGGGGAGGTTGGTTCTAGGGGCTGCCCCTGTGGCCGGCCTGTTCGACCGTTACCCCGATACTGGCCAGGACCCATCCCTTGTGCGTTGCGGCCTACCATCGTTGTCCTGGCGCCCGGCTCTCGGGGGTGCCTCCGGTTCTTCCTCAACCATCTCCTCCTCCGCGACCACCTCCTCATGAACCTCCAGGATGCCTTGAGCTGTAATGGGAATGTGGATCCATCTGTCAATCCCTGCTGCCCGGCTTAGGCTCCGGTCACTGTGGCTGTGAACCTTCCCACCCAGTCCCATTCTCTCCCCCTCCGCCCCAGTCCCTGGGTGCATTCCTACCTGGATTGTCTTCCTCTGCTTCCTGGGAGGCATCCCGGGTCTCCTTCCACCCCGTGTGCACCCCTCTTCCCCATGGCTCAATGCCCTGTGGGTTTTCTGGGTGCACGCGGAGGGCGATGTTTGAGTGAGCAGGTTCCTGGGCTTCCTTCTCCCCTGTGTGACAGGGCTTTCCCCTCCCACATCCTGACTTGCCTCACCAGGGACAGCGGCCTCCCCCTACTCTGGGGGGTCGGGCAGGGGGGCTGTTGTCAGCGCTCTCTGCCTGTCCCTGGCGAAGGCAGTGCCGTGTAAGCAGGAGGAGACTATATCCCTGTCAATGCAGAGAAACTGGTCCAGCTCATCATGGAACTCCAGTGTACGCATGGCATGGTCAGACTTGAGATTGTTGTCCTTGATATGTTTGTATCCAGACCTCAAGTCCTTTGCCTGCTGCATGCACTAGGTGACATCCCTATTGTACCCCTGCCACTGCAACTTCTGGGCGATGGCTTCATAGATCTGTCTGGTCTTGTAGCTGCGCACCAGGTTGTGCTGGACCTTTTTGGCTCCCCACAAGCGTATGAAGTCCCTGGTCTTCTGCCTCGACCAGAGCTCCCCCTTTTGGGTACTGCATGTGGGGGGGCCTACAAGCTTGCCGGCTTGGGGCCCGCCCAGTCGCTGTGGTGACAGTGGAGCTAGTCGTCCCCTGTTGAGGGTATTGCAGAGGAGTTAGCATCTGCCTCACAGCCCCCCTGTGCTCTCTTGTGGGGAATCCATCCCCACTCCCCTGGGGGGGGCACAGGTGCCTTACCTGGCTGTCACAGAGGCCCTTCTTGGCCGTCTCCCCAGTGGTGCATTGCTCCTGGGTGCTCTCCTTGGGGTGGGGGTGTAAACTGTTAACTGACAGCTGCCCGTCCTGTGCTCCCTCAGGTTGTTGTCCGCTGTTGGCGTGCAGTTTCCCCCTCCCCGGGTTCTTGGGGTCCCCTCACACATACCTCGCTGTCGGTCACACTCCCTTCCCCATGCCCTGTGGCTGTGCTGGAGTGGGGGGATGCGGTCGGCATGGGCGCTGCGGTCTGTCCTTGGCCCTGTGGCGGCATGGGTGTGCTGTGTTTAGTGGTCCTTCCCACTTCCTCCCCCCAGCCCGTGGGGCCGGCCCCCCTCCCCTGGGCATCCCGGGGTCCCTCTGCTTACTCTGGCCTATCTCGCATGAGTTGCAGCACTGGCTCCTGTTGTCTTGTTGGAGGCTTTCCTTCCAGACATCTCGGGAGCTGGCGCACCCATGTCCAGTTTCAGATCCCTTTTGAGGGCTCCTGGGCAGGCGTCCGGCATCTCCCTGGGTGGGCGTGTCTGCTTGGGGGCACCTGCGTGGCCTCTCTATCCATCTCTCTGTGGTCTTGGCAGACCTGTTCCCGTGGGTCTGGGTGTTCTGGTTTTCACACGGACAGGCAGGTGTTGAACACCCATCTCCACCCACCTCCACGCACGGAGCATGCTGGCTCCTTCCCAGCTGCTCCGTGGGTGTTGGTGGATGGGTCGTGAACACGCACCCACCCACTCATGGATGTTTACACAGGCACTCTCACACCTATCTGATGGGTGTTTCTGGGTGTTCGTGGGTGGGTGCTGTCCGTGTAAAAACAGCCTATATGAAAACTTTCCTTTTGCCATCTCCCAACTATGAAGTCCCCTGTGGGGAAGCTGACTGAAGAGCTACTAATATTACACTCAGGATTCATTAACTTACTACTGAAATAACAATTGATCCAAAATGGAAAGAACTACTATGTGCTGGAAAATTGAAATTTCTCACCTCCTTTTAAAGCTCTTCCTGAGCATATTTTGCACTGCTTTCTTGGAGAGGGGAGGAATTGGGGAACTAGTCCATGAAGAGAGAGAACTGCTGTGTGAAGATTTTGACAAGATGGGAATTTATTTATTTCAATTTGTCTACCGCACCCTCCTACCGTGACTCACAACATCAATTTAAAACTTCAGTTTTAAAATATCAATTTAAAAATACATATATTAAAAAAAAAAAAAAATTTAAATATAAAATATTAAAATATTTTTAAAAACCTATAAATATAAATACAATATCACATAATGGACAAAGTTACTCAAAGGAGAAAGTATTTTCGTCTGTGAAAAAATTAAGAGTACAAAACAATGCATCATATGAACATTTAGGGAGAGGGGGGGGAATTAGAAGAGGGTGAGTTACATGTTAAACAAGGAGCCGAGGACTGAGACAAAAAAATGTTGTCCATGTGGTTAATAGAAAAAGCCAGTGAAAGGGGAAAAAATCTCCTGAGTACTTTAGCCTTGCAGAAAAGTGAAAGTGCATATTATCTCTGGAACACAGTGTACACTGTACCTTCCCATTCCAGACAGATTTTCTGGCCCTCCCTAGCCACACTATTATCAGCACACAGGACTTGTGCCTGGTAGGGAAGCAGAAATTCCTTCAGGAGTTAGTTGGAAGAACATATATTGTAGACCGCTGGATTAGCCAGCCTCCACCTGTGCCTCTGCCTATCGACTCACCAGCCTAGTGTCTCCCTTGTCTAGAGAACAATCCACTGTTAAAGCCTCAGGCATAAAGGCATACACAGATACACAAGCTCAGACACACATCACTCCCACAGGCACCCTTTCTGTCTTCAAAACACATTGGCTTTCTTCTGTGCAATGACTTTAGCAATTAGGATCCTGTAGGTCTTAGGACTGGGTCTGATATGATTATAGAGTATAGCCTATTAATGTGTCAAATGGCCAAGAGAAAACTGATAGTTACAAAGCATTATTTGCCACCCACCCTTTCCCTTTTTCTGTCCCTTTCTTGCAATTGACCTTTGTTTCTTCCTTGCTTTTTACAGCACTTTGTAGCTCTTTGTGCTGAAAGGGAACCACAAACGCTTGATTTTCTTTTGGGGTATTTTTCCCCCTGGCTATTTAGGTCTTTGATCCTCGTCACAGCTAGAATGGATAATTTCTTTCAGTCAGCTGAGTTGGAGGTATTCGTTGTCACAGCATGTACTGCACACTTCCATGGCAAACCTCCCCCATCTCCACTTCCCATATCAAGCACAGGGACTCAGAAAGCTCTGAAATACTTTCCTTTTCTAAGTGTGGTTTATTCAAATACACAAACTTAAAGATTCCCCTTACCTTTTAGGTATCAACAATTCTTCTTTGTCAACTCTTTCCCAGAATTATGGTACAGACATACCATACTGTACCATACCATGGAAGACTCACAGTCTCCCCTCCTGTACCCTGTAAAAGACTGTTGATCAGGTGTAGGGAACCTCTGCCTAAAAGCTAAATCTGGCTCAAGGTTGTTTTTTTATTTGGTCCATGGATTCAGTCTCTACCATCAAGCACCAAAAGAGTGAACTCAAGGAAAGGAAGCAAAGATGAATATATGAAGTTATGAACTCAAGGACAGGGGATAAATCCATGGCATAGATGGCTGATTCTGAACCCCTCCTCTTACTTTCCCCATTCTGAGGACACCTCATAACCCTCATCTTCTGTCATGAAAAAAAATGACACTAAATGAGTCTTGGGTAGATTTCTACCCCAGTCCTTTAGCACTTACGTTGCTTGAATGTGCAAACTAACATGAAATGTGATGGGGTAGATTTCCACACCAGGCCAGAGTAGAAATTTGCCCCATGGTAAAATCCATTGGGGTCGATTTCTACCTAAAGGCTTTTTTGTTCACTAATAATAAATAATAAATAAAATAATCAAATAAATAATAATAATTAATAACAACAACAATGGTTAATGAAAACCAACTTTCCTTTGGTGTTATTGTGTACCTGTGTGCAGGTAACAAGGTCCGAAACGGTCAAAGTTGGAGAGTCACTAACTTGCAAGTTTTTGCAAGAGATGTGCACTCAGGGTAGGAAAATACCCCAAGACAGATGATGAGGGCGTTAAAACACCCTGCCTCCAATTTCTGTCTGGCTCATGGAGCATATAGGGAGTTTCAAAGTGACCTGTAAAAGGAAAAGATTACCCATACCATCCCTGCTGTAAACTCTTGGTTCATTCTCCAAGTGCAAAGGAGGACCAAACTCCAGGAAGAGAGGACAGGTTGGAAGGACTTCCCCACCCTCCTCAAGACAGGTTGAGTTCCACTTTTT
This sequence comes from Sphenodon punctatus, assembly GCA_003113815.1. Lineage (NCBI taxonomy): Eukaryota > Metazoa > Chordata > Lepidosauria > Sphenodontia > Sphenodontidae > Sphenodon > Sphenodon punctatus. The sequence goes on from QEPC01001394.1 coordinate 2,294,971, forward strand.
CAGCCTTAATAAATATGAACTGGGAGTTCTGCTGTTGCAAAGGACCCACTTGTATACATGACTCATCTTTCTATATGTTGATTTTAACATCTCCTCTTTTTCTTTAAGGGTGTACTAAGATGTAGCAGGGCTTATAGTTAAATTTGAAGTGCTTTGTGAATTGTTTATTCTGAGGCACTAATTCTTTCATATTTTCCTATCCTGTAAAAATCTATTGCTGACCAGGAAGGAAGGATGGAATGGAACCCTGTGGGACCTGGCTGGAGTGGGCAGGATTGCCCTTGAGTGGTTCCACTCTTTCTTGGCTAGGAGGTCTCAGCAGGCGGTGTTGGGTGATTGCTCATCATCTCCTCAGGATCTCCCTTGTGAGGTTCTTCAGGATTCCATCTGTCCCACCTCTTGTTCAATGTGTATATGCAGCCACTGGGCGAGGTCATTCAGAGCTTTTTTGGGGGGGGGGGGGGGGGTGCCATTCATATGCTGATGACATCCAGCTCTCTCTCTTTTTCATCTGACCCAGGTCCAGCAGTCTCAATGCTTACCTGTTGCCTGGCTGCGGTGGGAGACTGGATATGGGTGACACAACTGAAGCTGAATCCTGACAAGACTGAGGTGATGGTTGGCTGGTCTTGTGCCCTGGATGGGATTGGGACTCCTCTTATTGATAGGGTCTGGCCCCCTCTGGCTGATCAGGTCTGCAGACTCAGAGTGCTTCTGGATCCCTTGTAGAGCCTGGATTTCCAGGTCTTGGTTGTGGTCATGAGCACTTTTCAACAACTCCATCTGATGAGGAGGCTGTGGCCTTTTCTTTCAGACCATGATTTATTTGGCCACTGTCATCCATGCTTTCATCACCTCAAGGCTCAACTACTATAATGCACTCTACGTGGGGCTGCCCTTGGTGACAGTTCGGAGGCTGCAGCTGGTGCAGAATGTAGTGGCTCACCTCCTTACAGAAACGCATCGCCGTGAGCATATAACATCGGTGCTCCGTTCGCTGCACTGGCTGCTGATAGTCTTCCAGGCCCAATTCAAGGTGTTTGTGATGACCTCTAAAGGCCTATACAGCCTAGGCACCATCTATCTGAGGGATCGCCTGCCTCCCCATGTCCCATTGTGGCCTCTGTGATTGGCTGGGAGCTAGGGGTGAGCATGTTGTTTTCGATATTACAATAACAATAATGGAAATTGACATTTTTGTTATTGTTATTATGATAATGAAAAGGAGAAATAATAATAATGAAAATAGAAACAAAAAGACTTCTTGTTTTTGAAATAAAGGGAAAAAACTAAAGCACATATTTCCAGCTATAACTTTTTTAATTCTTATTCAATTCTGATGATACTTGTGGAGATTGTAACCCCAACAGAGGGCATTATGTGAACCAATTTTCCAAAAGGTTATACAGAAGGAACCAATTCTAGAAGCAATTGAATGTTGTGGTTTTAAGAAAAGCTGCATACACATTCATGTCTACGACATCTTTATCTTCCATCCCATTTGCAAGAAACCTGTAAATTTTATGTTACTCCACAAGCTTATCACTCCTGCCAATTTTCAGAAAGATTGGATAAAGGGTCCTGATGGTATAAGACATTAACTTGAAAATATATTTCCAGCTGTAACATTTTTATGTTCCATCCTGTTAACATGACATTTAGCAGGCATGTATCACATACCTTGCCTGTCATCTCTCCCAAACTACAGGACAATTTGATAAAGGGAGTCAATTTGATAAGCAATTGACATTGTCCCCTTGAAGACCATTATTCAGATAAATAGCAGCACATGTAGTGCCAGTCAGAGGCAGGCACATGGCATGGCAGGGGGAGGGAGGCTGTAGGAGGGAGGATGTGGAGCAACCCAAAAGACTGACAGACACGTTCACTGGCCAATTACTGCATGCTTCCGGCTTTACAGGACCAATCGGTAGTAGCTTTGAGGCGGGCATATGGGGCGGCCCTGAGGCGGGCAAAGAAGGGACATAACTGGGATTTGGGGGATAGCATCCCAGCAATCAGGAGACATAGTTTACACATCCAGGCTGGCTAATTATCATCACAGTCACATCCTGCAGCACTGTGACAGAGGACATAAGAGAATTTCTATTGGCTCTTTCCTAAACAGATGCTTCTGACTTCCCAGTAACAAGTGGGGGAGAGAAGTTGGCATGGTCACACAGCACAGAATGAGGATATTTGGTTGACATTATTGCTGGCCAACTGGCATCACAAACTGATCTTGTACCACACTGACATGTTAGAGCATCCCTGGCATAGGCTCCTTCTCTGCATATGCTGTGCAGGCATATAAAATTGGGACCCTTTATCACATATTTCTGATATTTGGCAGAGATAATCATGGAAGTGTAATGTACATCCCTGCAAAGTTTTTTATACACTGGTTGTACTACAAAGATGTTACAGTCAATCATACATTTACAAGTTAATTGCTTATAACACCAGGAACTTTTATCCAATCCTTCTGAAAGTTGGCAGAGATAGTAAATATGGGAAGGGGTATATATTTCCCAAGTTTTATCTACATTAAATTTGAGGTAAAGTAGTTACAGCTAAGAATGTATACAATGGTTTTTGCAAAAAATAATAATTCAACTGCTTCTAAAATTTGATTCCTTTATCCAATTCTTTTGGAATTTAGTACACATAATGCCTTTCATTGGAGATACACTCTCTCCATGTTTCAGTCAAATATAATGAAAAACAAAAAAGTTACATCTGAAAATGTGTTTTCCATTTAAACTGATGGAAAATGAAAATGAAAGCGAAAATGAAAATTTGATATTTATGAAAATGACAGATTTTAATAAATCAAATCAAAATTTATTATGTGTAGCCATAGGCGATTGGCAATATTTACAACACAGCACAAATACATACCATATAAATTGAATAATGAAAAATGAAAATGAAAAATGACATGGGCCCCTGGTGCAGATCTCTACTGGAGGCACCTTCCTAAAGACTCCAGTTTTCGCCAGTTCTCGACTATGAGGAGGCCGTTCTCAGCTGTCACACCTTTGTATGGAGCTCCCCCTGTGTTCAAGCCTGGTGGCCTTCCATAGGCAATGTAAGACTATTTTGTTCCATCAGGCTTTTGGCAGCAGGGATTGAATGGGGGAGGGGATTCTAAAGGGAAGGATGGGCTGGGGGATAGGGAAAGAATTAGGTGGGAGGTTGTAGGAGGGTGTGAGTGGGTTGGGGTTTGTATTTTAAATGTTTTTATATTGTATTTCATATATATATATTGTAAGCCGTCCTGAACCTTCAGAGAAGGGCAGGATATAAATGTTAACAAATAAATAAATTCATTTTTGGTTATACATACTTTCTCTTAATTATTTGTTTAGCAACTTCACAATTTATATGCAATGTCATGTAGGAAATATATTAACTCCCTACATGCTCCATGAGATACATAAAAGTTGGACGCAAAGTGTTTAACACCCTCATCTTCTGTCTTGGGGTGTTTTCCTACCTTGGGTGCACATCTCTTGCAAAAACTTGCAATATATAATATGCATGCATTATGCTGCTGTGAATTTGATTAACTTCATTGGAAATAACAGACAATGCTGTGGTGTTAGATAGGGTAAACATAAATTCATTTAAATAAAGAGCTTTGATGTATAGGGATGAAATAAGGTGGCAGAATTTACTACTCCATTAATGATTTTAATTTAAAAGGAAGGTTCTTCCATGTGGAATTCTGATGCCACCTCACCAAAACAGGTGTACATAGCACACATTATCTCAAAAATTTTAAATATAAAAGACAAGACGTTAGAGTCAGTATTTACCAGGGACACACTAGATGGCAATACATACATTTGCTCATGAAATAAAGGAATTTGGGGACAAACCTCTATAAATTCAGCCATAGTCAATGAGTTGTGCCTGAGAATTCCACTATCCTAGGGGTTGGGTGAGGAGAGAGCCATAGTGTGCGGTTACATTTATGCTTTCTGGGTGTTGCCAGGGGATTGAATAACCTCTGACTGCTGGGAGTGAATATCAGGGAATGGATCATTCCATTATGAGCTGTTGTGTACTTCGGTAAAGCAACCCAAAATGGCTTCTGTTGGAGGAAGGATGCTGAGCTGGATGAACCACTGAACTAATCCAGTATCAAACTTCTCGTGTTCTTACGAATATGCTTAAATCAGCATTTGCCACTCAGTGTGTTGATGGAATGACACACACAGGAGTTGACTGGGGACTGGAGCAGATTAGTTTGTGTAGTTTTGGGAATAGTAGAGATGGGACTCCAGAGAGAATTGCAGATTTTTAGGTTTTGGTTCTTTAGTCATTTTAGATCTTGATTCAGATTCGGATTTTTTGCATGCATTTTTCCCCATTGAAGTAAACGGGAATGTTAAAGATCCAAATCAAAAAATCAGTATAAAATATCTAAATAGTCTGAAACTGAAAAACGATCCAAATTTTCAGATACAACCAAATAGGCCATTATCGGGTTGCGATTAGGTTTTATCGAAACCTGAAATTCCCATCCCTAGGGAATAATGTACCAGTTATGTGGTTGAGTACAGAGTCTTAACTTGTGGTTTGGTTTTTTTTGGCAGGGGTTATCTAATTTTTTTCAAGCTATATGAACACAGAGCTGTGAAATTAAGTAGGTTAAGATAAAGTATACTTCAATGTGCCAATCATTTTTCTCCTAACAAAGGAGTAATCCACTGCTGAGATACCATTTCCAAGTCATGACACTATTAGCTAAAGTTGCAGCAATGAGCATAATACATCAGAGAGGCAAGAAGAAGTTATCCATCAAAGGATAATGCAGGTGACCATTGACAGAGATCATCACCTTCACCTGTTCTGATGCACTGTCCTCCTCTAGTTTTTATATCCTGTTAAGTTAAAAGAGGGATTTAGATTGTTCAGTCATTCAAAAGTTCTAAAGCAATAATGGTCTCACTAGATTAGAAGGAGACTGAAAACTACATTCACTAACTAATGCACCAGGACAAAGTTTTCCCATAAACATTTAAATTTATTGCCATTACTTTTTCCAAATCCCAAAGAAGGATTTAAATAGTTTACTATTTAACTGCAGCAAAACAAAAGTATCAAACTATAGGAAAACAGAGCAATTGCTAGACTGGATCAGAGTAGCAATGCAGCCCTGGAATTCAATATCTTCTTTCCAGCTGTGACCAGTACAAGCCATGTCAGTGATTGGCACAAGAAACACTGGGTGTTAAATGTGATGGTGAGATGCTTTGACCTGCTCTGTCTGCACCTGGCCTGCATGTGTGTGGAGGCGCCACCAGATGTTGGCCCAGGATTGCCCCTGGCTGTGTCGGTGGCTAGCCCGGGCTGTGATCTTGGCGAACTCTGGAGTCAGGAAACTACCAAGGTCCACCTGATTGGGGCAAAGTGGGCCAGAAAGAGTTAACATGTCTGTTCCCATTGGCTTGGATCAGGTCTGTCATGGCCAGCCGCCATGACGGTCATGGCTGCCCATCATGGCATGGGGCGGGGCACTGGGCACAGCATGGGGGCGGGTGGTCGTACGCTCATTTATTATTATTATTAGACATTTATAAAGCGCCAGTCATATGACCTGGTGCTGTACAGAACATAGAATTAGGTGCGGTCCCTGCCTGTGGCTTACAATCTAAAAGACAAAGACAAAGGGGGGGAGGCAGGGAGAGGGGACAGTGGGAGAGACATGGGAGAAGAGATGCTCATGCATCTCTCCAGCTCCTTCCCCCAGACCCCAACCATGTGAACGTTTGTTCCACGGCTAGACGTGATCCAGACCGTGTCCATGGCAGTTCCCCAACCTGGGTCAGGTTGTGATGGCAGTGCTCCACCATCACATTTGTTAACATCCACTGTGGCACGTGATACATAACTGCAGAGACATGCAGCAATACAGATTAAGGAAAACAGATGAACTTTCCTAAAGACAAGCTGAAAATACTGCAATTGTTTACTTGTATAGGACATGTTCTTAGAGGACAGGTCCATAAATAGCTGCTAGCCAAGGGAGTCAGAAGATGAGAATTCTCACTGTTTGGGGGCTGGGAGTGAATAGCAGGAAACGGATCACTCCATTATGACCTGTTGTGCATTTCTGTGAAGCAACTGAAGCTGGCCACTGTTACAGCCAGGATGCTGGACTAGATGGCACATACACGTGGACAATTGGTTCTTAAGTACTTATGTACTTACGTACTGTTACGGATACCTACAGATACCTATGTACTCACATGGATACCTACAGAGATGTTACACGTGGAATGCTTATTCCAGTTATAATAATCCACCTTGCAACCATTCACACGAACATACTTACCCCTGGAGAGCCACTCTAAGGTAAATATTTAATTATGTGAATGACTGTGTATGTTGGCTGTTTAGTAACTTTGAATGCATAATTAGAACCTTTTCTAGGGCACACAATGACCGAGACCTAAGATTAAGATAGCTCAGGAGTACATCACCCCTCCCCCACCCCCCCCCGGCCCAGCAGTAGGCCACTGCTTTTCACTTAGAGCATTGTGTTTGTACTCATAAAAAAGGGATTAAGGCAAAGTAGGGGGGTAGTTCCACCTAGGGTAACTAGTGAGTGAGTTAGGGTGAGTGAGGTCTATGATACAAATTAAGGGACAAATCAAGACTGGGCATTTCTATTCATCCACTCATAATTAAAAAATGTGGTAACATAAAAATTGCAGTTAAAAGAGAGTGAATTTTAAAATTGGTAAAAAGCAATTCTTTTTGTATATTCAAACTTCCCAAATCCACTTAACCTCCTATAACATGATTGGCCCTGTCAGGACACAAGGCCTCACAGGACCAGGGCAAATCATACATGTTTGCACCACAGAGCCCCTGTTGTTGGGAGGGCTCACAGAGCATCCATGAATAATTTGAAATGGTAACCTAAGTGTGAGAATCTCTGAAGTAAAATATAGGCACACTGATTTCAGACGTGACGGGCCTCCATCTAGCCACGGTCCGGGATCCGTTTTGGATCCCAGTCAGGAATCAGGCCAGCCGTCCTTTAGCCAATCCAGCCGCTGCACCCGATCCCGGATCGTGGCCGGAACCAAGCTCCGGGCCGGGGCTGGCGGCCAGACGTGCACCATGGCCACTTCCGGCCCTGGCCCAGATCGTGGTTGCGCTAACCACGGTTCTGGGATGAGGCCGGCCACACCCCAGGAATCATGGTTAATCTTATTCCTGCCAGACATTCACCGGGGTGAACATCTGGCAGGAAACCTTTAGACATTACGGACCTCTCCTCCACCACAGGGGATTGACTGTGGTTAGAGGGAGGCCCGTAATGTCTGAAATCACCCAGAGATTCAAATGCAGGGAACCCTGGCCTGTGGAGGGCCTGCCCCAATTCAGGAAGGGATCCCAACACATACGTCCCATGAGTATAGTAGAAATAGCATGTATATTTAATTGAACATAAATTAATTATGGTAACATTTTCCTTTTCCTAATGGGTGAGTCAGTGTGTGTCTGTCCAACATTTCTATTTTGGAAGGGGGCCCATATCCCCATTTTGCATGGAGCCCTTACTTTTCTGGATCTGGCACTGTGCACCAGTTTCTTTGCTCAAAGTGTACTTTGTCTTCACAGTGCCAAGCCACCAACATACAAGATTTCAAGAGAAAGTGAAGTATTCTCAATCCAGGTTCTGTAGGCTGGGGTCTTACATCAATAAGGTAAGTAGTCCCACATCAAGCCCTGCCTTTCCACATAAGGCGAGACCAAGGGTGTTTTCAGACATGACGCTGACCCCACTTTAACCACACTTGAACAGTTCTTATGCATGTTGCAGGGCTGTGTTGGTGCCCTATGCAGCCCTGCAACATGCATAAAAAATGTTCAAGTATCGTTAAAGTGGGGTTAGCGTCATGTCTGAAAACACCCTAACTTCTCTGGGTGCTGAGACTTTGAGCAAACTTCTCATAGACCTCAAATTCTGTGGTCCCCTTTCTAGTCAGCCTCAAGAATGCCTCTGTACAACTGAGCCATGGAACAAGCTCCAGCTTTCAGGCCCCTTTCAGCTGGGCTTTCCTAGGAAACCTTTCAAGGTCTCTCTCTCCCTAGTGGTACTCTTGTGAGCACACTGGCTCAGACCTGGTGCTCCCCAGTTAGCTTGCAGCTTCCTTCCCCACCCAGCTGCGAATAGTCATCTAATCCTTTATTAAATTGCCATGTACTCCTTTAGTTGTTGGATTACAGGTGCTAGCCCCTGTTCTGGGCCCCAAAGAGGGTTGCATCCACTTACAGCGATCTATTACACATCCACACTGCTTTCACTTGCAGATTGAAGCAAAAATTTCTGAAAGCTTTCCCAGACCTTCCTTTAGAATTACTCATACCTACTCTTATACAATGTGTCCTATACAATGTTCTCAGCAGGTAACTGATCACAAAACACCTTTGGAGGGATGAGAGAGACCATCCTTGATTTATCTGGGTTTGGATCAGACTGCCTATATTTGGTGAATGTGACATTGTAGTCAGATCTCCTCCCACTCCCAGTGCTGTCAGGTGGTCAAAATTTAGGCCTTGGGCAGGGTCACTACCATGCTTTGGAAAGGCCCAAACACATGCTGAATTTTAATCCTTTGGTTTGTAGGGCATGCTCCCATATGCTGAGTATCAAGTAAGCCATCAATAGCACTTATCTCCTAGAATTTCCCTCCATCTTGTGCAACTGTTTTGGAAACAAAAATAATTTCTAAATCCAGCCTCCTCCTACCAGCAAATTAATAACAAAACTAAAGAAATGTTCCAGAGAAACTTGTTAAATGTTAAAGAAACATATTATACCATGTTACACTGAAGGCATTTTCTGATCTAGCTCACTCAGTCCCCTCAGTAAACCTGACAGCATCATTTAAGAGAGATTTTAGCAGGGTCTATGGAGGCAGAATATACTTTACATTCACTTGAGATTGTCTAGTGATTCTTTCCATTATTTCCTGAGCCTTCAGGGAAGGGTGAGGTAAAAGTGCTAAGAAATAAATAAATAAATAAATAAATAAATAAATACATTTCCATTGCTCTCCAGGTGCCCCCACATTTTTGAAACACCAGATAAGAGATTTTAATTGTGATGGAGTGTCTGATTCATTTATCACCAGTGTGAATTCCCGCTAGATCTGTTTTCTGGTAAGAAAATATTTAAGAAAAAAAGATAACTGAATAATGCAAGCTCAGACTTTTTAGGGTGTATTTAACAGAGCTGAAATGGGTAGCAAAATAAATGCTTACAGGTTATTAGGTGTTATTTTTATTTCGAGCAGGATGTGGTTGACTTTCGAACAACGTTCAAGCAACTGATTTTTCACATTTTCAGAGCATTTTATTCAGTTTCTTTATTTTTAATTTTTTTTCTGCTTGTTTTCACTGGAAACAATAGCCCTTTTTATATGGGCCATGACTGCGAGGTGGTGGTGGGGTGCACTGCAGCATGAGTGGCGCGTGGGTGCCGGAGCACACGGATGCACACCCACTCACAGAGCAACCTTCATTTTCCCCGGTTGCTCCGTGAGTGGGGATGCGTGGGGGATGTGTCACCGGGAGGGGGGACCAAGGGGGTGCAGGAGGGGGAGGCGAGAAGGTCGGGGTAAGGGCAGGTTCCTCTCCGGGGCGACTCCCTAATGCAGTAAGTAATTCCCTCAGGGTCTTGTTTGGGCTTTCCCTCCAATCTGGAGGGCAACCCGACTCATCACCGGGAAGGAGAGGGTACCAACAGCCCAGTGGGAGGTGGGTACTCACAGTCATTCTTGCAGGCTCCATAGGACACAGGGCACTGTGCTCTGGAAGGTGAAAAAAGGGGGACGGTAATGGGGAAAGGGATGCCAAGTTTGGGAAGAGGCGGGAGGAAAGGGAGACCGAGTGGGGGGTAAAGGAAGGGGTTCTGTTCAGGATTGAAATGAAGGGATGGGAAAGGGGCAAGGATGTATGGGAACCGGGGGGGGGGGGAATAGGGCAGACTCACTCCTCACTCTGATAACCACAAAGAAGGATGGGAGAACACACATAGGGGCTTAATCGTTTCTCACTCGAACCAGGAAGGGGAACACAGGGACCACACAGATACTTCTCACTAAGATTCAAGGGGTAAACAAGGTGCTTGCACAGGTACTGTCTCCAAGGAGTCAGCCTCTCACAACTGATTACCGGTAAGATCTGTTTGTTTCGCCGGCTTTCTTAATAGTGATCTGCATGCTGCATTGCGGCAGGGCCCCACCCCCCTACATTAGCTGACGCCCCGCCAGGTGTGCACTGCGCCTGGGCTGGGCAGCCACTGCGGTGCCTGGGGGTGGGGGGGTGATGACGCTGTCCCGTTTGTTTTCCTGGGTTGCTGGGCAACCTGGGGAGCTTGTTGTCTCTGTCGTGGGGCTGGGCGTGGTGTGACAGGATGAGTGGGGATGTGTGCTATGCAGGAGTGCACATGCACTTCCACTCACTGGCTGCAGGATTTACACAAGACGGTACCACTCAGCACTGCGTGGGCATAGGTGGTACCGTCTCGTGTAAAAAGGGCCAATGAAAATGGGTGGGGTAAGAGCTGGAAACGGCCAAAATGAATGAGGTAAATGAAATGAACAAACCACAACAAATAACCCCAAAAGACAAAAGCAGGTATTCAATCAAGTAACGTCCACTGCTCAGTTAGTTTGTTTCGGGTCAGATTGTTCAGATTTGATGGGTTTGCTTGTTTTGACGAGTACTCATTTCAGCTTTAGTATTTTAAAATATAGATGTTGGTTCTCTGGTTTTAAAAGGAGAGCAAGGGAAGCACGTTAGCATCCAGTAAAATGCTAAAAGAAACCCAAAACTTGTTAATTTCCCTGACTGTTCTTTCCAGCATAGAATAAAGGGGCATATACCTTGGTATAAAATACCATGATTCTGGACTCACACCAGTTTTAAATCCAATAATTCCACTGACTCCAGTTGTGTTTCTGCTGTTCTACACTGGGGTAATAAAAATCAGGCCAAAGCCCAGTGTGTAGATCCTAAAGGAACTGAAATTGGCAGTAAGGGTTTCAGCTTCAGTCAGTCTGAGCTTTCGATCTATTTTTGACTGCAGAATCATGGTAATTGGGAGAGTGCATCAACTTTCAGCAAAAGGAAACCGTCACTTGAAAAATTAAATGGATTTGGACTTTCTGACCCACAGCTATTTCAAAAGTAGATGCTGATGGTGATTTTTTGGTAGTGTCTGCTTCTGGTCCACACAGAAACTGAAGAGCCATTTTAAGGCCCCTTTTACACGAGACTGTACCACTCATGCCCATGTAGATTTACTGCATGGGCATGAGTGGTGCCATCTCATGTAAACTGTCGGGAGCCTGGGGATGACCCACAGGGAATGGATAGCATGGTGACCTGTTGGGTGCTTCTCCCAGGCCCCTGTGATTGGCCACTGTCTGAGACAGGATGCTGGGCTCGATGGACCGTTGGTCTGACCCAGTATGGCGCTTCCTACGTTCTCAAATTCCATGGACAGTGTGTGGGTGTGTGTGTGCACTCCTGCTAAACATGCATCCCCGCTCACTTCCCACGCCTCCCCACTCATGGAGCAACTCGGGAAAACGGCATTTGCTTCATGAGTGGGGATGCATGGGGGGTGAGAGGGCGCCCATGTGTACCAGCACCCACACACCATCCACGCTGCGGCATGCACACACACCCCTACACAGCTGCGGCCCGTGTAAAAAGGTCTTAAATCCAGAAAAACCTGTATCCTTCAAGCTGTAAGCTATCATCAGCAGAGGCCATTAAATATTTCTCTCCACAATTGCTCATTGGGGAATTTGGTGCATTGTAAGGTCAGCTTTTCCCCTAAGTATCTAGCATTCCATAGCATAGTGTTTCCTGTTGACCTTAAAAGGTGCATGATTTTCTTCATGTAAAACTTTACTTGCAGCAAATGGAAACCAGCCATTTGGAAAGCTAAACAGATTCAGACTTTCTCTTTCAGACCCACAGATATTTCAGTGACCTTCTCTGTTTTCAGTGACCTTCTCAGGTACAAAAAATAGCAGATGATATATAATTCAATTTAATGAGACATCATCAGCTTGACGAACTATAAAAGTGTTGATGACGTGTAGGAAAACAAGGGGTTTATATAACAGAAGTAGGTATGACCCCCTGGATTCTCAGTTATGGCCATGGGCAGTCTGGTATTCAAAGCACTCTTCCTTCACTCCAACTATGGGTGAAAACAAACAAGACAATGGTGAGCCAGCTCACATGCTGTACCAGTAAACGGAACAGGATAACCAGACTCCTGTTATACAGCAGGATCGGGCCCCTGGGAAGAACTGCCACAAAACAGCTGATGGTGGGGGGAGGGGAGGCAAAGGCAGGTTCTCACGCAGCCTGGGTGTGCATGCCAAACAGTTGATACGAGGTGCTCCGCCAGGCCCTCCATCATCTGTTTGATGGACAGAGTGAGGGTCCTCCTCCAGACCCAATCTTCCAACCTCACCTTGTGGTGGGGATGGATGGGGCTTAGCCCAGTTTAACCCAGGTAGACAGGCCTTTGCCCGGGCTTTTTTGCCGACTGCTACCAACCCACGTGTCCTGTAGCAGCCACCCCCTGAGCTGTAGTGGGAGAAAACCTGGCGGCGACCTACCAGATGAGCAGTTGACTCCCGGACTAACGTGGACTAACACAGGTTACTGCCTCATTTGTTTTCACCCAGTGTTTATGCTGCTTGAGCACTTTGTGAATTAGTAAGCAATTCAGAATTTTGTGAAAGAGTCTGATTTAGCATTGTACATTTCACTGTAGCAAGATGGTACAGCAAACTTACTTACTGTTTGGCTGTTCTTCCAAGTCACCCTTATTGTGTGTGTTTTAGTGGTGGTCCTTGAGCTTGTCATTCTTTCTGATGTCTTTCTCCTCTTTGGTTTTTCCAATGCGAGGCTAAGTCCAGGATGACGAGGTAGGCACTGGAGATGTCTATGCTGCATCTGCCTGTTTTGTATTACATACAGTAACCATTATTCAATGCAAAAACCCAAAAGGAAGTATTGAGACTCAAAAAACTGACCACACTGACATAGCAATATAATATAACTTGTATATTTTGCAGTATATATTTAATATTATGTATAGCAAACTTTATAGAAGAAATCATCACTAGAACATATGACATTAAAAATGCAGTGGACAGTAATAATTAGTTAAAGGAAGAGAAATGAGAATGAGAGGAAAGGGTGTAAAGGAAATTAACAGGTCATTATAATATTTGTAGTAATTAATTTGTAACTAAAATAAATCAAGGAACATTTGCATGCTCTAACTATTTTTACATTTAAGCACCATAACCAAGCCAAGCACGTGCACCTGAGACCTCGCATCTTTGTGAATGTTACACTCGTCTCTCCCTCTGTTCCCCTTCCTTCATCTCCCCCTTCCCCCCACCCCTTTCTCTCAGATTGTAAGCCCTAGGGCAGGGACCATGTCTATTCAATTAATTTGTAAAGCACCAGATACATTGCTTGTGCTATATAAATGCTTGCTAATAAAATAATAATAATAATGATACCATCTGATTTTTAAATGCTTTCTTTATTGCGTTAAGGCAACTCAGACAATGTGATAATGTGTCTTTGTTTCATACTTCATTACACCGCCAAAATATACATTAATCAGCAGTACCTCATGGTCTGTTTGGTCTTGATCTTATAGCTTAAATACAGGCTTTTTAGGAAATCTATGATAATAAACACTCAAGCTGCGTAACCTAAGCTGCTCTCCAATAGATTATATGGAAGGGTAATATGTGTGTGCGCCTTTCGATCTGAAAAATAAAAATTAAGAAGTAGAATACTGAAAAACTGGCATTATATAAGATCTAAAATAAAACAACATATAGAACCATGCAATGCCATAAAACTCCCTGCCATAAATATAAAGTAAAGCTCATGTAAACAGTGCCACCTAAAGCTTGCTTTGAAATTAGCAGCACAGGTTTCATGAAGCTGAAATGTAATGCTCCTTGTCTATAAAACAAAGACGATATCCAAAAATTATCAAAAACACCTTATATTAATTAAAGTAATTCTGCACAGGGAAGCAACCTTTAATCGAAAACCACACTATAGTTCTGTCCAAATTTTGAAGTTTAAGCTTAAAGTCATATGGTTCTCATTCCAAAAATGTTTCTCTCTCTCTTAAACAGAGAGAGAGAGAAAGAGAGACAGAGAGAGAGAGAGAGAAAGAGAGAGAGAGACAGACAGACAGAGCTCTAATTTGTGTGTGAAAATGATTTGAAAATTTCAAATACTGTAAAATAGAAGCCATAGATATAAAAAGAGAAAATAAGCACAGATTGAGGATAAGCAGGAAATGTCAAATGCCATAATCTACAAACCACTTACTCCAGAGTAGTCCCATGGAAGGTCACAGTCTCCTATTCAGTCTTTGGTTGAATATGAAATTATTCAACATAAACAAAAATGCAATAATATAGAATATTTTTTTACTCCTCTCCTGAGTATAACTGTTCTGTCATTCTCCCTTCTTCCCCACTCAGAGTTTTTCTTCCACCTTTCCATCCTATATTATTTACCATTTCTTAAAAAAATCCTCCAAGTTTATTCATAATACAGAATGATAACCTTTTTTGTATATATTAACTGCTATCTTGCATTTAATATAGCAATAGATGTTTGCCATAAAAATTCTTTATTACATTCTATAGGACTTTTCCACAAAAGAGAAAATATTTTCATAGTGTCAATGGAAACGAAGGATGACCATTGCATGAAAACACTAGAGCATCTTTTATAGAACTATAAATTCAAACTTAGTAAACACTTGCTTCAGTGACCTAAATCTACCTCAGATACATACAAGATTAACAGGCCACCATGAAATTGTGTCCACCTTTTAATTGCTAAAACTTCATGGAATCCAATCCATCTATTACATTTGGGACCAACACAGCAAGCACACTCTTGCTAGATGCACAACTGTTTATTGTTTATTGTTGAGGGACAACCTGAAATACCCGTGCAGCACAGATTACTGCGTAGAGTCTGACTTCCCCAATTACTGTCATCTGTCTGCACATCCTGTCAATTGAAGTTCTCGTGTTCCTGACACAGCTGAGCCACCTCCTCCAGTAGATGGGGGAGGGGGTAGAGAGAAAAAGTTGTCATATTCCACTTCTGGTCTACACCACATCTCCCCTTCCTATTTCATTCTTGGTCCCTCTTTCTTCTCTCACTTCCAGAATGGATTGATAATTGAACTTTACAAAGAAGGAAAAAGCCTTTCAATGTGGACAGGGATGAAAATAAATAGAAGAAGGTGATGTGGTGAACACCAGAAATAGAATACAACAACAAAAATAATCTCTGTTTCTCTCACATCTGCAGGTTCACCTCATGCAAGTCTGGGAACACAGGGGCTTACATTGGGCATTTTTACACACACCTTAAAGTACTGGTCTTTCAATCTTCTGGGTTTACAAGTCCACAAGTAAGTTCTGGATGCATTCTTCTCTCACACACTGCCCAAGGCAGTTCCTGGATGCATTCTTCACACAAACACTGCCCTGAGACAGCCTAAAGTAGCCACAGCTGTAGACATGAGGGGCTGCCATGGAAACCAAGTGACCACAGCTGCCTGGAGCAAAGCAGTTTATCAGAAGAACTTTTTACACACAATTCTGAGAGAAGTTATATGCAGAAGTTCAAAGAGTCAGATGTTTAAGATCTGGGTGAGTGACACACAGACAGTTCAGGATGTAACCGCAAACATGCAGGAGAAATGTATGTGTAAAAACACCCATTGACAGGTTCATAGAATCATACAGCGGGAAGGGACCATAAGGATCATCAAGTCCAGTCTCCTGCTTGGTGCAGAATCTGCCATGTTACCTTGATCATCCCAGACATAGGCTCATCCAGTCTCTTCTTAAAAACCTCCAATGATAGAGAATCCACAGCTTCTCTAGGTAGCCCATTCAATTGACTGGCTGCCTTTACAGTCAGGATTTTTGCCTGATGTTCAATCTAAATATACCTTTCTGTGCAGGTACAGGACCTGTATCCTCGGCCTTGACAGTGCCAGCCACCTTTTAATCCTCTTCCTGGGCTGGTGACCCACTGCTGCCTGCATCCCCTGGGGGTGGGCAAAGGCACTTAGTGAGCAGCATGTGGCATGACCCTTGAGGTACCTTTCAATTCTATGATTCTTCAAGAGTCAATTGAGTTACCTAGTAACTGGGGAACTCAGGCCCCATGCTATTCCTGTGCTGTTCAGGTTGTGCTGTGTTGTGCTATACTGATAGCTATGGCCCTTTTAAAACAAGCTATGGCTGGGGGGAGGGGGCCCGTGGGCTCACTTCTGCGGAGGTGGGGCAGGGGACAGGTGCACATGGGTGCACACCAATCCCCCCCACATCTCCACGCAAAGAGCAACCTCCCATGTATGGGGGGGATGCATGGGTCGCAACAGCACCCCCACACACACATTTACATGGGATGTTCCCCCACGTGGACAACGTATGTCCATGCAGAGGAATGTCTCATGTAAAAAGGGCCCATGTTGCAATATTTTAAAGTAATTAGAGAAACCAGGAAGGAATTTAACCTTAATCTGCCTCAATTCTGACTCACCTTCCCTTTACGGGTTTCAGTTGTGCCATGACTGTTGGATAAAACTTTTCCTTCCTGCATAAGATTGCTCAGTTTCCATATTCCAGTCTTCTTTCCTATAGAAAACTCCCACTCATGTCAGTAGTCAATCTACACAGACACTGAAATGGCAAAACACCACTGTTTACTCAAAATCCATCCTTTGAAACAAAGAGCTAAATTTTGTTCCTGTTGTTAACTGTGGAAAGGACAGTGGGTAACAGAGCTATGCAAGTCCCACTGACAGCAACCAGAGTCAAACTAATCCACGTGCTATTCAGGTTATATGCTATTAGGGAGGATGTATGCTCTCCATCACTGGAAGTTTTTACAAAGAGGCCAGACAGCCATCTGTCAGGGGTTGTAGCTGTAAACTTCCTTTATCAAAGCAGGGAGTTGGACTAGATGTGTACCTTCCAATTCTATGATTCTTCAAGTGTCAATTGAGTATAGCTCATTGGTGGCTTGATCATGTGTACAAGAGACTCAAGCCACCAAGTGCAAAGGCAGAAGAAACACACAAAAAACTACACAGTAGGTGCAGGATTGCAATCAAAGTTGTTTAAACAAGCAACCATTCATTTCAAGTGAAGATCAGTAAATGGTATCTGTAACCAAGTCTAGATTACAAGTCAAAGACTTCAAGATATAAATACATGATCTAGCTGGCATGAGTGGACATAGGTTTATGAAATTATATGGACTGGAATGCCCACATTTTTAAGTACAGATGAAAAATGCATTCTCTATAAGAAAGTGGAAAGTACAGCAAACGGTTTCATAAAACATGCAATTGTAAGATAGCCATAACACAGCACATCCCTGAATGGCTTGATTAATGCTGCCATCTAATGCTCAAAAGAGAAATTCAAAATACTGTATTCCATTCAGGACACATGTTCATCATCCAATACAAAGAAAAGACCATTTAACCCTTCCTCAGACTCGGTCACTTTAATGCAGCGCTTCAATGAGGTGTGCAATTTCTTCGCTCCAAAATCCCATTAACATTGTTAAAGTCAAGTTTCATGTCGTGCATTTAGTTTTTACAAAGTGGCAAAGGTAACTACGAAAGGTCTTTTATGCTTTGCTCACAGTCGTCTGCAGAAATAAGATGGGAAATGTCTGAATGCAAATTAAGTGTTGTAACTCTGAGAGAAATACAAACTTGCTTATTACATGGAAGTTTCTTATTTGCTTGATTCTTCTTCCATTTCCCTCATCACCAGCTTACACTTGTTGATGTTGCACATCTCCTCTTCCCATTTTTTCTTATCCTCCCTATTTTTTCTTGCTCCATTCTTGCCTTCCCATTTATTCTTGTCCCTCTCTTCTTCTTACATATCTGAAGGACAAGGTGCCTCATCTGCCAGGGATATGGGAATATGAGGACTTCAACAGGATGTGCATGCAGATGGTGTTAACTGCGGAAGTTAAATAGCTAATGAAATTATAACACCACACAAAGAGGAGGAAAAGCTGGTTACTGTGCCAGGAAAAGACTGGCTGCTGGCCAGTTCATGGAGCATGTATAATTAATCCTGTGTTAGTACATGGGGATAAACTAGATGTCCTTTTAACCCTGCTCCAGTTTCTGGGGGTATTTTCCTGCCCTGGGTGTGAAAAATGTGCACATCTCGCATTTTTCAACTGACCCAGACCCTGCTGTCTCGTTGCTATCCCAGTGTTTGGAGGCCGTGGTGGAATGGATGTGGCAGAGCAGACTGAAGCTCAACCCTGATAAGGCGGAGGTGATGTTGGTGGGGAGAGCGAGGGAGGTCATGGCCCCCTTGATTGGGGGGGTTCACCCTCCTATAGCCAAGCAGGTCTGGAGTCTGGGGGTGATATTGGATGCGGATTTCCGCTTGGAGCAGCAGGTGGAGGCAGTCATGAAGGCTGCTTTCCGCCAGTTGCATCTGGTGCAGAGTAGGAGTGGGACTACCGGATCATCCAGTATCCGATACTACCGGTATTTTGGTGTACCGGCAGTATCGGATTATTCCGGTATTATTGGGTCTGGTACTGGATCCCCCCGTGCGGGATTTTTTTTACATTGCAGCCATTCAAATGAATGGCCGCAATGTAAAAAAAAACCACAAACAAACACAAACACTTTCCCTCCCCGAGTCCAGGCTGTGCGGGTGGAAGCGGGGACACCCCCCACCCACCCTGCCCAGCCTGGATTTTAAAAAAAATAAAAATTTCCCCTAAATCCCTAGTGTGGGCTCCGGACCGCCGCCGGCGACCCAGAGCCAGCACCAGCAGCAGGTAAGTACCGGTAATGTACTGATCCCTGGGGTGGGTGGGAGCTCAAGGTGATCGCCTACCTTGAGCTCCGGCGGCAGCGGTCCAGCGGCTTCAGAGCTGGCTGTGGCTGCAAGCTTCAGCACGCTACTAGGCCTTCCGGGGAACTTCCCCGGAAGGCGTAGTAGCGTGCTGAAGCCGGCAGCCACAGCCAGCATTGAAGCCTCCGGACCGCCCCGCCGCCACCCGGAGCTCAAGGTAGGCGATCCCTGGGTGGGGAGCTAGAGTGATCCCTGGGGTGGGGTGGGTGTTAAACCAACCACTCCCCACCCCAGGGATCAGTACAGTACCAGTATCATAGGCTACCTGCTGCTGATGCGGGCTCTGGGTCGCCGGCGGTGGTCCGGAGCCCGCACTAGGGGACTTAGGGGTTGTTGTTGTTTTTTTTTAAATCCAGGCTGGGCAGGGTGGGTGGAGGGGTGTCCCCATTGAAATTAATGTCCCCAGTTCCCCATTGAAATTAATGAAAAAGATCTGGTACCGGTAAACCGGTATAAATCCGGTAAGCCCTTTTTTTAAAATCTGGGAACTGGTAAAACCGGTACCCGGTATTTGCCCTGATGTCCCACCCCTAGTGCAGAGGCTGCGTCCGTTCATCTCCAGCCCGGACCTGGCCTCCCTCATCCATGCCTTCGTCACCTCGAGGCTGGACTACTGCAACGCGCTCTACATGGGGCTTCCCTTGTTCCTGGTTCAAAGGCTGCAGCTAGTGCAGAATGCGGCGGCTCTTCTCCTTTCGGGGTCATTACACCTGTACTCCGGACTCTGCACTGGTTGCCAATAGCGTGCTGAGCTAGGTTCAAGGTTTTGGTGTTGATCTACAAGGCCCTTCATGGTCTGGACCCCTTGTACCTCAGAGACCACCTCGCCCTCCGCACCCCAGAGCGGCTCCTTCGGTCTGTCGGGGGTGCCTTCATGGAGGTCCCCCGTGTTAAGCAGGGGGGCCACAATGGAGAGGGCATTCTCAGTGTCCGCATCGCGCCTCTGGAACTCCCTTCCGGAGAAAGCTCGCCTGGTCCCAATCCTATTGACATTCTGGTGAAGTTGTAAAACCTGGCTGTTCGCCCAGGCGTTTCAGGAGGGGGGGCAAGGGGGTTAGAGGGTTTTATCTCCCCTACCCTATTTACTGTTTTAATGTTTCCCGGGCCCTGTTTTAATATTTTCAATTGTTTTGATGTGTTTTAAATTGTTTTATATGTATTTTATTGCTGGAAGCCACCCCAAGCTGTTCTCAGGAGGGACGGGGTAAAAATCTAGAAAATAAATAAAATAAAAAAATTAAAACTTGCAAGTTAGTGGCTCTCCAACTTTGCCCTTTTAGGACATTGTCACCTGGACCCAGGTACACAATATACTCAAAGGAAATTTGGTTACTATTAACCATTAAAAAAAATAATAATCCTGTGGCAAAAATCTACCCCAATACATTTTGCCATGGGGTATTTTTTTACCCCCAGGTTTTTTCACCTGGGGTAGTTTTTTAACCCCATCATATTTCATGTTAATTTACACATTATTATCATTAGCAAACATTTATATAGTGCCAGCAATGTACCTGGCACTTTACAAAGAATTGAATAGACAAGGTCCCTCCCCAAGGGTTTACAATCTGAGAGCTGGGGGGGAGACGAAAGAAGGGGAACAGAGGGAGAGACAAGGAGTGTAACATTCATGAGGATGCGAGGTCCCAGGTGCACAGGCTTGGCTTGGTTACATCAATAATGATGGCTGGTTGGTCCATGTGGTGAGGATATGAATACACATACCTTAGGTAACAGATTGTACTGGATGGAGGGTATCAGCAGGAATTAGGTGAGGGGAGCGAGGGGTCGGGGAGGGCAGAGCGGAAGAGGTGTGTCTTGAGGGATTTAAGGTACAAAGGGAGGGGGCAAGGTGAATGTGGGCAGGGAGGGAGTTCCAGGCATGGGGGGCAGCTAAGGAAAAGGGAAAAAGGCTGTTAGGGGAGATGGGGAGGCATGGGAGGGCGAGAGAGGGGACAGAGGAGGAGCAGAGTTCACGGATTGGAGTATAGAGGAGAAATCAGCGCAGAGAGGTAGGGATTTTCCACCAGAGGCTTTCCACCAGAAATCTCAGTGCTGAGGACAGGGGTGGGAAAAACACCCCAGACACAATTAGCATCATTTTTTTTCAAAACACTGGGACAGGGTTAAGATACCTTCCAACTCTACAGTTCTAAGATCTTGTGATTCTATTATTTTATCTCCTGCCTTCGTTTAAAGCACAATGTGGCCATAGTGGTCCCGAACGTCTCCTCTTTTTGACGTCAATGCATGACCTGTTCTGCCAGGTTTTGGTGAGGGAGATGGGTGAGGGTGGGTTTTTATTTTTATGGTGGGTGGTAAGGGTGGGGTATTTTTTTCCTTCCTCCTCTTTTCCCGGTGGGATATCCCCCCTTTCCCCCCCCTTCAGATGTTTTATGTTTATGTTGTTTTGTGTATTTTTATATGTGTATGTTTATATTTTTATACATTGTAAGCTACCCTGAGCTGCCTTTGGCAGGAGGGGCAGGATATCAAATCTTTTAATAAAAGAAAAACAAAACAAAACAAACAAATAAATAAATAGTGGAGCTTATACTCTTTCCCTCTCCATTACCTTAAGTTGTCTGTTATAGGTGGCACCTCTTCCATTCTTCCTGATATTGAGGCCTATAACCTAAGGGTCAACTTCAGCTCATTCTCTATGAAGCAAGAATATTGGGGAGGGGGGGAGGGGTTGTGGTGATCATTGAGAAAATAGATTCCCAATGTAAGCGTCTCATGTAGTGGCAGCTCCAAAACTAAGGAACCCACAAAATGCCAGAATCTTAACATGTATCTCTCAGGCTCTCCAGTCTTTCAGAGGTAGCATACCTCTCTCACCAGTGATGACAGTAACAACCACTTTAATGGAGCCACAATTTCTTCCATGCTTGATCTTAATGGTGGATATCACTAGCTGGTGTTTAAACTAGGGGTGTTAACAGACAGCACAATAGTCCTCTACGAGTGTGTGTTGTGTGAGTGTTCCACTCATCCATATGCTTTGAATGCCAGACCTAATACAGGTTTGGAGTGGGTAGAGGGGAGAATATGCCCTAACGTGCAACAGAGAGGCGGGGAAGTCAGACCCTTCCACTTTCCTCTGCTCCACCTCAGACACTTTAGCAACTAATGAAGCTCAGTTCCTTCTCTTGTGAGCCCTGTGCAGTCATTTCAAGATAGAGGCTGCTTTTAGATGTGTGCGGCACACACGCAGCGTGAAATCATGCCGCATGTAAAAATCCCGCAGGCAGGGCTTAGACGGGACATGTCGCATGTTATAGCCAGTCACACATCTTTTTAAAGACTAAGCACCTCTAAAAGTGGCCAGAGAGGGAGAGGCAGGGGATGCTACACACACAGAGAGAAAAATCTCCCAAGCTCAAATCCAGTCTGAGCTGATTTGCCAATCAATTCACACCCAAGCCAGCTCCAACCCAGCTCTGCAGCCCCCCACTTCCTTTCACAGTAACAGTAGCTACAGTCCATTGCTTACTCCTCTTCAGACACACACCATCTCCTCTACAGCCTAATAAACAGCATGCTAACATGTGGGTTCACATTAGCCAGCATTAGCCCACTCAGCGGGTCTCTCCTTGGGTTTATAAATGAGATGACAGCCCACGCCAGGAGGGTGTTCAGCCCATGTTCCCTACCCAATTATTAGGCAGCCACAAGATGCTCATTTCCATGTGCCACACAGTCTCCATTCACGGCAGAGTTCTGGGACATTGTGGGACCACCACGTGGGCCAATCCAGGATAATATATACCTATGTGTCCAGTCTTGTCTATTAGGGTGCACACAGCCTCCCTGTGGGCAAAGCACCTAGAGCAGTACCAGCAGTCATAGCAACAATCGCTCTCCCTGGGGCTTCTACTGTTTAATTTCACTTTCATGTGCTCAAAAACGGTGTTCCAAAACGTGGTGGTGAGGGGGAACAGGAAGCAAACAGCAGGGGGAGCTTCCTGGACCCAGAATTCCCCATGGCTGAGTCATGAAGTGGAATCAGGTTTGCCATACAAGGCCTCCTGAGTGGATGCTGCCTGAACAGAACACAGGACTCCTGTGAGCTCTCGTCTGTTTATTTCTACCTACATTCTCTGAAACAATGCTGACGGTGGTGGGTGAATGGGCAGTGATCCTGACCATGGAAGGGTGTTGACAAAGAAGAGCAGAGCCTGCTGGAGTCTAGGTTTGGTCTGTGCATCCCCCACTCACATGTCTAGCATGTAGAGCCTTATAAAAAGACAGCTCCCTGCGTGTTGCTGTTGTGTGGCCATGTAGTCTCCCCTCCCCCCCCAACATGACTAGCCTAACAAACAGGTTAGTTTACAGGCGCCCCGCTCCCTGCACCAGTCCCCTACCTTCTCAGTATCCCGCCCCCTGCCATGACTCACAGTTGCAGTAAACTATGGGAAGAAGCAGCCACCTAGCCAAATTGGTTGGACTAGGGGTCCCCACGTGTCTCCCGGATCAGTCTGAGGTCAGATGCGTGCTACAGTCAGGTTATGTACCCTCCCCAAAAGAACAGTAAAAGGGAAAAGAAGGAGACAAAATGCTTAATAAAAAGGAATATTTATTTAACAGGAATGGGAGGTATCAAAAAGAAAACCCCACACAATTGGCTAACACAATTTCCGATCTGGCTGGTGGTTTTCAGAGGGAAACACAAGCAGCGACTGAGGAAATGAAAGTAATATGGGAAGAGAGAGAGAAGGCTAAAAGCGAAAGGAGGTTGGAGAAGGGGAACCAGGACCAGTGGCTACCTCTCTTTGCCTGTTGCAGAGGGGAACAGGCAACCCCACGGATCCAGCGAAGTTCAGGGATACAGGGGAGGGGCAGACCAAAGTCTGGGAGACCCCTTAAGATCCAGACACACATGGAGAGACCTGCACGTGTTTGCTTCCAAAGTTTTCTCAGTTTCAGAAGGGGAGCCAGGAGTGGTTAAGTTTTGGGACAAAAGATTTGGGATTAGCTTAAGTATACTACAATAGGTGAGATGGGAAGATGTGAGAGATTTCCTGGGTGGGTTTAGGTCTGAGAAAAGGAACATGCCCACAGCGGCAGAGGGGCCAAGAATGCCAATAGGTGCGACGGGAAAGAGGTGCCAGTGTGTCTAGTTACACAAAAGGGAAGAGGCAAGGGGTAAACAAACTGGGGCCGCAGAGACAAAGGACACATCAGGGCATAAACAGGGGGAGATTTCTAATCAGTCTGGGGACGGAAGAGAATCATGAGGAGAGTCTGGTGCTGGCGGGCAATTCCCACTGATCAGGTGTGGGGGTGCTAAAACATTGGGTGCTTCTAATTGTCTGTGCCTTTGGATTCATTGCTAATCTAGATTCCATTCACCAGTGATTTCTTTAAACAGGAAGGAGGCCTTATTTTAACTGCCCCAATATTTACTCAGAGCCTCCTCCATCACCTTTTCCAAGGACGGGCTGGGTTTTGCATGAAAGAATCTTTCCCTTAGGCTACCTTGTTGCTCAACCATGGCTTCGCTCAGGCTTTTCCAATGTCCGATGACTCATGTCCCTTCCAACGGGGGGGGGGGCTGTCCTTTTTGGGGTGCATTCTGCACCTCTCGCAACAACCACGGCTGTTTCTTTCTTCTGGGCTGTCACTCTGGGAAGCAAAGAAATTTAAGTGATTTTTTGTGGCATCAATAAAGGCTTTAAAAATTATTCTTTTCTATCACTGTGTTTGCTTCTGACCCATTCGCCTCCCCCTTAGCAACAGGCTAGTAGCTTTTCCATATGCATTAGCTATTGGCATTCCCACAGTAACCATCTGCAAGCCTCTGCCTGTGCATTCCCTATTGGCATTTGCAGTTTAGCCAGCTGCAGACTTAGCTTCTGCGTTTCCTATTGGCATTTGCAGGTTAGCCAGCTGCAGACTTAGCTTCTGCGTTTCCTATTGGCATTTGCAGGTTAGTCAGGTCTGGGAATGGCAATAGGAAGTGAAGAGGCACGGGCATGGAGGCAGCTACTCTGAAAATGGCCAGCACCTGGCCTTTGGCTGTGGCTTTCCTACAGCCATTCCCTTTGCACCTGGGCGGAGGCGTTTCACTGTTGGGGTACCTTCCCCAAGCACCCCACCCTCAAGTGTATGAAGAGCAGCCTTCCCACCACCATTTTAGGTGCACCCATGCACCCCCCTACCCTTCCAATCCCCGGCACCCAAAGCAGTGTATCGCTATGGTATACCACCATTCTACACACACACACACACACACAAACATCCAAAGCAGCATGGAAAGCATGGATTATGAAAAATAAAAGAAAGTTATATTTTTTTAAAAAACAACGATTTCTTCTTGTACCTGCTTTTTCTGTGGACAGCTTGGTGCAATCGCTTGGGTGGCAGGACGGGCAGAGGGACATTTTCCCGATCCTCCTCCTGCGTATCCAGCTGTGGCAGAGTATTCATGGAAGGCATCCAGGAACAACAGGCATGGGGGAGGCATGCCTAGGATCTAGCTGCGGCCAATTGGTCAGTGGTTCTAGTGATACTGGTTGTTGCCTGGATGTCAGTTTGAGCCATGGCCCCGATGATGATAATCCTCTGTAAGTCGTTATGGAATATGCAACAGCTGGAAAAGTGTAAGCATCAGGCATGCACTGCCAACCAGGAAGAGTTGGAAGAATGCATGTTTGAAAATGGTGTGTTGGGCTCTTAAGGTGGATGTTATGTTTGTGCCAGTGAAAGTCAGAGGAGGGAGGGGGCAAAAGTGATAGCTCTGAGGAGCACTTTTAGCTTTTTCATCCATGGCTCAATGGTGCTGGCAGGCCTGGACACGAGGATGATGCACAGAACCTAATTAATGGAATGTGGACACATGGGTGTACATTAGTCTGCATCTTCCGGCATGGTGGGCTACACATGCTCCGGGACCCCACTGTGAGTGGGAGCTGTGTGGCCGGTGGCCACATGGCTGGTGGGAGCAAACATCTAATAAACAGGTAGACACCGACCTGGTGTGGGTTATCCTCACAGACAACCATGAAAATACCCACTTGTAGAAGGTTATCATACTGTCTGTTAATACCCTTCAATAAAGATAGGATTATCAACATGCTCTGCTTTCCAGGAGTATAATGCTTCAGTTCAGGATCTTTTCTACTGACAAAGGGGTTTGGGGGGGGTGTGCTGCTTTTTCCAGTAGCAGGAACCAAGTAGAGGAGGGGAGGGGAATGGGGTAAGCCCCTGGTCCTCTCCGCACCACCACCACCCCTTTCTCTTCGGCATTAGGGAATGAAGCCTTCCCTTCTCCATTCTGGACAGCAATAAAAGGAGCAGCATAGGGTTCCCTGCCACTTCTCCTGCTCCCGCTGCCAGGTGCTCCCTGGGACTGGTAAGCACTGGTAAGCACAGAGAGAGAGAGAGAGAGAGAGAGAGAGAGCATGCTTGTGGGTAGCTGCTGGCTACCCACAACCTGTACTATTGTCTGTGTCGGCAGTCCTGAAGATGCAGCTGGTGTAATGTCTAAAACCACCCCAAATGTGTCAGACTATAATCCAGCTACTTCTAAAAGGCATCCCTGGAGCTACAATTTTCTATATCTCAGGATGACATCAATGGACAACCCATAAAGCCTGTCACTCAAAGGTGAAGAGGAACCTCATTTGGCAATGGGAAAGTAGTGGTGTTATTAAACCCTTAATATGGAATTAGCTATGTCAACACACATTAGCCAGCGTGGAGGTCAATGGACACCTGGTAACAAAAAACACCCTACAACATCACCTTAAAATAGGGGTGAGGATCCTTTTTCTAGGCCCCACTTTAAAAATTAGTCCAAACTCTGGGGGCCACATAATAGATGGGGTGGGGGGTTTAAGAGATGCACTCAGAAAGAGGAAGGGTCAGATCATAGATCTGTCCCCAATCCTTGTGTGCATGCCCTAATCTTTGCTTCCTTACCCTAAACTCAGTCTTTCAGCGCTTGGGGGTTTGAATTGGAGCCTGGGGACAGATTCAGGAACTGTAAAGTGTGTTGGGAAAGGGGGGGGGGGATGACTAGCCACAGGCCACATTTGGTTCCTGAGCCTGAGTTTCTCTACCCCTGCCTTAAAATAATGAATTATATGTGCTAGCTTTGTAAACAACATAGTAATAACGCAACTAAAAACAAGTGGGAATAGTTTAGATGTAAAAAAAAAAGTTTTTACAAACCTCCATTAAAATAGAGAGCCTCTTTCTACAAGGTCTAGACAAAGCGTGGTTGCTGTGTAAGTCCCAAATGTAAGAGATGGAAACAAAGTATTTGAGACTGCAGGGCTGAAGCGGCAGCATTGTTTGCCATTTTGCTGTTTACTGTTGAAGTTTCAGCAATCTTGCCACCAATCTGACAGCGATTTGCCATCAGTTTGCGACAATTTCCCAACATTTGCGACAGTTTCTGATATAGCAATATTTCTGACAATTAATACATTTCTGACATTTTGAGACCATTTCCGGCTTTTGTGACAGTTTCCCCCTTTGTGTCCTGGTATCTCTCTCAGTATATAAATAGACTGTTGGCTCTTAGAGTTTCTATGTGGCCCTTAGAGCTTGTACTAAACCTCCCTGCACAATTCAAACTTAACCTCCTACTGCACTTTCCGATACTTTCCAATACTTTCTGACACTTCTGACAAACATCAGAACAAAGTATCGGATTTGACTAGAGATGCAGCATCGGGAAAACAGCAACGGATCAGTGGTTTCTGATGGAATTGTCAAAAACTGCAACATGTTGTTTTAGGTCTAGTATCCTTTATCAAATCAAATACTTTATTTCGGCCATAGGCCATTTCAAAACAAACAGTCACACACAACCAACCAGAAAACATATAGCTATACACATAAAACCTAAGACAAGTACTCCCTCTACAAGAATACAACATCCACAAGCCCCTTAGGGCAAAACCAAATACAGAAAAATAAAAACTATATAGAATATAAAATACAATGTGTCACGGCTTCAGTGCTTTATCAGCTCCTGTTGTGCGTTGCATAAAAGAGTGACAAAGATTAAACGCTGCTACCAAATATTGGGAGATAATCTGCGTAAGGTTGGGGTCAACATCTGCCAGGGCCAGTAAGGACAAATTATGGGGAGTTCTATCATTAAAATTTGAACAAAATGCAATTAAGAGCTCCTGGCACAAAGAATCATACAGGTGGCATTCGAACAGAAGATGTTCTATCATCTCCACCTGTTGGTGATCAAAAGGGCACAGATGGTCAGCAAACAGGGTAGCGCTAAAGCGTCCCTCCAACAGCTTCATCGGGAGGGCATTAAAGCGGGCACTCGTTAATAGCTGTTTCCCCCTCTGAGTTAATTTGGAAGTCAGGTAATGGGCCATATGAGAGCCGGTTGGTATAAAGTGGAGGTAGTCTCGCATGTGGGGGGAGGCTCGATTCTTAGCATATTCCTCCTGCTTAACAATGTCCACATGCCTAGACATAAGCTCCCTTTTAGTCACAACGGAGTTCTTTGCTTCCCAGTAGCCGGGATTAAAGCCCAGTTTACATAGGTGATGCTCTACTGCCCTCTGCCATCTGCTTTTATAGGGATCCTCCTTCCAGAACTTAATCAGTCCCATCTGCTGTGTGTAGCTGGTTTTAACCCAGAACTTCCACACTTGGCCCCAGGCTATAGCCGACCAACGCTGCTGGCCCACCTCCATCCAAACTGCAGCATATGGCGTGCCCTTTGGGACCCTCAGTAACCTCTGGTAAGCACGAGCCTGCACACCATTCAATTTGCTAAGACTATGCGAGATCAGGGGGATCCACAGCTCAGCCCCAAAGAAGAGCTGCGTTCGAGTCTTTGCATTTAGAATCCTAATTGCTGGTACTAAAGCGGTTCTTCCAGAATTGCTGAAAAGCTTAAGTATCTCATGGGCAGAACCCTTGGCAACTGCTAAAGCCTTTCCATAATGCTCCTCCCAAGCACCTGTGGCCTGAAACAGCAAGCCCAGGTACCTAAATATTTTAACCTGGGCTACCAGTTGGCCATTTATTGTCCAAGTTAGAACCTTCCTTGACTTAGAGACCACCATTATTTTGGATTTCTCGTGATTTATCACAAGTTTGTTGGATACACAAAAGTCTGAAAAGCAAGTCAATTGTCTGTCCATTCCCACTCTGGTCTGAGACATTATTGCAATATCGTCAGCAAAGAGCAAGAACCCAACAGGACGATCCGCCAATTTGGGGGGAAAGAAAGAGGGCCAAGTAAGCAGGGGAATAATATTATTAATATATAAATTAAATAGCACAGGGGCGAGCACACACCCCTGTCTAACCCCAGAGAAAGTGGAAATCTTTTCAGTCAGGTGCCCCTGACAGTCAGTTTCAACTTCAAGTGAGGATCTAACATGAAGTTGACGCAGTATACATAACAGCCTGGGGTCCATCTGCATTTGCTCCAGCCTAGCCCATAAGATGTCCCTATTCACCATATTAAAGGCCGATCTCAGGTCCAGAAATGCTACATAAAGCTTCCCATTTTTCCTCTGATATTTTTCTATGAGGTGACCAAGCATTAGACACTGTTCCAACATGGACCGGCCCTTCTGGAATCCTGCTTGTTCAGGATGTAATATTTGACATTCCTCTGTCCAAGAGGTTAACCTTTGCAGGAGCCATTTCCCATAGATCTTGCTAACCACACACAGAAGACTTATTGGCCTATAATTGGCAGGCGTTGACCTATCACCTTTTTTAAATAATGGGACTACTACCACCCGCTCCCAGTTAGCTGGGATAATACCTGTATTATTAATGGCCGTAAAAAGTGCAGATAACAAAGGCACCCACCAGTCAAGTGCCTGCTTGATCATCTCAACGGAAATCATGTCTGGACCTGGATCCGTCCCGTTTTTAAAGGTCTTAATCAGTTCAACCACTGATACCGGGAGCCATTTGGGATAGGGAGTTAGATTTTCCCCTACTATATGGGTATCTGATCCGCCAGGCTCACCTGCATATAAAATATGAAAGTGGCAGACCCAGAGCTGATCGGGAATTATTACTGGAGGAGGCCCTGGTCCTCTCCCCTCCCTTCTGCCAACCATCAGCCAGAACCTCCTTGGGTCTCTAGATTCTTCAGCTTTAATTACGTTATTCCAGTACTCCTCCCAATAACAATATTTCTTCCTTTTGACTATCTGCTTAAAAGCCCTGGAAATATTCCGGAGGTAACATTGGTGAATTTCCCCTTCTATAGTCTTTGTAAAAGGTGACCACTGCCTTCCTAGCGGCCCTACATTCCCAGTCAAACCATGGCTTACTATCAGGAAATTTGGCAGTCTTCCTGCTGGGCCTAGCACAATGAGCTGTCAATTCCTGCTGCAGTTTCTCCGCCAATTGAGAGTATATTGATTGATGCCCCCTTGCGCCTCTGTGGTACCTAAAATATCTATTCTAGCTTGAGATGCTTCAGTGTCTGACACAAAGATCTCCACAAAAAAAGGGGAGGGCATCCCTAGCTTTTATAGGGGCATTGCTCATACCTGGTGGAGTAGAAAATGAAGCAGGGGAAGAAATCCCCTCCTGTGCTAAATACCTCCCCTCCCCCAAATGCAATGGGACCAAAGTTAAACTAAGGGGGAGGTGGTCGCTTGCCTGAAATACATTGACCCTAAAATCCCTGACCATAGGGGCGACTTCCATAGATATGGCCATGTAGTCTGTCACGCTTGCACCCCTGGGGCCCAAATAGGTGAACTCCCCCTCCCGATCCCCCAAACCTGTACCATTTAAAACAAAGAGAGAGAATTCCACCAGTATCTTACATAACAAAATGCCTGAGTTGTTTACATGGGCATCTTTTGAGTGGCGGGAATTGAACAAAGTAATTTCCCTGTTTGTTATACCGTAGGGAACCATTGCCTCGTCATCTGTACCCATCCTGGCATTAAAGTCCCCAGCTAGTATGACTTTAGCCCTTGGGTATAGAGCCACTATTTCCTCCAAAGCGGTGTTTACCAGGGGCCAAAGGGTGTGCTGATAAGTTTTAGCATTGGCTGGGGCAATATATACTGTGGCTAGAATAATTTGGAATCCCCCAAGCTCCCCCTTACCTCTCGGACCTAATTTCCCTACGCACTCCTGCACGCGCTCTCCGCTCTTCCTCTGTCCCCTCCCTCACTCTCCCTCTTTTCTCCTGCTCGCCTAACCACCTTCGACCCTTCTCCCTCGCTGCCCCTCACGCCTGGAACTCCCTCCCTGCCCACATCCGCCTTGCCTCCTCCCTCCGCTCCTTCAAATCCCTCCTCAAAACCCACCTTTTCCTTGCTGCCTTTCCCAATGGCTGCTAGTCCTTCCCCTTACTCTTACTGTCTGCCCTCCTCTGATGACTGCTGCCACCAACCTCTCTGTAAACCAAGCCAAGCACACGCACCTGAGACTTCTCATCTGCTTGAATGTTTGTTTGTCTTCTCCCCTGTCTCTCCCACTGTTCCCTCTCCCTGTCTCCCCCCCCCCCTTTTTTGTCTTTTAGATTGTAAGCCACAGGCAGGGACCACGTCTGATTCTATGTTCTGTACAGCACCAGGCCACATGACTGGCGCTATATAAATGTTTATAATATTAATAATAATAATACCAAAGCAAGAAAAGAGGGGGGACGATGGAAAACTTCCTCAATAGTGGCACCCAATTATTGTTTTATCAAACATGCCACCACCCACCCCCGCTTGGGCGGCCCCTGGCTGCTATGGAGACCGCCGGAATTATATGGACACGGTAATCATCAAAGGACAGACCCTCCTTAACCCAGGTTTCCTGCAGGAGGAGGATATGGAATTAACCCATAAAGGCCCCAACATCAGCTATTCTTAATAATCGTGACCAACCAGCCACATTCCAAAAGCAGTTCTTAAGGCACCCAGTATCATGACACTGCAACCGTCAAGAAATCTGCACTGTTGGTTGACTAGAAGAATGGTCAGTTGTGGACTGAGTCATTGCCACATTACTTTTATCTCTCTCTGACCTGGGAATATTTGGGAAAACTGAAGAATTGATTGATGGTAAAGAGGAACTAGATGGCAGACCTTGAGATTGCCTCCTTTCCTCTGGGGTTGTTTCACCCCGAGTATGTTGGCTTACTATATACAATTTGTTATCAGACAATGAATTCCTAGGATCAAGGGGTGGTGAAGCCAAAGTCTCTAAAAGGGAATCCATGCCCCTATCTAAGCCCCCTGCAAGTTGTAATAATCTTTCATGGATGGACACTGGCTGCGAGACTGGCTGGGGTACTAGCTGGAGTTGATCATCTCCTTGATACTTTCCCAATAAGGTCTCACCCTCCAAGGTTACTGAGGGCTCCTTAGAGCAAGGAGGATGATTGGGTTTAATCTTAAAAGAAACCAGTGACCTGATATTAAGGTCCTTAAGTACCTTGCCCACATAGATACCCCACATTGAAAACAAGTACTCCTGAGCCAGAATTTCAGCTGCAAAATAAGGCATACGAAAGTACACTATGAGCCTTTGTAAATAGTAGTGGGAGGGAAGCACTTGGAAGGAATGCACTGCCCCTGAGGGAACCCTGCCTAAAATACACCCCAAATGGTGCACTATTGCCCGCCTGGAATTCCAGGCAGGGAAAATGCCACCCGGCAGAGGTTGAATTCTAAAGAAGACGGCCCCTCTTACTGGAACCAGCTTGCTAGGGATTAAAGAAGTAAAATCCCCACCACAATTTGGGGTAGCAGAAGCAAACCCCCACCCCTAGGCTGCCCAGATAAAGCAGAACCTTGTTCTAAAGGAGGGGGGGGGGAAATGGAGGGGAAGCAGTACAGGTCAAACCCTGGGTTAGCAGTTTACAATTGGAAATCAAATAAAATGAGTTTGACAAAAGTTTCTGTTGGCATTGTAAAAGAGAAGCAATACCATCAAGCTTCTCAAACAATTTGTGTTGGATCTCTCCCAGGAGATGACAGTTCCTCCAGCAGAGCACAAAAAGAGGAGGTCGGCAGCACTGTGCTGCAATCACTATCTGATAGACAGAGGTCGGCCTCCTGCATCAATGATGGATCCAACAAGCCAGAGTCAAAATCCAAAGGGCCTGAATCCACCTCATATACCAGAGGAGGAAGTGGATCACTGGAAGAGCCAGAAAGATCTGGCAGCAGAGTCTTTACCCCCTCCCCAGAAGCATGAGACTTGGATCGAAGAAAATAATATTTGTCCAAGGATTGCTGTTTACCAGGAAGAGGGCCTGAAGTTAGAAGAGATTTCTGTCCTCACGGCTTCCTGGCCTTCCCCGCCATGCCCCTCCGCTCCGCAACACTGCAGCTTACAACGTCGGTCCTAGATGACAGGCACTCCAGCACCCGGCCTGCACCTAAAGCTGTGCGCACAAGGGGGCGCACGCCTGCAGCGCACACGCCGAGGGCTGGCTGCCACTTATATCCTGGAGAGGAGGCTCGGCTCTCTGTTGGCCAATCCGTGATGCTCTGCCACAGGCAGTTGATCAGGTAAACTCAGCGCAGCTGTGCCAGCACCCCGTCCCTCCAGTTGTCACGGGACCCCAGGGGTCAGACCCATGGGCAGCTATGCACTAGTGAACCCAGCCCACAGCTCAGTTCTCCCTCCAGACCCCCTCCTAGTATCCTTTATTGAACCAACTTCTATTGGTGAGAGCGTGCAGTGTTTAGGATCATAGAGTCCTTCCTCTGGCAATTAAAATTCAGAACTATAGATTCAGCAATGCATGACTGAAGACTGTATATAGAAACAATCATTTGTGGGGAAGTGTTGGGGGTGGGAAATCATTAGCCTTTCAAACATTAAATGAGGGGAAATGTTTCCTCTCATTAAAGACAATGAGAGGAAACCAGTAAGCATATGATAACCAAAATACATACAGGCTAGGCACATATATGTTCACTGCACTACAAGCAATCATTTGCAAGCTCTCACCAACAGAAGTGGGTGCAATAAAAGATATAATCTGAACTGCTTTGTTTCACCCTGCCCCTCATTAAATGTTTACGTTTTTCTTTCCAGGACTGGAGCTCTTTAAGGGTCCGTTCTTTCAAGGAAACTGTACAATCCCCTTGCTAAGCGCCTTGTGCACTGCGAGGGTCTTTGTGCCCGTCCCTATTGGGAAGAAGGCATAGGGTGGGGTGGAGGCAGGTTTCCCGCCGGGTCTGGGAGCAGGGGAGCTGGCCATGGCTCTTGCAAACTGCAATCCACTCTGGATTGCAGTTTGCAGGGGAGAGACGGCAGCGTGAAGAGTGCACTGTTTGATTGGCCGGTTATGGCCACGTGTTCAGAAGCGCGCCGCAGCCCCTTCAGTTGTTTGGCGGTGCGCTAACGAAGAGGATGTGTCTTCATGGCTCTTGCAGGCCATGGAGAGGGATGAGTCATCCGCCTCCCCCGTCCCCGTCCCCACCGGTGTATCGGGAGTTGCTTGGAATATCGGAGTCTGAGTGGCGGCGGCAGGGGAGTACCCACTGGAGTTTTGGGGGGCTGGGGTGGTGTGGATCGTTATTTATTTATTTTATTTATTTTCCAAATTTATACCCCGCCCCTCCTGCAACGCAGCTCGGGGCGGCTTCCAACAATAAAAACAATAAAATACAATAAAATTCATTTAAAACAATCAAATATTAAATATAAAACAGGGCTAGACAGGTAAAATAAATGGGTAGGGGGCTAAAATCCTCCCTCCCCACCCTCCCTCCCAAAGGCCCGGGCAAACAGCCAGGTCTTACAGTTCCGCCGAAACGTTGGGAGGGATCGTTCCCCCCCTCCCCCTCAGTTGTTCCGTGGGTCATTTGAGGTGCTGGAGGTGGAGCGGCAGCGGCAGGGGATTTCCTTCAGCTGTTTTGGGACTAGGGTGTTTGGATCGTGGGGAGGGATTCCCCCGATCCCCCCCCCCTCAGTAGTTTGAGCGGCGTTGAGGGAGTTGAGCTAGGGGAGGATATTGACCATTACTGCACTCATGGGCAGAAGGAAGGGGACAAAGGGGGCCAGTGCCCCCACAAGTGGTACTGGGCAGGCTACTGGTGTGGGGAGGGGGAGAGGCAGAAAAGTTTTGCTGCCCCCCCCCCGGGTCATTTGGGTGTTGCGGACCCTGTCCAGGGCCTGCTGATGACTGGGAACAGGACAGCCTCCCTGTGGGGATAGGGGACACTGGTTAGCGGAAAGGGACATCTGCCTTGGGGGATTTGCTGCTGCAGGCTGGGGATGCAGTTCAGCCAGGTGGATCTGCTCACCCTGGTGGGCTGTAGCATCAGCGCAGTTCAGGCACCCAGGCCAGGCTACAGCAAGGGAGGATTGCCAGGATGGTCGTGGGCAGGCATTGTTACAGGCTCTTGAGGCCAGAATGAGCACATGGGATGGAGTTATGGGTAGGTTGGCAGAAGCTGGTGTGTTGGGTGCCACCCCAGGGCGTGAGGTGAAATGGGGGGCAGCAGGGATAGTGAGTGATTCTGATTCTGTTTTGTCCCAGCCTAGCACGAGTGGAGAAGGTGCACAACTGCCAGCAGTGGCTAGCGGGGTTTTTGGGGCAAGCAACCAGGCGGTTGAGGAGATCATGAACCAGGTGGATCACATGGAACAGCAGATAGCTAGGGTCGCAATTCTGCTTGAGGCTGGAGGCCGAACAGCAACAGCGAGTGTGCCTCTTGTCGCATCAGCCCAAGCAGAGTTGCCTGTGTGGATGGCCCCGAGCGTGGGGGATGGTGAGTGTACCAGGCAGAGCAGGGTGGCGGTTGACGGCTCCGGAGGTGTTGGGTGCCCCCCACCACAGGGGGTGAGCAGCCAGGCCACGATACCTCCTGTTACCTGTCGGGTCTCACCCTCACAAGCGGAGGGGACCGCAGGTGAGGTAACAGGTGCACCGGGGATACAGCAGGTGCCAGGGGGTTCAACGATAGGGCAGGGCACCTTGGGTCAACTGCGTGTGCAGCAGGACCCGAACAGATTGATTTGGGTGGATAAGGTGTGGCTCCCGCAATCAGCGGCTGGTCCTACGAGCTGATTGTGGGAGCTCAGGGCCAGGTGGGGATAGGTCAAGGTTCCTGGGATCAAATGCAAGAGGGGGTCTCAGGCAATGTTGGGGTAACAGGGACTCCACTAGCACCGGCAGATGAGGTCCCCCCTCCCTCAGGGTCGATACACTAGGGTTTCTGCCCCCATTGGCGTGCACTTAACTCAGTCCACGCAAGAAAAAATATGGAAGGGGGAATATATCGACTTATTTGCTATTTTATTCTGTGACCCTGTACCAGACCCTAATGTGAACCCCGAGCCCAGAGAATACGAAAGAGAAAAGCACAGGAAGATAGATTGGAACTGGGCTAATTGTGAGTCGGGGTAGTCATGCAGGCCTTTCCGGAGAGGGCAGTGGCCCTCTTGAAATATTTTGATATAGTAAGACAGGCCTATTTGACTAAGGATGGATTTGGATGGCTGCTTTATGATGAGGCCTTAGAGGCAGAATGCTTCCATCACACCGGAGGTCAGATGGGATGTCAAAGACCGTGATCTCTGGATCGAATGCATCCAGGAGAAAGACGTGGTCAGGGCAGACAGTGGCCATGTGATAGTGAAGGGTGGTGGGCAGTCAACAGATACTTTTCATGGTGAACTGGCCAAAAAAGGGGGACAGACGCTGGCATTCTGGGACTTCAAATAAGGGTCTCAGTGTTTTCGGGCCAGCTGCAGGTTTAAGAATTCCTGCTTGCAGTGTGGTGGGCCTCACCCCTTCACTAACTGCTCTACATGGAGTGGGGGGGGCAGAGGGGTAAGCGCCCCTTCCGGGGGGTGGAACCCACAGCGGGGGTGCACCCCAGCTAGGAGCTAGCAAGGGCACCAATGCCAGTTAGGTGATGGGTGCTTAAGGAGTTGCTGGCTGATTATTCCGTTAGAGGGAGTTGCTAGGTATGTAGTTGAAGGGTTTTGTTTTAGTTTTGAAATTCTGTTTCAAGGGGTTCGCAAACACATGTCTGCTTGAAATTTGAAGTCGGTGGCAGGCTTGGAGGAGGTTGTTGAGCGGAAGATAGAGAAAGACGTTTTGGAGGTCAGGGTCGCCGGCCCTTTCAAGTGTCTCCTGATGGACAACTTAAGAGTATCGCTGCTAGGTATTGTTCCCAAGAAGGCCCCCGGGGAGTACAGACTCATTCACCATCTGTCATACCCCAGGGGGTCTTCTGTGAATTATGCTATCTCGCATGAAATCTGTACAGTGCACTATGCTTCGTTCGATGTTGTGGTTGAACTGGTTCATGAGTGCGGGAGGGGTGCGTTCATGGCAAAGAGTAACATCAAGTCTGCATTTCGCCTTTTTCCAGTTTACCCCAAGGACTTTGATCATCTTGGCTTTTCATTCAGGGGGCAGTTTTACTATGACAAGGCCATACCCATGGGATGTTCCATCTCATGTGCGGCCTTCGAGAAATTTAGCACAGCATTGGAGTGGATAGTGAAGTGCAGGGTGGGGGCCTGGTCATGTGACCCATTATTTAGATGATTATTTGTTTATAGGGAAGGCGGGGTCGCTGGAGTGCGGTGATTTGTTGGGGGTGTTTAGGGAAGTGGCAAATTTGGTGGGGGTTCCTTTGGCGGAAGAAAAGACTGAGGGACCTGCACCGATGATGACATATTTAGGCATAGAATTGGACTCAGTTAGAGAACTGTCACGGCTACCCGAGGCTAAGCTTCTTGAGTTGCAGAGGGAGGTACGGTCATTTATTGCGGTTAGTAAAGTGACTTTGAGAGCGGTGCAATCCTTGCTTGGGAAGTTAAACTTCGCTCCAGGTCACGCCTTTTTATCACGTTTATATGCTAAGACAACTACTGTATTATCGCCGCACCACATCAGAGTGACAAGGGAAATGCGGGAGGATTGGATATTTGGTTAGAATTTTTGAGGATGGATAATGGAGTTAGCTTGTGGCGTACGTTGTACTTACTGGAAGCTGAATTACAGGTTCACTCTGACGCAGCTGGTGCGGCTGGGCTGGGCTGGGCTGGGCTGGGAATTTATTTTCAGGGTGGTGGTATTCTGAGAAATAGTCCGTGCAGTGGCAGGATTCAGGTATTTTGAGGGATTTGACCTTCTTGGAACTATTTCCTATTGTGGTCCACTTATGGGTGAACAGCTTCCGGGATAAGAGGGTCATATTCTGGTGCGATAATTTAGCCATAATTCATGTGATTAATTTTCTTTCTTCCAAATCAGACAGGGTTATGCGCCTGGTTATGGCGTTCATTTTGTGGTGTTTGCAGCATAATATAGTGTTTTGTGCAAGACATGTCCTGGGGGTTGAGAATGAGATAGCTGATGCCCTCTCTCATTTGCAGATGCGGCGTTTTTGGGAGCTTGCTCCCTTCGCGAGGAAGGATCAGGACTTCGTCCTCAGACAGCTTTGGAGTCTTGGAGGCTAGAGCTGAGGGACACGGTGAAGGGTTCTGTGTCCTTGGTGACTTGGGTTGCATATGAGAGGGCAATCAAGGAATTTTTAGGGTTTTCCCTGGTCAGAGGTTGGGCATTGCTAATCCCAGTGCCATTGGATCAGAGGGTGCAGTTCAGGCTCAAATTGCACAGGAAGGGTTTAGCAGCTGGCACTATAGCTGGAAAATGGTCTGCTTTGGCATTCATGTCTAAGTTGCGAGGGGGCCTCGGTACTTAGGGCAATGATTGTCTTGTGGAATAAGCAGGGCCGTGTTTGGGTGGATAACAGAGTCCCATTGTCCCCTAAGATTTTGACTGATGTTGTGGGCAAGCTGGGGGAGGTGTGCCATGACCCTGGGGAGGTTTGTTTGTTTAAGGCAGCATTTGTGATTGCCTTTTTTGGGGCCATGTAAATTAGTGAATTGGTTGTGAGTTCCAGGAATGATAGGGCAAGAAGGGAGCTGCAGGTTGGTGGCGTAGTTACGACTCGGTTTGGTATTGAGGTGAGCATTCGTTTTCCAAAGATGGATCAGCTTGAAGAGGCTCGAAGATGGTTTTAGCCAGGTCTATCGAGTCACTTCTCTGCCCAGTTG
Source organism: Sphenodon punctatus (assembly GCA_003113815.1). Lineage (NCBI taxonomy): Eukaryota > Metazoa > Chordata > Lepidosauria > Sphenodontia > Sphenodontidae > Sphenodon > Sphenodon punctatus. The sequence continues at coordinate 2,334,012 of QEPC01001394.1, forward strand.
TATGCATGGAAAATGATTTAAAGATTCGAGTTAGTTTGCCGGGATCATTGTTTGTTCATCAGTCTGGTCTGCCTTTAACCCGTTACCAATTTTTGGCAGTATTAAAACATTACTGGGGTTGTTGGGGGTGGGGTGTGTTTAGGTCCCATTCATTTAGGATCGGGGCAGCTTCAGCAGCAGCTGTGGCTGGGTCCCCCCCAACCCAGAGATCCAGAGGGTAGGCAGATGGAGATTGGGAGTGTTCAGGTCTTACGTTCTCCCGTTCCCAGTGCTGTATATTAGCTTCAGCACTGTGTAACTGATAGAGTGTTTTTTAATTTTCTTTTCCATAGGAATTTGCTGTAGTACTCAAAGCAAGGTAACCTGGATCATCGGTCACAGTTTTGTAGAGTGGGCAGCAAAGAGAGTTCAGGCAACTGGTTGGGCACGCAGCTTGGCTTAGCTTCAAAAGGCTTTGTGGTGTGGAAAGGGAGGAGAGGAATGCTATGGCCCCAGCTTATGCCCCTAGTGTTGAGTTGGACAGGCAGACCGGCCCCAGCTGTGATCTTAATCCATCTGGGTGAGAATTATTTTGCAAGGGGATCCGGGTTGGACCTATCAATAATGATCAGACAGGATTGGGTGCGGTTGCAAGAGCTTTTCCCGCAAGCGACTCTGGTCTTTACGGAGTTGTTGCAGAGGATCAGGTGGCCAGGGGCTACCAATCCATGAGCGGTGAATAGAGCTCGAAAAAAGGTTAATAGGGAGGTTTAAAAAATGGATTATTCCATTTGGCAGTATTTGGCTCGGCCACCCAGAAATAAGATGGAACAAACCAGAGCTATTTTGGCAGGATGGGGTCAATTTATCTGAGATGGGACTGAACATTTACAGTGGAAACATAAAAGGGTTATTGCAGAAATTGTTATGAGTGGGTTGTTCAGAGAGATAATTACGCTTGGGTGAATGGGGGTTTTCAAGTATGGGGGGGTGTTCAAGCAAGCGCAGCTGCTGAACTTGTGGCGGTATTCAGTACCATAGGGTTAAACCGGCAAAGGCATTATAGCCTAAATATATGGGCAGATGATTGGATTCATGCTGCAAAGTGTACCTGCTGGGTAATTGAGGGGATGCGCACCCCAGATTATCACAGGAAGGAAGGGCAGGCGTTGTGTGAATACGGGTAGGATCTAAGCGGTCCCGAGGTTGGCATCAGCAGTGCCTGTCCTTCAGGGTAATGGATCAATTTGGTCCATTGGAAGGGGATTGAATCAGTATCTCCAATCCAGAATGGTTGGCATTATGGTACTGAATGCGGGGAGTGAGAGATAATGGAAGTGTTAAGTTATCCAATCACATCACCCCCTTGGCATTTTACCCAAGTTAATTAGGTATAATTCTAATCGGCATTTAATTGGGCACTAATGGAAAAAGTTTGATTAATTGGATATTCTAATTTACCTCACAATTTGGTATGGAAAAGATTTGATGTAGGGTAATTGGCCTTTTAATTCTATCCACCGTTCTTTATGGTTATTAATTGGATTTTAATTGGTTTAATCGGTTTCTTGTTCTCTTAACAGGTTATTCATTAAGATTTGTTTCAATAAAACAGCTGCGGCCAATTTTACCCATATCCTTTGTGTCTGTGCCTTATTTCTAGTGCAGGGGCAAAGCACCTAGCACATTCTTGCTTGCTATGTTATCAATAATAATCATAATATTGGTAGAAACGTAGCAGGGAGACAACTGTGGCAGGTCCCAATTCTAAACTGCTTCTCACAAACCACAGAAAACAATTTTTGAGAGACCATCTTCTAGCAAAAAGGACTTATTTATTTTACGAGCCCCACCATGAGAATGCCATTTACTCACTGAAAACAAAATTTAATGAGAAAATAAACTCATACAGTGCAATCCTTTGGGCTTCATGGCTACTCAGGAGTAGGTGCTTTGTGGGTCATGTCCAATACCTAGCAGCATATTTCCAAAAGAAGGGAGCTGTTCCTTCCAGGAGCATCAACAGCTGCTACAGCAACTTCCTTCTATCAGACTGGCTGTTTTATATACAATTCTCATAACTGGGTGCAACTGTCCTGTTTTCTCCTTTTTGAGTTCTGGGAGAACTTGCCTGGGCTTCCATTCCTCAATCAGATATAGTTTGTCTCCTTTGACAATGGAAAGTGAGACATTGCCAGGGGAGGCTAAGAGTGTACATCAAACCAAAATGCTGTTAACACAAAAACTACCCTGTGGAATTTTATCCCTGGGAGTACTTCCTACCTGCTCCCCCACCTCCCAGACCACGGTTCACATGACTACTCCTGAGCAGTAACACTTTGAGCCTGTGCTGTACATACATTAGCTACACACATGGGATGATGAATTAAGAAATTAAACATTTTTAACATGAGTAAAGGTTGACGGGATACATCAAAAGCCAACAAGATGCACAGATGTGTGTCCGCCCTGCCCCTGTGCTGCATTCACAGCCCGCTCCCCTCCCTAATGGGTGGCCATGGTGGCCAATGATGGCTGCCATGGCATCCGGAACTGATGTCACTCCGGACCAGGTCCAGTAAAATGGGCTTTCAAATGTGAAAACCCACTTTACTCCTGGTCGAGTGGCTGGATCCCGGCTGTGGTGGTGGTGGCGGCTAGCGTAGACTGTGACTCTGAGGCTTCCACAAGTTGCAGCCCATACTAGCTGCCACCACTGCTGGGATCTATCCCATGCCAACATCTGCCAGCTGGGATCCAACATGATGATGGCCCATGAGTTAAATCAGGTCAAAGCGTGTTAAAGCAGGCCACCATTAAATCAAACACACAGAGTGATTCTTACCCAGTCATCAAGGAAAGGTCCCTTCCCCTTTCCAGGCAGTTTACCAGAAGGAGGCAAAAGCCATCAGGAGCATGCTAGTCCCTTCAAGGGATTCAGAGAGCAGTGTTTGGCCAAGCTGTCTGTGAGTCAGAGAGAAAGAAATTCTAATGCAGCCACATGGCTAAGCCACCTAGCTGTACATGGTTGCATGATAAAAAATGGGCTGATTAAGCAGCATGCAATACATGTTGCCCTTGCAGAAAACAGTTTGGTAACACAAATATGCATATTTTCAGTCAGCGGTAGCTGCCTGAAACTTAAATGCACAGCCACTGTTCATTATAAACAGGGGACTGCTGAACCCCCGATTTTGAGGAAACCGCTTGGCCTACATTTCTGAAAATTTAACCATGGCTGTAAGTTGTGAGGACCATCATATCCACAAAGTTTGAAAAGATCCATTAGGAAAATAAAATGTTAGAACTGCTTAAACGTTAATTGGTTGTAGTCAAAATGCACACCATCCTCATGTATTTGAATCATCAATATCTCCTCCCCCTGGATGAGTTGAGCCCCCAAACTTCACAGGCTTCTAGAATGAGAGCAATAGCAAGTGCTTCTGAAATATGATACTGATTGATGCAGCCAAAACCGAGATATTATTGATCAAAATTCGATTCTGCAGGTTCACGCATGCGCCCTTGAGCTCCTCTCTCCTGTTGGAGAGCTGGGAAAGCGGCTGCGTCCCATCCCCCTGTGAGCTCTGTGGGCTGCTGCTCCTGCTGCTGCCTGGACCCTGGAAACCCACCAGCCCCACGCACACCAACCGCCAACCCCCCAAAACC
>QEPC01001394.1:2359605-2372982 GCA_003113815.1 Sphenodon punctatus
CACAACACAGGGGAAACAAGCCACAGTCTTTCCACATGCAGAGGGGACACATAGAAGAATCACACACACAACATCCAACACAAGTACTCCTCACATATACCACACAAGAATGGGAAGGGGGTAAGAGACATTGCTCCACCAGCTTCCTGTGGCCACACCAAGGCTTAAATACTTCCTGTGGCCAATCAGGAAGCTGGGAGGCAGGGCTACGGTAATTGGCTACAGCTGGGAAGGGGCATGACACGCAGGGAGCAAGCACACAAGGGAGACAGGAGGGGGACAACCCAACACCATCACAAGCCCACCAGGTGGTGCAGAGTGCTGGAGAGCCTGTTCAGCACCCCAAGGGCCATGGGTTCAAGACCCAGCCCTGACAGGTACACACTGCAGGAAGGTATTCTGGAAGGCCTCTAGTTTAGTAAAAGCTGCATCACCCCAAATAGCTGCAGCATACAAGAGTTGCGCTAGTACCTTAGCCTTAAACAGGCATAGCACTGGCTCCACCAGTTTCCCCCCCTGTGAAAAATAGAATCTTACTAGGGCTTTAGAAGCCTTCTGCGCCTGGAGCATAGCTGCCTTACAATGTGCATGCCAGCTACCCAAAGAGGCAAAGACAATTCTTAGATATTTGAATCGGCAGACCTGTTCGATTCTTTCCTTGCCAATAAACCAACGATGCTGAACATTGGATCTACCTGTTACCAGGACCTTCGTCTTCTTATGGTTTATGCTCAGATTTTCTTGACAACAGTACAGAGCAAACCTCAACATGCTCCGCCTCAGACCTACCTGAGACACAGAGAGTAGAACAGTGTCGTCAGCATAAAGTAGCAAATACAGCTTTCTGTCACCCAACTTAGGGGGGGGGGGGTGGAAGTTTTCAATAGCCATGAAAGAAATTAAGTCATTAATGTAGAAATTAAAGAGGGCCGGGGCTAACAGACAGCCCTGGTGCACTCCCCTTTCCACAGAAATAGGCTTTGACATAGGGCAGCCTGGGGCAGGACGCACCTGCAAAGAATTATTAGCATGGAGGTTTATTATCAAGAAAAGTAGATGACCAATTTATAGATGAGCCCCTGAGTTTAAACCAGAGTCGCTCTCTATCGATGGTGTCGAAAGCGGCTCGTAGGTCCACAAAACAGCAGTACAATGAGGTTTTGGGCTGTCCTAAAATATATTTGGAAAACAGCAACTTAAGAACAAATGCATGATCTATGGTGGACTGACCCGCTCTGAAACCCGCCTGCTCAGGGTTGATAACACTACACGCCTTGAGCCATATCGAGAGTTTGCCCAGTAGAAATTTGGTATATAATTTACTCACAACAGACAGAAGGCTAATAGGCCTGTAGTTGGCTGGGTCCGTTGGCTTCCCCTTCTTGAAAATAGGGACCACCAGGCTTTTGGCCCAATGCTTAGGGATCTGCCCAGAAGCATTAATAGTAGAGAATAGTGGAGCCAGCACCGAGGCCCACCTCTCAGGCCTAAGCCTTAGAAGTTCCGGGGCGATGAAATCACTACCTGGGGCCTTACCATCCTTGAGTGATGCAGTGACCGGAGGCCACTCTTGAAAGCTATCCATTGGGTGGAGTTCAATAGATCTACCTATAGGCTGGGGACGTGCAACTAACCTAGTAAAATGGTTCTGCCATTGACTCAATGCCGGCCCAGATTCCTGGGTGGTGCTCCTGGGACGAAGGGCTCCAGCTATCAAAGCCCAGAATCTCCTGCTATCTTTAGTCAAAACTGCTTGATGTAACTGCCTCCAATTGGACTTATAGAAATCCAGCCTTTTTGTCCTCAGCAAGCACTGGTAGGCCTTCCTCAAAGAGCTTACGCAGGTCCTATTATCCTTAGAAGGGACCCGTTTCATCTGGGTAGATGTACGAGCGAGGACCTTCCTTGCTTGGAGGCAACAAGCATCAAACCAGCCCCACAAATGCTTGGGAGAAGCCCTGCATGAACCATTAGAGGCCAAAACCTGCATAAATTGTTCAACCAAGGCCTCAAAGGCTAATACAGCTCTTGTAGGGGCATTAACAATTTGGATACCTAGAGCCACAGTGGATTCCGAGGTCATCACATCCACACAGACCTTAGTACTTGTTATAGATGACTGGCTTCCTAAGAAAATAGGAAAGGAATTTCATTTGGCTAACACATGGAACACAATACACACCAGATACAATTGCCCTTCTGTATTCTTTAGCAAAAGTTATAGAGATATCATCTCTCCATGGTCAAAGTTTCCAAATCTATTTTTATAATGTTAGGTTTATATACCCTTATTCACTTACCTTTTTAAATGGTCTGCTTTCCAGAGGTGCTGATATCCACATCTCCTAGTGAAGTCAAATCTCCTAGTGAAGTCCATCACTGAAAAGTGAACCACTTTTTATATACATAACTACAACCTGATTATTCAATAAACTAGTATGGATCCTTAAGTCTGTATATTATTCTCTTTGCAGCATCCAGTGCTAACCAAGCAACCTGGTTTGTCAATGTTGTCCAATATTCCTGTCTAAAGCTAATCTATTTATATCTATATAAATGTATTGTGCTACTGTCTGTAACAGCAGTATAGAATTTCTCTTCATACCCGGTCAAAAATGACCATGTTCATGTAGCTCTGGATATCTAGGAGGCATAACTCTCTTAGCAACTGATTATTTTAGGAGTCAGGAAGGATCCCCCCATGCTCAGCATTGTACAAACAACCTGGCACATTAGGGGATATTTGCTTTTTTCTGAAGCATCAAATGCCTGAGGCAGGATATTGCACTTGGTGGATCGCTAGTCTCATCTGGCTTGGGAAATCCTGTGTCATTTGCAGCTCCTTTATGTCTCCTAGTTCCAAAGAAGCAATTTAGAGAATGTAGGAGTTTTTTTAAAAGAATTAGCATCCCTGGGTAATATACAAACTAGTTCAGTATGTTCAGTCTCATCCGGAAAAGGGCTAACATTAAATTAGGCCTGTTACATGTGAAATGTTAATGTAGTTATAGTTATGGATACTTTCTCTTGCCTTAACAAGAGGGTGGCAGAGGGAGATGCAGTTTTATTCTGCTGCTGCATTCATTTATAATATTGTGCAAACTTTATATTTTAAAAAAGGTAGAAAAAAAAGAAAGAAACTGTATTCTGTGCATGAAACTGCATGAAAAGATGTGGTGTTAATTTAGTATATGTGCAAGCTCCACTCTGTGCCAATTAACCATTATTTAATAAACAGACTTTAAACAGAGTACTTTGTCAGTTGTGTATGTGCCTGAACTCTCATTATTGCTAATGGGAGCTACCTACCCACTCGTTAGCTTGCCTACATTTCAGTGAAAAGCACATTATCTGAAGCGCTTATCACAGTGGTAGCTAGCAGCAAACACAACAATTTAAAAAGAGTAGCACTAATAAATTCTTACAGGAACCTCAACTGTCTCTCTCTTGGCTTTCACGTTCTCCTTTTGTTGGTGAAGTGAATTTTTTTAATTTGCACAGAATATTCAAATGAATAAATAGGTTCAATGCAAACTGATAAACCAATCACCAATCACACACTATGACTTATTGTGTGGCGGAATAAGTCACCTGACTTTTACTTACAATATTAATATTAATTCAGAATAAAATTACTCATTTATGCCAGTGTAACTCAGATCAGAATTAGGTCTCTTGGGTGAAATCCATAGGTGAAGGAGCAGTACCATGACATAGGAATGCTCCATAAAAGGCGTAGCCAAACCAAAAAAAGAGGCATGGCTACTTTCCTGCCATTTTCTGATATGAACCATGCCTCCATTTCAAGCATTGCGATATTATGAGGCTATGTCAGACAAGAGGTAGAAGAGCCTCTTCGACCCCATCACTAAGCCTCTGATCAACATACTGGTGGTCCCATTAGTGTAAATGTAACTGTGTACGCAGTTAGTGTACACAGCTGGTGCTATACAAATGCTAATAATAATAATAATAATAATAATAAAGCATTAAAATCAATGGGAGCTGGGCTACCGAGGACAGGATAGAGTTTTAAAATATTCCAGTGTGCCTACTGTAAAACAGCTACTCTTATTTGCTCTCATATGCCTGTTAAATCATAGAACTCTACTAATATCTTATTTCATTTATAATTCGTTCTGCAAAGAAGTTTTTCTTTCTTGTATTGTGGTATATGTAAATTCAAGGGGTTTTTTGTTACAATCTTCACTTTAAAGCTAAATCCTTGTTTCTGGAATCTTCTTTATTTGCTATGGTGATGTATATGGTGTTGTTGAATGTAGTGAAGTTTACAGAAAGCATCTGCAGCAGAGGGATTCCTTAAAAGTAGGATAGTGTAGGTGGATAGATTGAGGTCCTGATCCTCAGAGGAAAAGAGACCCTACTCCCAACATCTCAAGGAAACAGAAGTAAAGAAACACAATTAACTAATCACAGCGAGCAATTACCTGCACAGTTGCCCTTTATATAGGCTCATTAGCTTTTTAGGTTTTACTCAACTTCTTAATCTTATAACCTCTACTGCAGACAGATTGTGGGGGTTTTTTCTACAACAGATTAGCCTTAGTAATAGAAAGAGATGGGGTCTCGCCTTTGTCTGATACTATGAATTTTATTTATTTATTTAGACATTTGTAACCCGCCCATCCTGCCACAGGCAGCTCTGGGCGGCGCACAACATAAAACATTAACATTAAAAGAACTTTTAAAACAGACAACAACAGGGAGGTATAAAAAAATCCCCAACCACCTATCACCCTAACCCATTTCCCCCACTGAATATACACAGTGAAATCTACTTAAGCAGAACTTGTATAACCTGAATTTCTGGAGTCTTTTTGTTGAGGAAACTGGAGATGGACATTACGGAACATCAGGTCTCTCTGAGCGCATTCCCACATACATTAAAAAGCTGCTTTTCCTAAATGCAGTCAATTTCAAAATGCACTTAAATAAACCCATGCACTATTCACATTTGATTTAAGCACATTTTGAAATTGACTGAATTTAGGAAGCAGCATTTTCACTACACAGCACCCCGTTTCCCCGGCTCCCGGAGAGGGGAGAGGAGCGGAGCCAGAGCTGGGAAAGCGAGGCGCTGTGTAACTGATGTAACTGACTAGGCTAGTCAGTATCATGTCAGTTACACAGCGCCTTGCTTCCCCGGCTCTAGGCTCCTGGAGAGGGGAGAGGAGAGAGGAGCTGAGCCTAGAGCCAGGAAGTGAGGTGCTGTGTACTGACATTCCGACAAGAGGATTTATGCGGGTCATTTCAAATGCGCGCTTGTAAAGGTAGCTTTTGGCTCCCCCTCAGTGCGCTTGAAAAACAAACATAAGAACTGCTAAATAAGCACATGGAGTCTTTCCCAGATCTCTGTCTTCAGCTCTCTGGACTTGCAGTCTCTTACTGACAGCCATGAAGAAGCGTGTGTGACTGTGAAATACTGCCAGTCTTGACTCTGGGAGTCTTAAGTGGGCTGCAAGGGAAATGAGTGCCAGGTTTCCCTGTCTCCAGTACACCCAAGACTCCCAAAGTCAGAACTGACCAGACTTACACACACACACATCTGTCCTGTCTGTCTGCTCTTTCCCAGATCTCTGTCTTCAGCTCTCTGGACTTGCAGTCTCTTACTGACAGCCATGAAGAAGCGTGTGTGACTGTGAAATACTGCCAGTCTTGACTCTGGGAGTCTTAAGTGGGCTGCAAGGGAAATGAGTGCCAGGTTTCCCTGTCTCCAGTCCACCCAAGACTCCCAAAGTCAGAACTGACCAGACTTACACACACACACATCTGTCCTGTCTGTCTGCTCTGAATTTCTGCTTTTGAAGGGAGGAAAGGGGATTGGAGATGGAGATGGAGAAACCTAGGGCTAATTTAATCAAAGCATCGGCTTTCTCTGTCTCAAGATAATTTCCTTAAGGTCTTTTTAAGTAGAACTCCTGGTAAGTAGAACTTATTAATTTCTTACATGGCCAGAGAAATTCAAGCCGATTTCAATACTATAGTAATTGTAAAAAAAATCATGTCTTTTCCTAAATGCAGTCAATTTCAAAATGCGCTTAAATAAACCCATGTACTATTCACATTTGGTTTATTTAAGCTCATCTTGAAACTGACTGCATTTAGGAAGCAGCATTTTCACTACACAGCGTCCCATTTCCCCGGCTCCTGGAAAGGGGAAAGGAGCTGAGCCGAGAGCCAGGAAAGCAATGCGTTGCGTAACTGGGGCTGGGCAGGAATTGGAGTAGTGGCCACCCAATCCTACCGGCGACAGTCTGTCTAAATAACAAGAGGGACTCAGGGAAAGCTGAGACACCCCCTCCCCTCCCCCAAGCGAAGTGGCCAGTGTCAGAACCAGAGTGCGCACCTCACTTGCCCCCAGGCAGCTTGCAACAATGCAGAGGCTATTCCCGGTGGCAGGCTCCCCTCACTCACTCGCTCAGGTGGGCTCTAGTCAGTTACATACACAGTGCCTCGCTTCCTGGGCTCTACGCTCCCAGAGAAGGGAGAGGAGCTGAGCCGAGAGCCGGGAAGCAAAGCGCTGTGTAACTGACATATAACTGACTAGGTTAGTCAGTATCATGTCCATTACACAGCACCTCGCTTCCCCCACTCTAGGCTCCTGGAGACGGGAGCTCAGCCGAGAGCCGGGGAAGCGAGGTGCTGTGTAACTGACATTCTGACAAGAGGATTTATGCGGGTCAGTTCAAATGCGCGTGTGTAAAGGTAGCTTTTGGCTGCCCCTCAATGCGCTGGAAAAACAATCGTAAGAGCTGCAAAATAAGTGCATGGAGTCTTTCCCACATTGTTCTAATATGTGGGGGAAAGAAAAAAGCGCTGATTTAATGTACGTGGGAATGTGCTCTTAGACTGCCTTTCCTGAATGTCCACAGGCCGCCTTTCCTAATTTGTTACTCTTTCCTTCATAGATAGAGTGCAATTCTGACTCGCTGAAGTCAATGGCTTGATTCTTCAGTGCAGTCAAGATTGCACCTTTAGAATGAAATCCACAAGCCTTTTATCAGTCGCCTTTTACTGGCCCAAGGGGGCAAATGCTCCACTATTAAAGTCAAGGGGAATTTTGCCACTGATTTTAATGGCGGAGGATTGTGTCTCTCGTGTTTCAACTCTTTTCACTGTGGCATTCTTAATTCTGTTCCTTGAAAGCTACTTTTCTTTTCTCAGATGTTAAGAGAGCCCTCGACAGTAGAATCCAAAAAGATTTATGTATAGACTCAACCCTGCAGAATAGGTGCAACAACAGAGAGAAAAATACATTATTTGATGAGAAACAATTGGTTACAGATCCTATTCAACAAAGAACTATTCAGCCTGCCTTGGCAGTGAGCTAGAGCCATTAAAGACGGTCATTTCAACATTCAGAAGCTTGACTTTTCAACATTTACTGCCTATGAACCTAATCCAGTTCAATGATGTAAATGAAATGGTTCCTGTGTAGGAGAACTGAGAAGCCCCTGAATGGATGGGGGAAGGAGGCTAAAATTAAGGCCAACGTATTTTGGAGAACAGGGTTCAAATCCCAATTTAGTGTGAAAACAAACAAGAGATTAGCCCACTAGAGTCCAGAGTCGCTCGTTGCAGCCTGCACACACCTGCCACTCGCAAGTTCACGCAATGAATGGGACAGACAAGCAGCCGCTGTGCTCTGCCCCCACCCTTTCTCCTGACACACAGCAGCAGCAGTGACCCCTGAGTACAGGAAATCACCCCCACTAGGAGTTTTGTCAGTTTTCTTGTGTTTTGCTTTTGGGAGCACTCCAAAAAGCGAAAGTAAACAGGCATAGTACCTGTGAGAGCAGAGGGAGCGCTCACTCCTCAGACCACTCTAGGTGCTCTGCCCAGGATTTTATGGTCCTGGCAGACTTGTACACATGCAGAGGCTACTTACACCCTATCAGACAGCAGGCAGCCATATGGGTACGCATTTCCCGCGTTAGCCAGCATGCATCCACATGACAAGCTCCATAGTCTCTGGGACAATGCTGCGAGTGAGTGGGTGCTGTTGGGTAGCAATGAGTATGGGCAAACATCTGGCAGCTACCTAATAGGCAGGTGGCAATCCATCTGATGTGGGCTATTGTGTGTTACTGTCTTGTCTTTTAACACCCTTAGCCAGGAACTCACTGGGCAGCCATTATTTCTTAGGGCGCTTATAGACGAGACAAAAAAGGCGGCTGATCCTTTGATCAGCTGCCTTTCTTTGCGCTCGTCTAAATGTCAACGCCGGATCCTACCCCGCGTCTGACCGGGTCGGCGATCCTGGCCCCTCAGACGCGGATCCCCGAAGTGCCGGCTTTACGCCGCACTTCCGGGTTCCCTGGCCGAGTGCGCATGCACAGAAGGGCGCGCATGCGCACAACGACTGTACGCCGTGTCTGAACATCATACACGGCATACAGAGGAAGGCGGGGGAGAGATGCCAGCGCTGAACGATCCCGCTTGTGAGCAGGATCGTCTAACAGCGCCCCAAGTCTCATTTCCTCATCTGACAAAACAGAAATAATTACCTGCCTCACAGGGCTGTTGAGAGAGTAAACTAAATAAGGATTGCAAAGTACTTCAAACACTGAAAGTGCAATATAAATAACAAAAACCCCACAAACATGGGAGAGGAGAAATTAGGATTCTGCATCTTGCTCTGCTGCCAGACTTCTCATGGCCCTTGAACACAGCCCTTTCTTCTGTCTGTACCTGCTTATTTTCTCTATGTGAAACAGGGATAATAATCCTTGCATACTTTCTTATATTATCGAGCTCCAGTTCTAAATGGAGAGTGTTTTTAGAGTGGAGGGACTGTGAGGTGGTCCTGAATTTGTTTTGGTAGCCTTAGATGGAACGTACTATAGAAACATAATTTATTATTATCTATCTTTTGCAATAGCATGAACTCTCCATACTGCTGACTAAAATGTGTTTTCTAAAACTGTTCTGTTTCCACAAGCCTCTCAGCTCTCCAGTGTTTTTGTACTTCGTTGCTTAAGACCATATAGATGCATAAATAACTTCTGTGGACAACTTCAATTTCTTTTCTGTTCACATTCACACACACTTCTTCATGACTGTCAGTAAGAGACTGCAAGTCCAGAGAGCTGAAGGCAGAGAGAACTGATGTTCCCTAATGCCCATCTCCAGTTTGTTCAACAAAAAGACTCATCCAGACAGGGTATATATAAGCCATGCTATTTTAGCTGTTCATGAACTGTCTGGCAATTTGTTTCACATATATTCACAGTTAATCATTACATTACTTTTAGATATAATTTGAATTGTTCATGAGAAATTCACTGACTGCACAATATCCAAGGTTTTTGCTGCAACTAGGGCTGAAACTAGATTCTCATATTTTCCCTTTTCTTGATGAAAATCGGGGGGGTCTGCTCGTTCTTGTAAATGAGAACGAGCCAAGAATTGCCTGGATTCTTGCAGAGAAAAGCAAGTATCTTGCTAGTAGCCCTCCCCTTTGCCCAAACCCTGGCTGACTCACCTGACTGCCTCTCCAAGTCTGGGGCTGCTCCAGTTAATGCTACTGGAATGCTCAGCTTCTCTTCAGGGGCAGTGGGGGGAGCGAGGGTGGATTCTAGACACAATGACAAATAGTATCATTTCCCTTTCTTGTTTGATGGAGGAATTACTCCTTGCTATAAAGGGAGTGAGTGCTACTATCCAAACTAGAAATGACCAGCTCCATCCTAGGCATGCCTGACAAGATGCATACATTGCTAAGTAGTTCAGTTAGCCGTCTGAGTACACACATCGCCGCGGTCTCTATTATCTCCAAAAGGCCATTTGTCAAACAATGCCAAAGTGTCAGAGAAAATTAAGTGCTAGATTCCAAACGATAAGCCAGAGCTGTGATCCAAATGCCACTTACTCTGGGGCATGGGTGCCAAGAGTTAGAGAGCAGAAGGGTATGTTGTTACATCCCCCTGACTCTCGTCTGGTTGGCCCTTCCCCTTCTGAGCATTGAGACATCACAAAGCTTGGGAAAGGGGCATAGTCACATTGGAAAGGGGCAGGAAGAAGCAGCTCTCCTGCCCTGCCCTGAACATAATTCTACCAGTGTCCTTGTTCAGGGTTAGCCCGCCCCATTGAAGTCTACAGGGAGGGTAAGTAAGTGACATGTGGCCCAGGTCTCTAGGCTACCAGACTGCAGACCAGTTTTTACTTGGAAAGTCACCAAAGCAGTAGGATTTTCTAATTTATTAATTATTATTATTATTAGCAAGCATTTATATAGCACCAGCAATGTACCTAGCACTTTACAAAGTAATGGAATAGACACAGTCCCTGCCCTAGGACTTACAATCTGAGAGATGGAGGGAGGGGGGAGATGAAGGAAGGGGAACTGAGGGAGAGACAAGGAGAGTAACATTCACGAAGATGTGAGGTCCCAGGTGCACGTGTTTGGCTTGGTTACACTGAGAATGATGACTGGCTGGTCCATGTGGTGAGGATATGAGTACACAGACCTCAGGTAACAGATTGTACTGGATGGACGGTATCAGCAGGAGTTAGGTGAGGGGAGCGAGGAGTCGGGGAGGGCAGAGCAGAAGAGGTGGGTCTTGAGGGAGGATTTGAAGGTACGAAGGGAGGGTGCAAGTCAGATGTGGGCAGGGAGGGAGTTCCAGGCGTGGGGGGCAGCTAGGGTGAAGGGACAAAGGTGGTTAGGGGAGCAGGGGAGGCATGGGAAGGCAAGCGAGGGGACAGAGGAGGAGTGGAGTTCACGGACTGGAGTACAGAGGGAAATTAGTGCAGAGAGGTAGGGGAGGAGCAAGGTTGTGAAGAGCTTTATAGATGAAGACTAGGAGCTTGTGCAGGATTTGTTCAGGAAGGGGGAGCCAGTGAAGAGAGGCGAGGAGGGGCTGCACGTGGTCGAAGCGACGAGTGAGGTGGATGACCCTGGCAGCGGAGTTTTGGATGGAAATAAGGGGAGAAAGGGGAAAGCGGGGGAGGCCAGTGAGAAGGAGGTTATAGTAATCGAGGCGAGAGATGACCAGGGCATGAACAAGGGTTTTGGCAAAGGAGACAGAGAGAAAGGGCGAATCTTAGCAATTTTATGGAGGGAGAAGTAACAGGATTTGGCAACAGAGTCGATGTAGGTTTTAAAAGAAAGGGTGAGTCAAAGATGAAGTCTAGGCTACGGGCTTGTGGGATGGGAAGGATGGTGACCCCATTAATAAGGATCGACAGGGAAGAGGGAGAGGAAGGATGAGGGGGAAGATAAGGAGATCAGTTTTAACCATGTTGAGTTTGAGTTGATGTTGAGACATTCAGGTAGAGATGTCAGAGAGACAGCTGGAAAGGTGAGCTTGAATAGATGGGGGAGAGAGAGAGAGAGAGAGAGAGAGAGAGAGAGAGAGAGAGAGGGAGTAGAGAGAGACAGTTGCGTGCCATCAATGTAGAGGTGATATTGGAAGCCATGGGAGGCAATGAGTTTGCCTAGCGACAGGGTATAGATAGAGAAGAGGAGAGGGCCAAGAACAGAGTCTTGGGGAACAGCAACTGAGACGGGAAGGAAGGAGGAGGTGGAGTTGACAAGAGACACATTGAAGGAGCGGTCAGAGAGGTAGGAGGAGAACCAGTCGAGGATGGAGCCAAGGAAGTGAAGTGAGTTCAGCAAGAGTGAGTGGTCAACAGTATTGAAGGCAGCAGAGAGGTCAAGGAGGACAAGAATGGAGTAGAGGTGATTAGATTTAACCACAAGATCGTTGGTGATCTTAGCGAGAGCAGTTTCAGTAGAGCGAAAGGGGCGAAAGCCAAATTGGAGGGGGTCAAGGGAGGAGTTGGTGGAGAGGAAGTCGAGGCAGCGGGAGTAGACAACACTTTCAAGAAGCTTGGAAGCAAAAGGAAGGAGTGAGACAGGATGGTAGCTAGAAGGGTCAGAGGGGTCAAGAGTGGACTTTTTGAGGATAGGAAAGACCGTGGCATGTTTGAAGGTGGAGGGGAAGGAGCCAGTAGAGAGGGAGAGGTTGATGATGTGCAGGAGGGAAGGGACGACAGTGGAATCAATGGAGGTTAGGAGGCAGGAGGGGATGGGGTCAAGGCGGCAAGTGGAAGGGTTGGAGGAGAAGAGCAGGGAGGAGATTTCCTCAAGGGAGGTGGGAGGGAAGGAGGACAGGAGAGAAGAAGGGGGAGGAACGAGAGCAAAGGATATTGGATATCCTTTTATTTAAGCAAAGGATGTCTGATATAGCAAAGCAAGATGACCTGGTCCATAATAGTTCATTGTGTATAACTCCTTGGTACCCGATTTTAAAGATTTTCCATTCCTTGGAACCGTACTTTGTTGAGATCCATAGCTACCCAGAGTAAGTAGAAAGTAAGTAAGTAAGCAAAATTTTATTGGGCATCAGCCATCGCCATAACCCAGAAAAAACAAAACAAACAAACAAACAAAAAAGCTACCCAGAGCATATATGCAGTTACATTTTCAGCTGTTTGTTTCTGAAGTTGCAAGAGGCCACTATATTAAGCGGCTTTATGATACCGAAGTTTGCCCTTGTAATTCAAATGAAATTGAAGATCTGCTCCACGTGGTGTTTTCCTGCCACTTTTACAGAGATTTAAGGACCAAATGGATACTGCCTTTGGTAAATAACTGTAAGAATGATTCTCTCCCCATTGTTCAAAAGCTTGAGATATTGTTGACTATAGATAGTTTAATATATATTAAATCTCTTGCTACTTATGCTTTGTTAGCCTCATGTCATAGACCAATTCTGCTGAACTGTTGATGTATATATTTATTTTTTTTATTTTCTATTTTTATGTTATTGATCTTATTTGTTTTAAACCTATGAATTTGTAAACCTTGTGCATGGCTAAACACTCAACACTACAGTGCTAACTTACAGAACTTCTGTGCCTTAGTTAGCTTTTCTGAAAGAGGTGGCCACTCTTAACATTTTGTATTTCTCCAAAGAGGGTCTTTTTTCTTCCATCTCTAGATCTCCAAGCCCTTTGCAAAGTTGGGTGACCATTTTTTCCTCTAGTCTACTTACGACTAAAGTATGGATCCCTGAAGAAATGTGGCCTAAGACAAAAAACATGGGTCTGCCATTTTAGAAATTTTGATTCTTAACATGGCGACAGACATAATTTGCAACCTTGTGTCATGGCCCAGCCTTGAACCCATGGCCCCTGGGGTGCTGGAGAGCCTGTCCGGCACCCTGCGCCACCTGGTGGGCTTGTGAGGGTGTTGGATTGTCCCGCTTCTGTTTCCTTTGTGTGCTTGCTCCCTGTGTGTCATGCCCCCTCCCAGCTGTAGCCAGTTACCTTAGTCCTGCCTCCCAGCTTCCTGATTGGCCACAGGAAGTATTTAAGCCTTGGTGTGGCCACAGGAAGCTGGTGGAGCAA
>QEPC01001394.1:2380618-2390638 GCA_003113815.1 Sphenodon punctatus
TTGCGCCGCGCGGCCCCGCTCCCTCCCAGATTCCCCGCCGGGATCCCCCGGCACGTCTGATATGGCGTGATGGGGTCACCCCGGCGGGGGATGGATTCGGTGTTTTCGGTACAGGGCCAAGCAGCCCCGTAACGTCTGAAAACACCCAATAAAAATGTTGAAAAGTTGGTACTGGAAGTTGACATTCCAGAACTGGAAGTCAACATTTCAGGTCATTGGGTACCCAATCAGATTGTAATTGGGTACCACATGGTACCCTATAATTACTGGGTTGATTAGGTACTGGAAATTCAACAGGTTAACCATTTTCACAGGTACCCTCTTTCAGCTCTAGACAAAACAGTTCATCTCCACAAGGAAGCTTGGCTGGGAGCTCAGTGATCATAATGCCCACTGCATCATAGCTGGTGGGGTATGTAAGAAGTGCCATACTGGGTTATAACAATAATTCTGTATTTTATACCAGTGCTTTTCATTCTCACATAGGGTGTAAACAGACAGACAGCAACTCCACACTGGCCCACTCAGGCCCCCATTATCCCTATGTTTACCTGTCTGTCTGAAGAGTGCCCTCCAGATGTTCAACGCAGAGCAGGCTGCTGCTCCAAAACAGAAGGAAGATCCAGGGGCACACCTCATGGGGCAAGCCAGCCAAACCTCGGGCAACAGGCAAACACGAAGATGCTTGGTGTCTTTAGGCATAACAAAGATTGGGTGTCAAAACCCCTATGCACGTGTTTGGCTGTTGTGTGTAACACCATAACAATCCCAACACCAATTTGGCCACCCGTTGAACACGTGATGTGAACACCATTCCATCACAAGGACAATTTGTCTAAACGCATGGCCAATGTTGTGTCTAATGAGATCGCATGGCATGTTAGTAGGTACAACACGGGGAACAAGGTGGCAGCATTTGCGTGCTGAGATTGGGTGGTGAGCAAAACACCAATTTGCCCCAAAATGGGCTGTGTGTCTAAGCATCGCCACATGGTGAACACAGGGCCGAACTGGTGTTCATATCAAGGTCAAAACACACATTCAGACACTCGTTGACATTATGTCTAAAGACACCCACTGTCTTTCTGAATGGCTACTGTGAGTCCCGCCCGCACACAGTCCCATCCTGCTCTGCCACCCTGGGGGTGTGCAGCACAGCAGGAGTTAGCCCAGCTCTCGGGGCTGTGGGCAGTAAGGGGTTAATGGCTGCTGCCGCCTCCCATTGCCATGGTTGCCAGAGCTGCAGCTACTGGCAAGCGGCAGGCTCCTGGGTGGGACGTGGGTTAATGAACGGTGCGGGCCAGGCCAGACAGGTTGGCCCACCTGTTCTTGACCCATGGCTTTCTCAGGGCAGGGGGATGTGTGTTTACTGCCCATGTGTATGGTTCACCCACGTGCCAGCCTGTCTGTGTGAAGGCCGCCAAACCCATGGGGGCATGCAGCTCCTCCTTTGGGCACCCATGAGGCTGCTCCCTGTCTGTCTGAAGACACCCATTGTCATTTCAAGGTTCTACATGGATCCCATATCAAGGGTCCCTACAAGGCACACCATCGCATCCACTTGCCTGGATCCATCCCTGGTATCGTGCTGGCACAGAATACTTCCCTGCAAGAACAAAGTGAGAGTCCTGAAACTTCAAGAACTACAATTCCTGATCCGTTCGTGGGGCTGTGCAGCTATGGACTGGTGGCTAGTCTGCAATCTAGTCATGTATATGATAACTTTATAGAAAAGCTTTTTAAAAAAGGAATTAAATTCACCCACTTATAGATTGCTGCATAGACCATATTTGACATGACTTGGTAATGTTTGACATCATTACATATGTTTCTCTCTTGGAACTTTGTTCTCAGTACTGTAATTAAGTAGGTATTGTCTCCTCTTCTTATCAATTAATTAACCATTATCCAGGGATCAGACTCCCCAGAATGGGAGATAATCTCAGAAATAGGATTGCTGAGCTGGAGATCTAGATTTAAATAAAAAGCTGAGTGAACAAACTAAAAAAAAAAGCCAGTAGAACATGTGCTGTCATGGTGACATTTGGAATTGCAGAGCTTCTTATTCTTTATAAGCTTGTAGAATTATGTATCTGAAGCCAAATTCTCTCAGATTGTAAAATCTGTTCATTGACTTCAATGGGCTTTCAATCAGGTCCTTTACTCAGAAACGGAGTCCCACTAGGCATGTTCCTAGTCCCATGGAAGTGATGGCAGAATTTCCATTGAATTTAATGGAGCAAAGCTTTCACTTATGGCTGTTAATGGGACTACTTACGCAAATACGATGAGTAGGATTTGCCCCATCCAGTGCTTTCAAAAAGGTAGCTCCAGCAGATTCTCCAGATCACTGAAGACAAGCCTTTCAGCATCAACTATAGAGAACATGAAGTAAAAATTTGTGGTGCTTCATGTTATGAGTCTGGCAGGTTTTTGCTGTGAAAGTTAAAGAGAGCAATAACATGCTAGGAAAAGAGCTTGAACCACTAAATCATTATAGACTCAATACGATTTGCAAATGGAATGTGATGAGCTACATCAGCTAGCCACATTACACAGAAGTAGGATAGCAGCAGGGGAATGGTGTTATCAGATTCTGTACAATGAGAACTTTTTAAAAAGGAATCTTAACACTTTCAAGTAAAAGTCATATCTATTTCTTCTAAAAACCTATCTTGACTGTTTGCCCGACAGGATTTAAATGAATGGCCAGAATGCAAAACCCGTCCGCACAGGATCTGCATGGCACAATGGGATTTGAATGGGCATATGCCCAAGTTGCACGCATGTGCACACACGGAAGTTGCACATGATGGGCATGGGATCGGCCCCAATGTTCATATGAAAATACCACTAAGATATAGAAGTGTATGCACAGGTAATGCGTGGAATTTTCTAAAGGTGTTTAGTACTGGTCTTGTTTTATCTAGCCTCACATAAATCAATAGTAGTTTCACCTCTGAGGAGAGCTGAAATGAATGACACTTCATATTTAATTTATTTATTTATTATTTATATGCCACCCTTCCCACAGTGGCTCAGGGCAGCTTACAATCCATAACACAAAACAATAGTGACAATACAATAATAAAATGTGTACAATAAAAACTCCAACCCCCTACCCCAAAAAAACCTCCCCACCAACCCTCAACCTCCAACCAACCCCTGTTCCCACCCACCAAATGCTTTTTCATATAAAAACGTTTTGCGCCACCTCTAGAAGATGTTTAGGCCTGGGGTCAAAGGAACCTCGTGGAAAGGAGTTCCACAAAACAGGGACAGTAACAAAGAATACCACCTTGTGCACCCCTGTCACAAGGGTAGCAGATGGAACCTGCAAGAGGGTACTTCCAGCTGACTGTAGGGGCTGCAATGGAACATGGTAGGACAGACAGCCTTTTAGATACATGGTGTCCAGATCATTTAGAGCTAAGGTCAAAACCAGCTCTTTGAATTGTGCCTGGAAAGCTACAGGTAGCCAGTACAAACTTCGGAGACTTGATGTAATGTGCTCCGATCAACCCATCCCTCTAAAAGGAGCCGAGACACCAACTTTTCCACCAGCTGAACAGTCGTCAAGGGCAGACCCACATACAGCACATTGCAGATAGCCTCAAGGTGATGAAAGCATGTATGACAGCATCCAGATCTGAGTCAGAGAGAAAAGGCCTCCACCTTCTCACCAGATGGAGTTTGTGAAAAGTGATCCTGGAGATCACCGCAACCCAATATTCTGGGTGCAGCGAGGGTTCCAGAAGTACTCCAAGGCTGTGAACCCAAATAACCAGAGGGGGCTGGACTTCATCAATAATAGGAATCCCAATCCCCTCCAAGTCACAAGGCCGGCCAACCATCATCACTTCAGTCTTGTCAGAAGTCACCTTCAATTAGCTCACCCTCATCCAGTTCCTGACAGTAGCCAGGCATCAGGTAGCACCGAGACTGCAGGACCTGGATCAGATGGGAAAAAAAGAAATAGAGCTGAGTGTCATCAGCATATTGATGACAACTCACCCCAAACCTCCAAATGCCCTTGCTCGGTATACATTGAGCAAGAGGGGAGGCAGAATAGAACCCTACGAGACTCAACAAGGGAGGTCCCAAGGGAACGATGAACAATCGCCCATCACCACCTGCTGGAGCCTCCCCAAAAGGAAAGAAGTGAAGCACCCAAGAATGATCCCATACACCCCCTCCAGGTCCCGCAGTCATGTCAACATCACTTTGTGACTGTATCGAAGGCCACTGAAAGATTTAACATGATCAACAGGGTAGAATTTCTCTTGTTCATCTCAAGACTCAGGTCGTTGATCAAGGCCACAAGCGCAGTCTCCATGCCATATCTAGGATGAAAAGCTGACTGAAACAGATCCAGGAATCTGATACTATTGAGATGAGCTTGGAGTTGTCGGGCAACCACCCATTCAATAACGTTCCCTAAGACCACTTTTAGACAGCCTTGGTATTTAGTCTGTGGCTCTAAAAGAATGTGCGAGTGACAAGAATGCGTGTGACAACATGTCTAAACCCTGCCTGCAGGATTTTTACATCACGCGTGATTTCACGCTGTGAGCGCAGCGTGCACGTCTAAAAGCAGCCTAAAAAGGGAAGGTTAGAGACAGGTCAATAGCTGGCTGGGGACTCAGTGTCCAAAAATGGTTTCTTAAGCAGAGGCTGGACCACTCCAGTTTTAAGGCATTGATAACACCAGCCAACAATGGCCCCAACATCTCCCAGCTGAAGATAATTCATGAGGATAATTTGCACATTTTTACCCACAAATGAATAGCCAATTTTTTCTATTTTGGGGGTGGGGTGTGTGGTTACTTTGATAGTTAGTCATTTTTGTGGTACTATAGTACCTAAACTATATTAGTGTACAAATAAACCTGTATTTTTGTTACTATAGTAACTACACTATATTAATATATATACCTTTATAACTATACTACTCTCATAGTACTATAACTTAATGAAGTACCAAGATCACAATACCAAAATAACTGAACAAACACAAAATACCAAATAATTAACATGAAGTAACTAAAACAATTATTTAGAAATGCAAGTAAAGCAGGTACCAAACACTGATTTGTTTCTCTTAGGCCCTTTTTAAATGTGCTGTGGCTATGGGGAGGGAAATCGGTGTGCGTGCTGCAGAAGGGGGGTGCACATGGGCACATACCAATTCCTCCCCCCCCCCCAGCATCCCACACACAGAGCAACCAGCATTTTGGTCAATTGCTTCTTGCACGGGAAATGGGTAGAGATGGGTGGGCATGTATGTTTCATGGGAGCATGCATGCATGCATCCCCGTCCACCTACCCACCATAGCATTCACATAGGAGGCACCCATGCATGTCCATGCAGTGGACCTGCGTGGGTGTGTCTTGTGTAAAAAGGGCCTTAGTTTAAATTAATACAAATTCAGCAAATCAGATGAATTTAGTATTTTCACTACACATTTGTTTCAGTCCTACCTCTGGCCTCAAAGCATTTACGCTATTAATTTATCTGGAGTAAGTGGTTTGAGGATTGTGGACAAAATGAGCAGAGTTAGACCAATGCTGAGTGCTTTTGTAAAACTCTTATTAACCCATAAATTCCCCATGCAACAGTTACGCATGAAAAATACTCAGGCCATGAAAATTCTTGCTCATCCATTACACATGAAATTATTGGAAAAAATTAAGAACTTATTTGATCTTGTACGTACAATCCTTATCTCTCAATTCAATGGAAAGCGAATAGAATCATATAATCATAGGGTTGGAAGGGACCTCAAGGGTCATTTTATTTATTTAAGCTTATATCCTGCCCTTCGCCTAACGATCAGGGCAGGTTACAACATAAAATCCATGTAGAACAAAAATGCGTAAAAAATATATGTTAAAAAATCTCACAAAATTCCCATCTCAACCTTTATCCCTGCCAGCTAAATGCTTGGCCAAAAAGAAGTCTTACACTGCCCCTGTAAGGGAAGCAAGTTCTACAATACTGGGGCAGCAACGAAGAATGCCTCTCTCTGTGTCTTCACCATATAAACCTGATGGTCAGATGGTATCTGCAAGAGGATGCTCCCAGCTAACCTTGAGGATCATGATGGAACATAGGAGAAGAAGCAGTTTTTCAGATATGTGGGGCCCAAGCCATTTAGGGCTTTAAAGGTCAAAACCAGCACCTTGAATTGAATTGTGCTAGAAAGCTACCAATAGCCAGTGCAGACTCTGAATCTCATGTATAATGTGTTCATGGTAATCCACCATCGAAAGGAGCCAGGTTACCCCATTCTGTATCAGCTGCAGCTTCCAAATAGTTTTCAAGGGCAACCCCATGTAAATCTAATCCAGCACAGTGTAATAGGTTGTTCATTTTATTCACTTTAACCCATTTCTTTAATAGAATGATTTTTTGTTGTGGTCAAAGTTGAAAATACCAAATCAAAAGCCAGTGTTCATCATCTTCCATCATAATCTCTATTTGTAATAGTAGGGGGGGAAAACGTTCCGTTCTTCAGGTTTTACATTTGTTTAACATGTAATCCTGGGGATATTTATGGCTCTTAGTATAAATTTCCTATGAGGCTAACCCACATCCATGAAGTGACACACACAGTTCCTCTTAATATATTTATTGTGACTAGTAACAGTATACCACATTACCCTGAGGTTAGCAGGGAGCACCAACTGCCATCTGCTATGATATATACTATCTGTTAATACCACTGTGTCAAGATATCATAACACATCCAAGTGGCAAGGCGGTTGCATGTCATATCATCCAAGGTTAGGGATACTTTCCCGAATGATTACTAGATGCCCAAGGCAAACATATTTGGACTCAATAATAAAAAACCCTCCAGTTTATAATGATAGTTAAGGCACTTACAAATTCACTCATGCTCTAAAAAGTCTTGGAAATTTCAAGTTAAAGCTCTGGCCTTAACTCACGAGCCATGTAAGCAGTAAAGATGTTGTACAGTCTTGCATATTGTGCTTGATTCCAACTTAGCCTCCATGTCCCACACTTTGCATTGGTCTTTCAGTCCCAATCTTCTTCCTCTGCAGGTTGGGGGCAACACTGAAGCTGGGGAATGGAGAGGGTGAGGGGGCAGCGGCAGAACTGGGAGGAATCCAGGGCTGGGAAAGCAGGGGCTGCAGGTGGCGATTGAGGGGCAGCAGGAGAGCTGTGGGGACCTTGGGGCCGGGGAAGCAGGGGTTGTGAGATGGGACTGAGGGGCAGTAGTAGAGTGAGAAACAGAGCTGGAGCACTAGGGGCTGTGGGTGGGGACTGAGGGGGCAGCAAGAGAGCTGGGGGAGGAGCTCAAGGCTGGAAGAGTGGGGGCTGTGGATGTGGATTGAGGGGCAGCAGCCGAGCTGGGGGGGTAGGGTTGGGGAAGCAGGGGCTGTGGGTGTGTATTCAGATGCATCAGCAGAGGTAGTGAAGTTCAGGGCTGGGGCTGTGTGTATTGAATGGGGGCAGTGGCAGAGCTGGGGAGGAGCTCACATCTGGCTGAGCAGGGGGTTCAGGTGGGGATTGACAGGCATCAGCAGAGCTGGGGGGAGTCTAGGGCTGGGAGACCAGGAGCTACAAATGGCAATTGAAGGGCAATGACAGAGCTGAAGGAGGGTCTCTCAATTTCCAGTGGGACAGGAAAGCCCTTTACCAATTGGCCCTATTGTTTATTAGCTACACTCATTAGATTTTGAAATTTTCATTCCAGTTTGTTATCCTGAGTACGATGTGCTTGAGGTTTCAATTTAGTTTCTAGTTAGAATCACCATTCACACTTGCTCCTGGTTAATTATTTCTATATCTGCCCTGTGGATAATTAGGCAGCTTCAATTTACAGGACTGTCAATCCAGCCTCTTTATAATCATTACATTCAGTATGAATGATGAATAAAAATCATAAAATTAGGAAATATTGCTTCCAACCCAGAAGTGAAACCATTACAAATACAGAAATTATCCTCTCGTTTCTCTCTTTTGCAGCTAAATCAAGTTTGTTTTGTACCATTTCCAAAACCTGTTTTTAGACCATATCTTGCTGTAAATGTTAAAAAGAGAAATATTTCTTGCATTTACTCCATATCAAAGGTCAATCACCCTGTATCCTTTGAACAATGGAAATTTAAAATTACTGCTAATAAGGTTAACCTGTTAAAGACTTGCTGTAAACCCTAGCTTGATAGATTAAACTAAAAACAATTTGGGTAAAGTAATTTAACAGGCAACAGATGACATGCACAGATGGGATCTTCTGAATGCATTGCTTTGGGGACAGGATTAGTGTTATCACAAATACATCAGACAATTTAATATATCAGATGCTTCCAATGGCATTTATCAGAGAATGGTTTTGTCCTGATATTTCTCCACTGAGGGGTGGGGGGAGCCCTTCCAAACAAATCAGCATTTAATCTATCTTAGTGTATATCTTTACTTTCGGATACTACAATGCCATGGAAATCTAGAGGAAGTTTATTAGTGTGTCTGTCCTCTCCTGATATTTGTCAATCAGGTACTCACATCACGTAACACAAATAATACATTCGTACTATTTAAGAGTCCCATCAGTCTAAATTGTAGGTCTTAATTTTATTCACATGTCTTAGATAGAATAAACTATTAAAATAAAATATTTAAATGGTTAATTACAGAATACAAATAAGGTATT
Source organism: Sphenodon punctatus (assembly GCA_003113815.1). Classification (NCBI taxonomy): domain Eukaryota; kingdom Metazoa; phylum Chordata; class Lepidosauria; order Sphenodontia; family Sphenodontidae; genus Sphenodon; species Sphenodon punctatus. The sequence goes on from QEPC01001394.1 coordinate 2,389,300, forward strand.
ACAGCTTAATATTCATAATTTGATATGCATATACATTGATACAGCAGTTTCGTTATGACACAGTATTTGAGAGCCATGCCCAACATTGCGTTATAACCAAATTTGTGTTATAACAAGGATACTTTGCATGCACTAAATGTCAATGCCTGAAAAAACTTTGCAGAGACAGTGGTAAAGAATCAAATTATTAGGCATATTGACAAATGTGACATAATAACAGGGAAGAGCCAACATGGTTTTTGCAAAGGGAAGTCATACCTCACTGATTTCTTGGAATTTCTTGAAGGTGTCAACAAGCATGGGTGAAGCCACATGAGACAGATTGGGGAGGCTACTACGCCTAGGGTAGCCTTACCCTACCCTGGGCAGCTGGGCCACACAATGCAGCGGATCACATGACTAGTGTCCGCCAGATGTTCCCTCTGCCCTGTTGCGAGGGGAGCAGCTAGCTGCTAGACATCGTGGAGCATCCTTACCCAACATAGGGTAAGGCTGCCCAAGGCGGGGCAACTCCTGTGCCGGGGCTGCACTTGCTCCACCACACAGGGAGCACTGCTGCGGTGCTTTGAACGGTGGGCACTGTCATCCATTGCATGCGGACACGTCACGGTCAGGAGCACGATCTCAGTTGGGCCAGAGGGGAGAAGGAGGCAGGGTAGGGCAAGACTGGGCTGAGCACCCACTCATGGCCAGCTCCGCAGCCCGCCCTGCCCATAGAAGCAGCTCCGGCAGTAGCTAGCCCACCCAGCTTCCCCACACTTCTGCCCAGCTCCTTGTGCTAGCCCTGGTGCGGCAGCAGCAATTGCCCACCACAAGGCCACACAGGGATTGGGCCTCTGCATCTCATCTGGCTGTACCCTATGTGGATACGGGTGATCCATACAATATAGTGTATCTGTACTTTCAGAAAGCATTTGACAAGGTCCCTCACAAGTGACTCTTGGGAAAACTAAGTAGTCATGGGATAGGAGGCAGTGTTCTGTCATGCATAGGTAACTAGTTAAAGGATAGGAAACAAAAAGGTAGGACTAAATGGTCAGTTTTCACAATGGAAAGAAGTAAGCAGTGGGGTGCCCCAGGGGTCTGTCCCGGAACTGGTGTTATTTAATATATTTCATTAATGATCTAGAAAAGGGAATAAATATTGAGGTGGTCAAATCTGCAGATGACACAAAGTTATTCAAGATGGTTAAGACCAGGTCAAACTGCAGAATTTACAGGAGGATCTTGCAGGATGCAAGATGGATGACTAGACAATTAAATGGCAGATAAAATTCAGTAGTGACAAATGCAAAGTGATGCACATAGGGAAAAATAATGCAAACTATAAATATACAAT
>QEPC01001394.1:2405663-2436395 GCA_003113815.1 Sphenodon punctatus
TGGCCAGTCACAGTGAGCTGTGTTCCTGAGGGCCTGGCCTCCTCAGAGGGAGGGGGGAAACACTTTCAGCTGTAGCAGGTGTATCATGGACTGGCAGAAAGGGGAGGGGTTCCACCCAACAGCGAGGCTGGAGGCAGTGAGGTGGAGAGCAACTATGGACCCATCTATGCAGAGGAAGGTGTCCAGGAGCTTCATGTACCACTGTGTTTGGCAGCCATAGCCAGACCTAAAGTTATTGTCCTTCACCTCCTTTTACCCCCTCCTTAGATCCTTTGCCCACTGCCAGCACTGGTCTCTTATACACATCTAGATGTGTATAAGAGACAGCTTTTACCCCCTCCTTAGATCCTTTGCCCACTGCCAGCACTGGTTCATGTCCTGGTGGTAGCAGAGCCCCACCATCTGGGTGATGATCCCCTGGAACACCTGCTCATTCCCTGTCTCTTATACACATCTAGATGTGTATAAGAGACAGTTCTAGTGGCTAGGAGGGACCATTGGCATTCACAGATCACCCTCATTTCCAGATGGTGGTCATGCCGATGCCTCCACTATTGCCTGTTGGCCTTTGTTATCATTCATTTCGGCATGTGCCAACACAGCATGGTTGCCAGGCAGGGATGTACGTCTGGCTTGCAAAAGAGAGTAATAGTGTGGCTATGAGAGCCCTGGTCATGTATGGATGTATTTTTATACATCCCAGGTTCAAGATGAACATCCAATCTCGCAGGTCCCTCAGTTTATGCCCATTGCATGGGGCAATATGCTCCCATATGGGGTCTCACATTGTCCCACAGTTTGGGGCTCCCCATCCCTGATTTATAGGTCCTGAGGTTTAGGGGTATACTCCAACCTGGCCCAGAATAAGAACAGACAGACATCATGCTTGACAACGCCATAATGGAAATTGTTTATTCACTTTGTCCCTGGCACATAATCTCATGATGGTCTCAGCTCTCCTTCTCTCCCCCTGCCTGCAGCTGGCCATGTAAAAACGTTTTCAAATACATCAGAAGTAAGAAGCCTGCTAGGGAATAAGTTGGGGCATTAGATGACAAGGGAGTAAAAGGGGCGCTCAGGGAAGATAAGGACATTGCAGAGAAGCTGAATGAGTTCTTTGCATCGGCCTTCACTGCAGAGGATTTTGGAGAGGTGCCCAAACCTCTCCAAATTTTGGAGAGGTGCATTGTGGGCAAGGAATTGGAAGAGCTGTTACAAATCAATGTGATGTTGGAGGATGTTCTAAGGCAAATTGACAAACTGAATACTAACAAGTCACCAGGGCCAGATGGCATTCACCCCAGCGTTCTAAAGGAACTCAAATATGAAATTGCAGATCTACTGTTAGTAATTTGTAACCTGTCACTAAAATCTGCCACTGTATCCGAGGACTGGAGGGTGGCAAATGTANTAAATAATCTCTTTTAGATATCAGGGCCACCACTCTATCCGGACGGGCACGTTATTCAGCAGCTTGCCGTGGAGCACAGAACGGAGTTGTCTCACCTCAGGAAGTTCCCTTGGGGTTCCCCTCCTTGTTGACCCTTTCCTGATTTCTCCCTTTGTGTCCTTCCCCCTCCCCGTGACACTCACCTGGTGTGGTGGTGGTCTGCAATCCCTATGTCCCCGAGGTGGCGGTGTTGGTGGATGTCCATGCACCACATATAAGTTGTGCATACTGTGGGATGGCGGCCTTGCCCCTACCCCACCTCTCACGGGTGCACTGACGTACTGTGCTGAACTGGCTGTCCTCCTGCTGCATGGTGCCCCCTTTGGCTGGCTCTTGCTCTGTTGCAGGATGGGTTTTGGGCACAAGCTTCTGTGCAGACAGGGGAGGCCCCATATGGTTATGCCTTTGCTGCCCGTTCTCTTATGGATGCTGTCTTGTGTGGAGAGGCACTGGGGTGCGGTTACTCTGTTAATTCTCTGGTCCTGGTGGACCTCATCCCACAGTGGAACTGGTTTGAGTCTAACTGACGGGAGGGCACACATTAGTCCCATTTAGCTGGGATGGCTGGGCCTTCACCCAGGCTGCATTGTCAACGTTCTCTGGCCCACGCATACCATAGCAACCGCCCTTCCCAGGGAGGACGTGGCCCAACACCTGGCAGCGCCCGAACTGACAAGTAAGGTGACTCCTGCGCTAACAGGAACTAACGTGGGCTAATGTCTCATTTGTTTTCACCCAGCATCTCAAAACATGGGCAGGCAGCAAAGAAATGCGAGTTTTGCAGCATGTCTTTATTACCCTGCAAATTACACAGAGTCTGCAGCAGAGTTAACCTCCTTCCAAACAGTGGGGAGAATTGCTTTTCTGCATTTGCTAATGACTGGGTTTTCTCTAGGGCAGTGGTTCTCATCTTTTCTCCACACAGGACACCAAAATCAGGTGTGTACTCATGGAAGGTAACTAACCCTCACCTAGTTTCTAACTAGGACCCTTTTCACACAGACATTCTAACACGGATAAAATGGGTGTTATATTTTATTATACATGTTGCAGGGCACCCATAGAGCACACCTGCAGCCCTGCAACATGTATAATAAAATGTAACATCCATTTTATCTGTGTTAGAGTGTCTGTGTGAAAAGGGCCTAGGTGCAAGAAGTAGTTCATGGTAATTACCATTCATGGGTTCTATAACACAGGGTGATTTCAGACGTTATGGCCGCCGGAACTGACCGCTGATCATGGTGTGGTTCAGACCACGGGCGGGGGTCAAGGGGTGGGCGAACAGACGTTCCTCCCTTCATCCCCACCTGTGGGGAACGAGACACCACGGCCCGCGGTCAATTCCGGCAGCCGTAACGTCTGTTGTTTCACCCCACCACGGAGGGGCCGGGGTCGGGCGGGGCTGCATGTGGCCGCACGGCCCCGCTCCCTGCAAGCCGCCGTCGGCCTGCCCCCCAGCGCAACGGGCAGGAAGTGTGGCCTATCCAGCCGCACCGCCCACCCAGAACCGGGACGGCGAACCCCAACCGTGGTGAAGGGTGAATCAACAGATGTGACGAACCCTTCACCACGGCCATGGTGGCCTTTGACCATGCTTCGTTACCTCCGGGTGGTGAGAGGTAACAAAGCATGGTCAATGCAAACGCAGGTCACGTTTGACTGTGGTGAAGATCTGGCGGGTAGCGAACAGACATTCACCGCAGTTCACCGCAGCCAGCGTTTGACTGTGGTCGTGATGGGGTGAATATTCAACCTGTCATGTCTGAAATCACCCACAGTGTGTGCATGCTCAAAGAGTTCTGCATGCGGGAGTGTGTGGCAACTAGTAACCACCCGTTCTTGAGTGTTCACACATTTAGTGATACCATAGGGTACAATTCCCAGGATGTCTGTATTGTGTAGTACTGTATTCCATATTGTAATAGGCAAACTCGCATATTANTAATTTGCAAATCTACCTCGCTGCACCAGAACTCACCACCGGTATCCAGTCCCAAATCTCAGCTTGCCTCTCTGACATTGCTGCCCGGGTGTCTCGCTGCCACCTTAAATTTAATATGGCGAAGATGGAAGTTCTCATCTTTCCTCCTAAACCCACTTCTCCACTCCCCTTACTCCCTAGCTCTGTAGAAAACACTGTCATCCTTCCTATCCCCTCAGATGACATTGGGGTCATCTTTGACTCCACTCTCCTCCTCTGCTCACATCCAAAACACTGCTAAAACTTGTCACTTTTCGTTATAGCATTACTAAAACCCATCCCTTCCTTTCTGAACACACAACCAAAACACTTATCCATGCTTTCATGACCTCCCACTTCGACTATTGTAACCTGCTTCTTGCAGGTTTCCCACTGAACCATTTATCTCCACTTCAGTCTATTCAAAATTCAGCCACAAGACTTATCTGCCTTGCATGCCATTACAATCATGTAATCCCCCTCCTCAAGTCACTACACTGGCTCCCCATTCACTTCCGTATACAGTCCAAGTTTCTTCTACTTACCTATAAGTGTCCTTACTCTGCAGCTCCACACTACCTCTCTTCCTTATCTCCCCTGACACCCCCTTCTCATGACCTCCATCCATCAGGCAAGATACTCTTACCTGTGCCCTTCTCCTCCATTTCCCACTCCATGCCTTTCACCTTGGTGCACCGTATGCATGGAACAGTCTTCCTTAAGCAGTGTGCCTGTCCCCCTCCTTGTCCATATTCAAGTCCTGCCTAAAGGCCCACCTCTTTGAGGTCGTCTTTAAATCATGATCTTTTCTGGAATAAGATAAATTACTGAATGAACTGCACCCTGTAGTCCATGATTCATATATTTCCTTGTTTGTTAATTGTCTGTGCCCATATCTTATCTAGATTGTAAGCTCCTTGGAGCAAGGGCTGTTTTTATGTGTATTTGTACAGTGCTGTGTACAACTACTAGTGCTTTAGAAATAAGTAATAGTAGTATGTTAGACTAGTCATCTAATTTATATTCTATCATTTCTGCTGCATCGCTGGATTCTTCAATTTATATATGGGATGAAAACGCATCTGGAACGAACGGTGAACACCTATATTTGCATGCAAACCCTCTAGTGTGTAGTTAAGAGTCCTTCATGGATTTTGCTTTTTATTACATTTACGATCTTTTTAAAAAAAAATTAGGATGCTAAAAGCATATTTATTGACAGCAGTGTACTGTTTCAGTAATAGCTCCTCACTACATTATCCACATTGAATTAATATTGCATATTAAATTAAGCTGAGTTCAATAGAGGCAACAGCTTTTTCCTCAAGCATGTCTTCATTAGCCCTTACCTACCATGTCACCTTTTGAAAAATCTGTGTCCATCAAGCAAAATTAAACACACAGGAGCATACAGTCTCCTACCAAAAAGGAAAAATATACTTGGAGATTAGAGGCTACTGTTGTTTGCCGGTCATGATGGTTTCCATTTCTGGAACAGTGGGTGAAAACAAATGAAATAGGGGTAAGGCGGCTCCCTGGGTTACTTGTAAACAACATCAAAAAAGTGAGACTGAGGATGGGCTGGGTGAAGAGGAAATGAGTAAAAGACGTCCAGTATGATGTCAATCATGCCCCTCCTCTTGGTTCTTTTCCTGTTGTTCCATTCCAGCACCTTTCAGCCCCTCTCCAACACACACACACCAGTGCCACATGAGGGCCACTCCACCCCCCTTCTCACTCTCCCTTCTTTTAAGAGATGTCACTCCATTGCATCATTCTAGTGGCTAGGAGGGACCATTGACATTCACAGATCACCCTCATTTCCAGATGGTGGTCATGCTGATGCCTCCACTATTGCCTGTTGGCCTTTTTATCATTCATTTCGGCATGTGCCAACACAGCATGGTTGCCAGGCAGGGATGTACGTCTGGCTTGCAAAAGAGAGTAATAGTGTGGCTATGAGAGCCCTGGTCATGTATGGATGTATTTTTATACATCCCAGGTTCAAGATGAACATCCAATCTCGCAGGTCCCTCAGTGTATGCCCATTGCATGGGGCAATATGCTCCCATATGGGGTCTCACATTGTCCCACAGTTTGGGGCTCCCCATCCCTGATTTATAGGTCCTGAGGTTTAGGGGTATACTCCAACCTGGCCCAGAATAAGAACAGACAGACATCATGCTTGACAACGCCATAATGGAAATTGTTTATTCACTTTGTCCCTGGCACATAATCTCATGATGGTCTCAGCTCTCCTTCTCTCCCCCTGCCTGCAGCTGGCCATGTAAAAACGTTTTCAAATACATCAGAAGTAAGAAGCCTGCTAGGGAATAAGTTGGGGCATTAGATGACAAGGGAGTAAAAGGGGCGCTCAGGGAAGATAAGGACATTGCAGAGAAGCTGAATGAGTTCTTTGCATCGGCCTTCACTGCAGAGGATTTTGGAGAGGTGCCCAAACCTCTCCAAATTTTGGAGAGGTGCATTGTGGGCAAGGAATTGGAAGAGCTGTTACAAATCAATGTGATGTTGGAGGATGTTCTAAGGCAAATTGACAAACTGAATACTAACAAGTCACCAGGGCCAGATGGCATTCACCCCAGCGTTCTAAAGGAACTCAAATATGAAATTGCAGATCTACTGTTAGTAATTTGTAACCTGTCACTAAAATCTGCCACTGTATCCGAGGACTGGAGGGTGGCAAATGTAACCCCAATATTTAAAAAGGGATCCAGAGCCGATCCTGTAAACTACAGACCAGTAAACTTGACATCTGTGCCGGGCAAAACGGTGGAAACCATAATTAAGGAGAGAATTACAGGGCATGTTGACAAACATGGCTTAATGGGGAAGAGTCAACACGGATTTAGTAAAGGTAAGTCATGCCTCCAACTGTTGGAATTCATTGAGGGTGTAAATAAACATGTGGACAAGGAGGGGACCCAGTAGATATAGTGTACCTGGATTTCCAGAAAGCATTTGATAAGGTCCCTCACGTGAGACTGTTGAGAAAATTAAAAAGTCATGGGATAGGAGATAGTGTCTTACTATGGATCAGAAACTGGTGAAAAGATAGAAAGCAAAGGGTTGGACTAAATGGTCAGTTTTCATAATGGAGAGATGTAAAAAGTGGTGTGCCTCAGGGATCTGTATTGGGACAGGTGCTGTTTAACGTATTCATTAATGATTTGGAAAGGGGTGTTAAGAGTGAGGTGATCACATTTGCAGATGACACCAAGTTATTCAAGATAATTAAAGCACAAGCAGACTGTGAGGAACTGCAACAAGATCTTACGACACTGGGCGCCTTGGCAACTAAATGGCAAATGAGATTTAATGTGGACAAGTGCAAAGTGATGCACGTAGGAAAGGAGTTGAGGGTCCCAAGGGTGGTTTCTGTGTCCTTCGAGTCAGATCCTGGCTGTGGGTGTGGCCAGTCACAGTGAGCTGTGTTCCTGAGGGCCTGGCCTCCTCAGAGGGAGGGGGGAAACACTTGCAGCTGTAGCAGGTGTATCATGGACTGGCAGAAAGGGGAGGGGTTCCACCCAACAGCGAGGCTGGAGGCAGTGAGGTGGAGAGCAACTATGGACCCATCTATGCAGAGGAAGGTGTCCAGGAGCTTCATGTACCACTGTGTTTGGCAGCCATAGCCAGACCTAAAGTTATTGTCCTTCACCTCCTTTTACCCCCTCCTTAGATCCTTTGCCCACTGCCAGCACTGGTTCATGTCCCGGTGGTAGCAGAGCCCCACCATCTGGGTGATGATCCCCTGGAACACCTGCTCATTCCTGTGCATTTTTTACAGGTCATAGTGGACCTGCGTGTGTCCCTCTCCCCCCCCCCCCCGCACCAATGAATGCCATTGTCTCCTCCTCAGTCGAAGGGACCCACTTCTCGTGGGTGTCTCGAGGGGTCCTCACTGTCAGGACTTCCCCCTTCGCAGGTGGCGGCTCCGGTTTCTCCCTCTGCCACGGGTTCCCCGACGGACACCCCAAGCACGTCACAGAGCCTGGGGGGTGTCTGTACAGCGCCGCAACACAACGTGGCACTGGGGCCTCCCCCCGCTATCCCGCAAGGCACGGGGGCGGGGCCAACGCCATTGCGCCACTCCCTGCTGCTGAGAGCACATCAGGGGTGTGTGGCGAACACTATAAATGCCAGCGCTGTTAGACACACAGCACCGGTGATCATAAGAGACTGGCCCCTATTTGCGAGCTAAGTACAATTGTGAACATGAACCTTGTCCTTGTTACCCTGCTGTGCCCCTTCCTCCCCCCCCCCTTCCTTGTCGGAGTGCGAGTGTGGATGGTGCAACGGAGTGCAGCTGGTTGGTGAGTGCCCGAACCCCTAGTGTATTTCCCAATAGAGTGAGTAAGTGATTGAGAGAACAAGTGAACGTGCGTCTGCTCCCCCTCTGGGGATTTTTTCCCGTCCCCCATCTGTGTGAATTACCCTGCTCCTTCCCTGAGACCCCTGGGCCCGTGGCCTCTCTATCCTCACACTTGACACTGATCCTTCCATCCCCTGTGGTGAGCATCAGGTGTGACTGGTGGGTGAGAGGCGAGAGGGAACACTCCAGTATTGTCTGCTCGGCGCCCAATGATGATAGAGACCTAATCTCAGTTGGCTCCCACTCGTCTGCTGTTTCGGCATGTATGTAAGACCTGGCTGTTCCGTCAGGCTTTTGGGGAGGGGTGGGGTGGGGTTTTTCCTCACATATTGTAATTTTAAATTGTTTTTTAATTTTTTAATATTTGTATTGAATGTTGTTTGCCGCTGCGGGCTGCCCTGAGGGCAGGAGGGGTGGGGTATAAATTTTAAATAAATAAAATAAAATAAATAATCTCTTTTAGATATCAGGGCCACCACTCTATCCGGACGGGCACGTTATTCAGCAGCTTGCCGTGGAGCACAGAACGGAGTTGTCTCACCTCAGGAAGTTCCCTTGGGGTTCCCCTCCTTGTTGACCCTTTCCTGATTTCTCCCTTTGTGTCCTTCCCCCTCCCCGTGACACTCACCTGGTGTGGTGGTGGTCTGCAATCCCTATGTCCCCGAGGTGGCGGTGTTGGTGGATGTCCATGCACCACATATAAGTTGTGCATACTGTGGGATGGCGGCCTTGCCCCTACCCCACCTCTCACGGGTGCACTGACGTACTGTGCTGAACTGGCTGTCCTCCTGCTGCATGGTGCCCCCTTTGGCTGGCTCTTGCTCTGTTGCAGGATGGGTTTTGGGCACAAGCTTCTGTGCAGACAGGGGAGGCCCCATATGGTTATGCCTTTGCTGCCCGTTCTCTTATGGATGCTGTCTTGTGTGGAGAGGCACTGGGGTGCGGTTACTCTGTTAATTCTCTGGTCCTGGTGGACCTCGTCCCACAGTGGAACTGGTTTGAGTCTAACTGACGGGAGGGCACACATTAGTCCCATTTAGCCGGGATGGCTGGGCCTTCACCCAGGCTGCATTGTCAACGTTCTCTGGCCCACGCATACCATAGCAACCGCCCTTCCCAGGGAGGACGTGGCCCAACACCTGGCAGCGCCCGAACTGACAAGTAAGGTGACTCCTGCGCTAACAGGAACTAACGTGGGCTAATGTCTCATTTGTTTTCACCCAGCATCTCAAAACATGGGCAGGCAGCAAAGAAATGCGAGTTTTGCAGCATGTCTTTATTACCCTGCAAATTACACAGAGTCTGCAGCAGAGTTAACCTCCTTCCAAACAGTGGGGAGAATTGCTTTTCTGCATTTGCTAATGACTGGGTTTTCTCTAGGGCAGTGGTTCTCATCTTTTCTCCACACAGGACACCAAAATCAGGTGTGTACTCATGGAAGGTAACTAACCCTCACCTAGTTTCTAACTAGGACCCTTTTCACACAGACATTCTAACACGGATAAAATGGGTGTTATATTTTATTATACATGTTGCAGGGCACCCATAGAGCACACCTGCAGCCCTGCAACATGTATAATAAAATGTAACATCCATTTTATCTGTGTTAGAGTGTCTGTGTGAAAAGGGCCTAGGTGCAAGAAGTAGTTCATGGTAATTACCATTCATGGGTTCTATAACACAGGGTGATTTCAGACGTTATGGCCGCCGGAACTGACCGCTGATCATGGTGTGGTTCAGACCACGGGCGGGGGTCAAGGGGTGGGCGAACAGACGTTCCTCCCTTCATCCCCACCTGTGGGGAACGAGACACCACGGCCCGCGGTCAATTCCGGCAGCCGTAACGTCTGTTGTTTCACCCCACCACGGAGGGGCCGGGGTCGGGCGGGGCTGCATGTGGCCGCACGGCCCCGCTCCCTGCAAGCCGCCGTCGGCCTGCCCCCCAGCGCAACGGGCAGGAAGTGTGGCCTATCCAGCCGCACCGCCCACCCAGAACCGGGACGGCGAACCCCAACCGTGGTGAAGGGTGAATCAACAGATGTGACGAACCCTTCACCACGGCCATGGTGGCCTTTGACCATGCTTCGTTACCTCCGGGTGGTGAGAGGTAACAAAGCATGGTCAATGCAAACGCAGGTCACGTTTGACTGTGGTGAAGATCTGGCGGGTAGCGAACAGACATTCACCGCAGTTCACCGCAGCCAGCGTTTGACTGTGGTCGTGATGGGGTGAATATTCAACCTGTCATGTCTGAAATCACCCACAGTGTGTGCATGCTCAAAGAGTTCTGCATGCGGGAGTGTGTGGCAACTAGTAACCACCCGTTCTTGAGTGTTCACACATTTAGTGATACCATAGGGTACAATTCCCAGGATGTCTGTATTGTGTAGTACTGTATTCCATATTGTAATAGGCAAACTCGCATATTATTCACTGTAATGTGAATTTTAGTTGTATGCCACTTTGAAAGGCTAGAAGGGGGACTAAAATTCATAACTATTGGATATCAAAAGCAATGGTGGTCTAAATAAAGTTTGGGCTTCCTAAGGCACTATAGAGATGTGTAAAACACACCCTGTGTTTTACATCTATATCTTCTGTGTTCCCTATATTCTACTTGAATGTTTTGAAAAGCAACTACCTTTTCTTCTACAACCCCGTCCCAAGTGCTTTCTATTCTCTCTATATGCAGCATGCATTTATTTTAGTTATCACTTGATTATTTGTTTCTCCTCAGTGTATTTAAATCTTGAAATGATAATTTTTCCTAACAGACCCCTCCCAAGTGATTGCTATTATATATACCTGCCCTTGATTGCTCAGAGTTCAGTCCTCCACTTCTTTAAAGTCAATGGCTCCCATTTATTGTATTGGTGGAGAAACGTGCCCTTAATCTATAGTTATGACTTTTTACTTGACTGAGGAAGGGCTCCATGCATACCAGCACTAGCAGAAGTTGGTCTAATAAAAATATATCATCTGTATTACTTTGTCTCCATTTCAGGGAGGGCAGGATCGCACCCAGTGTATGGGAAATGTGCCCTTCTGATGTCCTTTGTATAAAAGAATGTTGCTCACCAGGCTTGTGAACAAAGATCTTTCAACAGCACAATAGTCACACTATCTTCTAAAGGTGACAATTATTGTTATTGGCTATTTATTTTCAAAAAAGCTCACAATAATTGGCATTAATGTAACAGAGGAACAAAACTTTACAGCTATGCTGTGGACAACCGGAGATTACCCATTTCTAGGTGATGCTCTGCTGGCTGAGAAGTCTGGTTCTAGAATGATGGAAGTTATTGCCCTCAAAGGATTGCCCTAATAACCTTTGGCATGGTTGTGAGCGGACAGGTGTCACTCCTTTAAGAAAACCTGCCTAATACTCTAGACTCCACCCTGTTTGAGGAGGTATAAATTAGATGAGCTTTGAAGCCTAGTAAGTCTATGGCTGACTGGTAGAGGAATAATCCTGCAAAACCAGGAAGGCTTGCATTCAGAGCTGTCCAAGGTGCTGAGTGGGAAAACCCTAAGGAAAACCACCGTAAGGGTAGCTAATTTCTCTGTAGATACGGAGAATCAGGTCATTAGGCCGGGGCAATACGCAGAGGTGAGAGCAGACACTTTTCTCACAGAAGAGCCTACACTCTTATCACATTGCACTTTTATGAGACTGTCAGGAGATCAGCAGCGCTGCTTAACCAACATCATGAAGCAGTATCCCTCATTCAGAGCTGAGAAAAAAATATTACTATTAAATCATTGATTTTATCAGATATTTGGGGTTTTATGGAAGCAAGCACTACACTTAGATCAGCCTCCATGTCCTACAAAATGAGTCAAGGTACACAATAAAAGTTATTCTGGATAAGCACTGCCACAGAGAAGTTCCAACAGATCTCCAGACAACTGGAGAGAATGTCTTGAACATCTTAGTTCACCTTAGTCAAAATTCCATTGTCTACACAATACATATTTTTCCAAAATCAATAAGTAAACATGATATACTCATGCATTCTCACTACTACAGCTCTGCTCTTTGGCTTCTAGAACTTCCTGGAACATATGGTCAAGTCCTGTGGTAGAATTTTCTCAACTGGGCTAATAATAAATCTATCAGGATACAAAGCATAATGGCAAAGAGTCTACAGCCTAAAAATATTCATGGTAATAGACTCCCGAAACGTTTATGGCAGAAAAAGCTCAATGAAGGTTTTATATCTCCCTGGTATCATGGTCTAACTATTTTATGTGTAGTGGTTGGTTTATCTACTCCTTTTGTGGGGGGGGGGGGGGGTTACTACAACTAGGGACAGAGATTTGATGAAAACTCAGTTCCGAGACATCTACCTTCAGAATGATCTGGCCGCTGTATCCAAGAACAAAATAGCCCCATTCTATTGCAAATTTAAGACCTCACATCATCTGGAGCATTACTTGGCAGCACTGACAAATGTTTCTATATGAAGGGCATTGATGCTGGTGAGATTCCAGCTGATGCCATCTGCTGTAGTAGAGGGGAGGTTAAATCAAGTTCCCTATACTGAAAGATACTATTCTTGTGGTCAGACCAAAGTGGAGGACTTGGTACACTATCTTTTTTAGTGTAGATTAACAAAAGACATAAAGGAGAAATATCTAGACCCCATTATGCAAGGAAAATCTCATTGGGATATGAATATGAAAATTGCTTTATGTCCTTGCGAACCCCAACAAAGCTATTGGAAGGAAGATCACAAATATGGCTTATGCTTTGGCTTGTCGAAAGAAAATAAACTCAGTTGATATATCGGGCAGAGTGGTTTTATCAGTCTCTATATACAATTCTCTCGACTGAAGTTAGGCTTTATTTTTGAAATACATCCACTTTGGACTTAGGTTATATCATACACTTGATCGTTTATTACTTACTATTATTGGTACCAGAAATGTGGTCAATAATGTTTAGTTATCTTTGTCATATGTTAAGAGAATAGTCTCTGTCAGTGTGGGCTATTGTATGTTGGAACTACCAGGTGCTAACTGTAGTTCTGGTAAGCCCGGAAAAGATCAAGGTTATATTCTATTTTAATAAGCACGTTATTAATCCGATTAAAGATAATCTGTGGTCAAGCTCTGCCAAAGTCTCCCCCTCCTCCCCTTAAAGAGCAAGGCGATTATTTTAATGAAAGGAGGAGGCTAATGTCTCAGGTTAAGGAGATTATAAGATCCTCAGTGAATATAGGGAATATATTCCTTATTGTTAGTAGGTCTAAAAAGCAGTAGATAAATAAAAGTGCTCAGTTGTTTGTATGCTTAAGCCTAGGCAGAAATAAGTTAGTTCCAATACATCAAGCACTGAGCCAGCTTTAATTTTTTTCTGCTCACCTACGGGAAGTGGGGAACAAGGCCAGCCATCTTATCTTGTACTTTGAATAATTAATGTTACATTCTTTCATAGACTTTTGTTGATACATGCAACATAGTATGTGATGCTACCTTGTTTGTTTATTTGTATTTGTGTGTTCGGCCATGGCGAATACTAGAGCCGTTTAATAAACTGATTGACTGAGTAAAACAGAAAGTTTCAGCTGTCAAAATTTGGCTGTTGGATGTCAACACCGCAGAACCTCACTATATTTCTTGCAATGCAGTGCCATCTAGAGGTAGAAATGTATGTTGCTTCAGAATACATCGTTCATGAACCTGCCTGGAAAAACATCCTGTGGCACCTGGAAGGCTGCACAGGCTCACCAAAAGAAGTTGGTATAAAAATGGTATCATCTTAATTACTTTGGCTCTTGTCTCAACAAGCATTCTGGTATTTCTTATCATTATTATGAGCTACCCGCTCAAAAAGATGCACCTTGATGGCAATCCTTTCATTTCAAGAAACTTACCAGATAGATGCTCACAAGAATTTTTACTTTTTGGATGAGTTTTCCCCATTCATCACTTTCAGAATTTCCACCAGAAAATTTCCTCTCTTTCCATATATTTCATAGTCCAAAAATCACAACAATTTTTTTTAAAAAACAAACAAAGGTATGACAAAAAAAAATCCAAAAATGTTAATAAAAACAAAATGGACAAATATAAAAAATAAATGAAATTAAATAAAATCCAATTAAATTACTGAACAGGAATCCAAGGGAACCATTGTGAAAAACTGGTCATATTTACTTCACTGGCAAAATGGCTGTTTTTGACAGAAATAGCATTTGCCACACAGCAACCTGTTTCATCTCTAACTGCATGCATGATATACACCTGTCTGGTACACAAACATGCTACAGCCACTGTGGTGTAATGGCTAGGCATGCAGTACTTGGACCAGGAGGTAGGAGGAGACTCCTGTTCAAGTCTTGCCTTAGCCAGAAACACACTGGGTGACCTTAGGTTAGTCACAATATTATCTCAGCCTAACCTACCTCACAGGGTTGTTGTGAGGATTAAAATTTATGTTTATTAGTTATATGTAAAGCACTCCGAGTACCATGACGGGGGGGATGGGGGAGTGCTATATAAAAATAATTATCACCACCCATCATCATCATCTTATGTGTTCTGTTTAATTTCAAAGTGTCTAAGGATCAAGTGAAAACCAGAAATATCATTCAAGTTTTTGTAGCATGCTGCAGGTGAGCTTTCACAGAACCAGTGAGTCCCATAGTTAACCAGCATCCTACCACGGGTCACCTGTAGCCCTTTAGGGGTCCAATTTGCCCGAGTGTAATTGGAAGTCATGTGAGAAGAAGCTGAAATTTAAAAGCAACCAATCCCCCATCAGAACGAAAACCATCAAGAATGGCTTGAAGTTCCACCCCACTCTAACAGTAGGAACCAGCTAGCTCCCCACTGGAACAACTAGTTGATAAGAGAATGCTGCAAGGGAGAGCAGGTAACCGTAGGGATTTCTGAGTAGAAGTGATGGCACATAAGTCTGGCAGTGAAGCAGGCCAAGTTGGTAGCCCAGCCTGAGGTTAGGCTAAGCAGTTCAAGGAACGAGAGCCTAAAAAAGGGAGGAGATTCCCCAACTCTCATTGCTCTTGAGCTAGCTATAGGGTGTGTCTGAAACTGAGGTCGAGGAACACTGATGGGGTTCACTGCAGCCACACAAGATGTCTAGGGCAGGCTGGCATGCATTGGGCAGTCTTAACGCACCCTGGGCAGCCAGACCCCATGATGCAGTGCATCATGTGCCTGGCTGCCACCAGATGTCTCTCCCCTCATGTGGCGGGGTGAGCAGCTGGCTGTTAAGCGATGTGTCTTTGGAAAAAGTCTGAGGACATGTTGCGTAGCAACCTTACCCCAAATGGGGTAAGGCTGCCCAAGGCGTGGCAACCCATGTGCCTTTCTGCGCCACCGCACACCCTTGTGCCCCACCGCACCGCGGGTTCCAAGGTGGATCTTTGAGCAGCAGGTGCTGTTGCCCATTACATGCTGCTACATCATGGCTGGGGGAAGGATTTAGGTCAGGGGAGGAGGTGGGGCAGGGCCAGGTGCCCACCCACGTGGCCAGCACCTCAGTCCACCCCAGCTATGGTGGGAGACCAGAGAATGGCCTGCCCACCCAGCTTCCCATCTCCCCACGCCATCCCCACCATGTAATGGCAGCACATGCCTGCCACAGGCTGTGCGGGAATCGAACTCTCTGCAGCTTGTGTGGCTGTACCCATAGTGACCCTATACCAACAGTGGGGAACCTTCATTAGAAAAAGCTCCAAGGGCTGCATAGACACCAGGGTGGGATTCTTTAAGGGGTCTGCTCAAGAAGAGAAGGGTCTAGAAGATCATAGATCTGTCCTCTATTCTTGTGCGCACGGCCTCATCTCTGCTCCCTTACTATGAACTCAGTCTTTTAGTGCTTGGGGGTAGCAACTGGATTCAGAGACCAGATCGAGGAACTGGAAAGAAGTCAAATAAAAACTAAATGTTGGCCGCATTTGACCCCTGCAACTGGGGTTTTCCACCCCTGCTCTACATGTAATGCTTGCCTCTCATGCAGTTTTTTTTCACACAGGGCTCATTACGTTTCATCAGTTCAAGCACGGGTACTGCCATGGCTTGTGGCCCAGAACATAACTGGGAAGCTCATGAGGAGACCTACATAGTGGTTAAAACAAAACACGCTATCGACGTCTGTTCAATGCCTGCCACTGGGCATTGGTCAGCCAAACTACTATAGAGACATGGGATATTTTGAGGCATCATGCCAGTTCCTATGCCCATGATTAGTCACAGATGTGCATAGGTTTGCTTTGTTTGTCTATTTCGGTGGTGAACGGACTCCTTACTGACTTGAACTGTGAGCGGAGAAATTGTCTGCACCTGAAATTGACCAGAGGAGCGGAGCTACAAGGCGGAGCTGGAGGGATACAAGATCTTGGCCGCCGGAGGCTGAGCGTGGTGAGCGGGCTCCTTACTGACTTGAACTGTGAGCGGAGAAATTGCCTGCATCTGAAATTGACCAGAGGGGGGGAGCTACAAGAGCCAGAGGGATATAAGATCTTGGCCGCCAGAGGTGCGCCCTTGTGCGCACGGCCTTAGGCAACGGCCGTGTGAGGCCGTACCCCTCGGATTAGGGGCTACTTACCCATCTATTCTTATTTATCTTGGGGGATGGCCGGTGGTCAGGTGGGGTTAAATTACTGGGGGTGTAACACTTCTACCCGGGTCCGTTCATCGGACTATACGATGTCGGTAAGGAAGCGGGGGAGAGTGGAAGGAGATAGGGGTTTGGTTACCCAGCTCAAAAATTCCAAACAGCGGAGGATTGAGGCTTTTATGACTCAGCCAGTGACTAACCCCCGCCACCCATGGGAAGGTTACAAGAGTTCCCCCATGATTGCCCCCCAGTATTATTAAACAGTTCCTCCCTTACAAGGACTATGTCAGAGGTCTTTCAGCGATCCTCAATGCCGAGCAACATCCAGGACAACGCGGAGGGCTTTTCCTTCTCTGTAGAGTCCCCGCAGCCAGAGAACACGAGCTCTGTAATGGCTTGCCTGGCTGATCACGTATTTTTGACTGCATCCTCTATGCGCTATGTTTTTCAGCACTTGAACAGGGTCTCGGCTGAATTAGGAACCCTGTCATCTTTAGTACGAGCCTCATCACAGGAGGCGGGTAAAGATCTTAGTATAAGGAAGGGGGGGCAGTCTGGAAAGGCAGTAACCACTAAGGGTGAGAGGCTAAATACGGTGAAGTCTAGCCAACTGCAGGCACAAAGTGTAGACACCTTAGGTATCCAAGCTGTAGGCTCTATAGAGAGATCTGTGATTTGGAGCTCAGTGGCCAATTCCACTCCTGTTAACCTAGCAGATTATAGCAGATTGCCTCTAAATGTGATCTTTTCTATTTGCCCTTTACCGTCGGGCCAATTAC
Source organism: Sphenodon punctatus (assembly GCA_003113815.1). NCBI lineage: Eukaryota > Metazoa > Chordata > Lepidosauria > Sphenodontia > Sphenodontidae > Sphenodon > Sphenodon punctatus. The sequence goes on from QEPC01001394.1 coordinate 2,422,833, forward strand.
GATTTTGGAACTCCGCTTTAGATATTGCGGAACATCTTAGAGTATTATTAAGGATATCTACAGGGAGGCAGACCCCAACCAGGCGAGATATTATTTCCATCGAACACCTAAGTATTAAAAGGGACCGTTGGGTCCTCAATGTGCTTTTTAACAAGCAAGAATTAGTGGATTTAATATTTCATCAGGCAGGAAGCCTGGAAACCAGAAATGTCTTCGTGGCCAGAGCCATGTGCGCAAGAGCATCGCAGGGGCCATTGAGAGCTTCTGGTATCGGAGTACCTCCAGAAGAGGGTGTGGCGCCCCCACCGCAGGGGGTGGGCCCCGTTCCCAAAATGGAAAATCCGACGGGGGGGGGTTGGGGCAAACTGGTACCAACAGGCTGGCCGGGATTTTTAATCTCCACATAGATAGCTAATGTTTGGTTGCTTCCCCACCCCCCCAGAGGATCAAATGGAGTGGGATAAGCCAACAGGTGGGGAAGATCCCGTTGTACATACAGAGTACTGGCACCCCCTTGCAGGGAAAAAACGTGAAGGGGAAGTTATAACTCCTGTTCAGCAAACTATTCCTAACCCCATTAGTATAAGTAAGCAAAAGTCTTACATCTCGAGGGAGCAGGCTTCCATTATTGAACAAATGGAGGGTATTTACCATTACCTGGGGAGGGCCACGAAGCCTCAGAGGTACCCGACTGGATGCTCTGTTAGTGCTCATGACTTAGGAGCGGTAAAGGCTCCAACTCATTCTCAGTCTATCATAACTCTGAATAACACGTTGATATGCTGTGTTCCATCTCAGGGGGTGGAGTTGGGAGTATCGACTGAAGGGGTTCTGATGAGGGACAAAACTGACCGCCCCCCATGTGGGGGGGGGTGGCCTGGTGCCTCTCACCCATACTGACCAATCGTTCCCCCCCCAGCTCCGAGGTACCAACATCTCTGTTGTGTGATACTAAGTAGAGGGGGGGGGAGGACCCGATTGTGCAGACCAGATATTAATGGACTCAATTCAGTGTAGCAGTGGGAGGGGAGAGGGAGGGGGGGTTGGGAGTTTGGACTTGGATAGTTTATTTATGCAAAACTCGCTGGGGAGGGCTCAGAGGAGTACGGGTGGGGAAGAGACTTCCCTGGCCCTGGCCTCTCTTCCAGAGGTGCCTTGGTTGCCTGTGGAAGTAGGGTTGACCCAGGATAATAGGGAAGGGAGGGACGATTGACTCAGGGCCACGAACCACAAGATGGTGAAATTCCTGAGTTGGAATATCGCAGGATGGAAATTGCGAGCTCTGGACATAGACTTCCTCTCTTTCTTAGCCGAATACAATGTCATCTTGTTGCAGGAGACCTGGGCATTAGGTGATCTTACATGTGCAGTGTTTACTGTATATACGTTGCCGGCCATCCCGGCAGTAGGACCTGGGAGGCCAAGCGGGGGTTTGGCACTGTTAATCTCCCAGGACCAACAGGCACAAATAAAGTTTTGTGGGTCATTGGCCTCCAATTTCGCTTTGTATTTCTGTAGGCTCAAGTCGGGCCTAGAATTATTGATTGCAAATATCTATCTTCTGCCCCCCTCGTCTCCCTTCTTTTGGGGTGACTTTTGGCTAACGGTTAGGGGAGATTTGCGAAGGTGGGGCAGTGTATTTCTGGGGGCGGATTGGGTGTGGGGGGGGGACTTTAACATCAGTGTTGGGAACTTAGGGGGACCCGATGGTTGGTCACGGCGCAATGACTCAGATATACTCACTAATAGGTGGGTATCGTGTGACCAGGTATGTGGCCCTGGGGCAGTCCACCTCAAAGATCTGATGGGGGATTTTGATTTGGTAACGTTGAACGGACTCATCGTAGGTGATTGGGAGGGGGCTTATACTTTTCATTCAGTATGCGGATCGAGTGTCATCGATTACTTTCTCATTCTGGAAAGTTTTCTTGTCAACGTGCTGGAATTTCGGGTACTTCCCAGATTTGAAACCAACCATCTCCCCCTTTCCCTTATACTGGTGGACCCGCTCAGTCGGGGTGAATGGGAGGGGGGGCAGCGGGGGGGTATCAGAGGATGGGCTTGTGCGGGTTAAGTGGGGTAAAGATCTGGAAGCAGCCTTTTTAGGGTTTACCCAGCAGGAATAGGTGAGGGAGTTGGTGGAGGAGTTGGTTAACATAGAAGGGGACCGGTTGGGTAATTCTGAAGAATTACTGGCTGGGTTGGCCCCCCTATTAATGCAGAGGAAGGAGGTGGGCTGCTGTAAGAGCCGGGCCCCACCGTGGTTTAATGGGTAATGTAGACATCTACAGAGCAAGCTGCGCTGGTTGGCTAGGGAGGTAAGAACGCATCCGGCCCTTGGTAACAGGCAAGAGCTTTCAACTACCCATAGGATCTACCATGAGGTAGTGGCCACAAATAGGCTGGATGCCCAATGGGAGGGTTGGAAGAGGCTGCTGGATGCAGTCCTACATAAGGACTCCAAGCAGTTCTGGGACTGCGTCCGTGCTAGCACACGGGAGAATAGGGGTTTGGTGATCCCGGTGGAGACCTGGGCGAAATTTTATACCGAAATCTTCTCCTCTAGGGTGGGGCCCAGTATTGTAGTGCTAGCCAGTGACGGTCTTCTGCACTGGCCGCCAGTTTCAGAAGCGGCGGTGCTTGAGTTTATTGGGAGACTGAAACTAGGGAAGGCACCGGGGGATGATTTTATTCCCCCAGAATTACTTAAGTGTAATCCGGAATGGTGGGCTAGGTGGTTGGCGCCGCTGTTTTCTGAAATTAACGCCTATGGAGAAATCCCCAAATCCTGGCAGAGGGGAATAGTGGTCCCTATTTTAAGAAGGGGGACCCGCATCTCCCGGGGAATTACTGCCCCATATGCCTCCTGAATATTATAGGGAAGTTATATTCTCGCTTCTTCCTTGAGAAGCTCTTAGGATGAGTGGAGGAAGGTGAAATATTGGAACCCGAGCAGGTGGGATTCCAATGTGGGAAATCTACGTTGGACCAGGTCTATGTTCTCTCTCTTCTCGCTAATAAATGCGTAAGGCGCTCAGGGAAATGTTACGTATGCTTCATCGATCTCTCCATGGCATTTGATTCAATCAATAGGGAAAGGCTGTGGAGAAAGTTAGGGTCATCTTCTATAGATCGCAGATTACTATTCTTGTTGATAAAGGTCCACAGTAACAATCTGATTCGAATCCACCCGGGTGTGGCATGCCCCCTTTCGGAAGAGGTCCCGGTGTGTAGGGGGGTTAGGCAAGGGTGCCTTTTGGCCCCTGTACTGTTCAACCTCTTCCTTAATGACCTAATCCCCTTCATGAAGACTCTGGACTCACATGCCCCCCTTTTGGGTACTAGGAGTATTCCAGCCCTCCTGTACGCGGACGATACTGTACTGATTTCCCAATCCCTGGTGGGACTATGGAGGGCGATGCAGGGTTTGGGGACGTACTGTGTACAGGAGGGCCTAAAGATTAACTTTGGAAAAACCAAAACCATGGTAGTGGGGGCCGGGCCAAGAGGGAAACCTCACCAGTGGACGATTGGGGGTAACCCCATAGAACAAGTTAGGGAATTCAAATATTTGGGGGTGGTTATGTCAGCCTCATTGACTTGGTCATCCCACTGAAGGGCGGCAGTAGTACAGGGTAAGAGATCAGCTGGGGCCATCCTGAAATATTATTTTATCCAGGGGGGGAGGGAGAGACTGGCCCTGCCGGCTCTGCGGCTCTTTAGGGCCAAAACATTAGCACAGTGCTTGTACGCCTGTCCGGTATGGGGCTTGCAATTCTTGGATAAAATGGAGACGATCCAAAACCAATTCCTGCGTACGATCTTGGGTGTCCCCAGGGGGACGCCAGCAGTAGTGTTGCGGCAGGAAACAAGGAGCCCCACTGTAAGGGGGCGGGCACTGATTATGATCCTGAAGTTCTGGGTAAAGGTGGTGCTGTTTCCTATGGGGGCAAACTCCCTGCTTGCAAGGGCGGTGGAGGAGGGGCTCCTGGATCCCTGGGTTCGGCAGGTAGAAGATCTTGTGGCGGCCCTGGGATTCTCAAGGGAAGCAGTGGGGTATGTGGGCCCGGAGGGGGTGGTGTCACTACTGAAGAGGCGAATAGCGGACCAGGAGCTCCAAACGGAGAACTCGCTTTTGTCTCTACAGAGGGTGGTCCCGGAGTACCTCCCCCCGGGCCTAGGAGAGGGAGTGCGTAGCTATCTATTTACCTGGCAGGATGCTAGTTTGCGTCAAATTTTTACCTGCTTCAGGTGTAATGTCTACCCGTCAGCGATGAGGGATGGTCGCTGGGAGGGCATCCCGAGGGTCGAAAGGCATTGCCAACTATGTGACTGTTGCAAAATGGATTCAGCCGCCCATGTGTTCTTGTATTGTCCAGCTTTGGCAGGGCCGAGACAGGCGTTGGTTAAGAAGGTACTGGTTAAGAAGCTCCTGTCCTGGACTGACATGCCCTGGTCGAATCCTGTGGCGAGACTAGGGCGCATATTCGTTAGGAGAAAGGCGGCCCTTTGAGACGAGAACCCGACTGAGGATGTTTGAGCGATCACTGGTGTAGGTTTGTGGGTAGATAACCCGCGGGGATGTAGAGGTTATAGGCCTTCATTTGGCCTAGGGGGGAGCGTTTGGAGAGGAGTTAGCCTGTTGGCCGTCTTATGTAGCATACCCCCTTTGGAGATGGGGGTTACCCCAAGGATAAATTTTAGGTTGTTATTTTGTATGGTGCCTTGTGGCATATTGATGTATGGATTTATTTATTTATTTATTGTATTTATGTTGTGTGTGTTATGGCTACGGCATAAACATTAAAGATTTTACTTACCTATTGTCTATTTCAGTGCAGGGCTTGTCAATTTTATTGTGCGACTTGCAGGCTATTTATTATATTTATGCAGCCACACAGTAGTCTCCCTCTGCTGGTCAGAGTCAGTTTGGGGGTAGCATAAAACACAGAGCAGCTTGAACATTTGCTTGAACTGCTCCTCCCTTGGGATGACATCATGTGTACTGCCACAGAGCAACGTTCTCCTGTAGGTAACGTAACATGTAGAGCCACCCAGAGAGTTGAACTAGGCTTTGGTACTGGGGAGTGGGGGTGGGGTGCTGTTGGGCCTGTATCCAGGGCCAGTAGAATTATGCAACAATTCCCAGAAGGGGGCAGAACTAGGTTTTTGAGCAGAGGTCCAAGGAGCATCCAGCTAAGAGGGTAAAGAGCCAAAGAAGGAAGCTCTGCGGGTTTATGAAACTATCAGAAGTCTGGCTGAGCAAGCAGCTGGGTTCCATCATAAAGGGCAGCTAGGAGTCAGGCAAGATTGCTACCCTGGTAGGGTCACCAGAGGACTCTAGCAGGGTGGTACCAGAAGGAGTTAAGGGCCTTAGAAATAGGACACCAAAGGTGAAAACAAACGAGACAGTAACCCACTTTAGCTCAGGAGTCACCTGCTCATTAGTCGAGGTACCACCAGATGTCTGCCCATATCTGCCTTGTGGTGGGAGACTGGTTGGTATGGTACATGTGGGCCGGAGGCAACACAGTCCAGGAAAAGACTTGGCCACCTGGGCTAATGGTCCCCCTCCTATCTGCTAGGCCCTGCTCAGCCGTGTTGCAAGGCGAGGTCTGAGGATTGGGTCCGGAGGAGCGCACCCACCCCAGCCACCAAACAGCTAATTGGGGAGCCCAGAGGAGTGCCCCTGATCAGCTGTTTGGCACGCGCACACCCAGGCAGGGTGAGGGCATGCCTCCGGGCCCCATCCCAATCAACTGTTTGGCAGCAGCTCTTCCCAGGAGCTCGGGGGAAAATTGGGCAGGCAGGCCACCGTCACAAGTCCCACCACGCCCTGGGAAGAGCCAATGAGCTGTGCACACAGGCAGGAGCCTAGCCCTGCCCCACCCACTATTCCCAGCCCGCCCATTATCCCTCCCCCTGCCATGACATAGGTGCACAGGAATGGCAAACTATGTCCCCAGCTCTACAGTGCCAGTGGACCTTGACACGGGACAGGACCACACAGGACCAGCCTGACGGGAGGTGGCCCATTACCCCAAATTAGCCCACGTGGGGCAACAGTAGCCATGATGCATCATTGGGCTTCTCCAGCAGACATGTCATGTAGGATCCAGCCGCTCATCCTGGGGCAGCAGTGGGTGAACATCTAGCAGCATCAACCTGGTGGTCAGCTGCATCGTGGGCTAATTTGGGGTAAGGTCGCCCAATGTGGGTTAATGACTTGTGTGGCTTACCCCATCAGACAGGAGGAGCATGGATATAGCAGCCCATCAGCATACAACAAGGAGTGTTTAGAGTGAAAGAAAAAGGGGATTATTCTGCAAACGCCATCTGTGTGCAAACCTATGGTATGCTGCAGTTCCTACTCCTATAGCAAGTCTTCTTTGAACTGGCTAGTACTAGGAAAACCTTTCCTCCTACGTCCACATGGCTAGATATCGGAGCCTGATCCAAGGAGCAGGCTGGCAGGAAGCATGGTCTGAGATAAACTACATTATTTATCTGGTGGATTAATCTGAGAAGGTTGTTGCCCTCTGAGGAGTGAGCCAAGCTCAATTGGGAACATGCAGTGTCAAGACGGATCAGAAGGACTGACTTGAATTGGAGAGCAGAAATCAATGGTTGGGGGCTACAGTCAAGCCAGCAAATTAGTCAGGCAGCATGGGTGGTGTAAGTAAAAGTGAGGGTTGGTGGTAAAGCAGTACAATTGCTCTGATAGGTGCAGACTACTATGGGCATAGTCTTGCAAACACTTACTCACAGTACCCTGCCACAACCACACATGATAACAGTTACCCTACAGCAACCTTCTGAAAAGGCCTGAGGCTGACTCAGGAAGATATCTAAGGAGTCAGAAGAGCCTTGGACCAATAAAGATGCAGGTTCAGCCAGCTAATTAAAGAGTTTACCAGTTAGCAAAGGCTAGAAAATTTGTAGTTCCCTTGGGCCACCAGTGTGATGCTGTGGCAGTGTTGCAAACTCAACGCCCAAGATCATTATAGATGCTGGCTCAAAACCTGGTGTGGCTGCCGTTCCCGACAGTGAGGAAGGGAGGACGCCACGTGAGGAAGGGATATCTGTCCTAGTGCCCCCATGGAAGGCAGGGAGTTATCCTATGAAGTCCTACAGTAATGTGGAAGATTGCATGAATGCTTCTGTATACCTACATGTAAAATGGTGTATGCAATACAAGGTTAAACCATTCAATGGGTAACTTATTGGTGTGTTTTCTTAAAGACACCGCTGTTCAGGGGACATATGACTGCATGCAAATCTCTGCTTTAATTCTTCTAGCTCGTACTTACAGGCTTTTCTCTGCTGTAGTGAGCCCTACAACCTCAGAACAGATTGCAAATAAACCCAAGCTAAATATTTATTAATGTAAATGTAACCAGATCTCTATTTCACCCGCTGAACTTGGCTTTCCCTGCCTTGATTTTTCAAAAACCAAGTTAGGCCTCAGAACACCCAAGTCCAGCTATTTCTTGGTGGCCTAAAAGCAAAATGTGTTCCTGCTGTTAAGTCACTTTAACTGTAACATTTAAATTCAAAATGTACAGTCAAATTAATAACTGGGTTAAACTTAGTCTATGGTCACCATTGGCAATAATTTAGGCAAGCTGGGTGGGGCTAAAGCAATGAGATGTGAAGGAGAAACTCAATCTCAGACAATAAGGAACAAATGTATAGTAAATCCCTGCCTCTTGTACTTTTGGTCTTCATGTGGGTTATTTATTATATTATTATTATGTAGTATATATATGGCGCAAGCACGTAACTAGCGCTTTACAACTGTTGAAAATGGACAGGGTCCCTGCCCTAGTAGTTGGGTTTACAAGCTAAGGGTATTTTTAAATGAGACGCGTCCACGCATGCCCCACCACCGTCCAACTACTCGTGAGACAGTGGTGCGTGGGGAGGTGTGCTTCCATGACCCGCGCAGCAGCCATTCATGGCCACGCACAGGGCGCGCCTGAAAAATTTGGAGTGCCCCATGCAGGCCAGGGTGGCCACCTCCATGGATGGGGCAGCCATGCAAGAAGTCGCTCATTTGAAGTGCTCACCATGCACGTTGCTCACCACGCACAGCCACGCCACTCAGCAGCCATGAACCCCCTTTCCGCAGTGCTCATTTAAAAACACCCTAAGATAGACAAGGGATGCGGGCAACAGAGGGAGAGACGAAGATACATTCATGAAGGCATGAGGTTGCAAGTACAGGTACTTGGCTTAGTTACACCTGGGAAGGAAGGGGACTAAGGAGATGAGGAGCTAGGAAAGGCCTGATGGAAAAGGAAGGTTTTCAGGAGGGACATGATGGTTAGGAGGGAGGGAGGGTGAGGAACAAACGTATACAGGAAGGGAGTTCTAGGCATTGGGGGAGGGGGGGCAGCGATGGGGAATGGGTGAACATGCTTTGAGGAGCAGTAGAGCTGTGAGCAAGCAAGGGTGGTGGTAGAGAAAGAGCAAAGCTTTCGAACAGGAGACTAGTGCACAGAGATAGGAGGAGGGTAAGGCCATGAATTAATTAATTATTATTATTATTATGAATAGCCTTGTAAGTAAAGATGAGATGCTCATGCTGAATGCTTTCAGGTAGAGGGATTCAGTGGATAGAGGAAAGAAGGGGCTGCATGTGATCAAAGCAGTGGGCAAGGTGGATGATCTTGGCAGCAGAGTTTTGAATAGATGAGAGGGGGTAAGTGAGAGAAGGGACAGCCAGTGCAGGAAGCTGCAATAGTCAAGGCAAGAGATAACCAGAGCATGGAATACGGTGTTAGCTGTGGAAACAGTGAGGAAAGAATGGATCTTAGCGATGTGGTGCTCAGAGAGATGGCAGGATTTAGCAATAGATTTGATTTGAGGTTTAAAAGGAGAGGGAAGAGTCAAAGATGAAGCCCAGGTTACGCGCCTGAGAGATGGGCGAATGGTGACCCCATTGATGGAAATTGAGAAGGGAGAGGAAGGCTTCAGAGGGAAGACTAAGAGTTCAGTTTTGACAATATTATGTTTGAGTTGACGGCAAGAAATCCAGGCAGAGATGTCAGAGAGGCAGTTTGTGATACAATTGGATAGAGAGGGGGGAGGGGTGGAGAGAGAGTTGAGTGTCGTAGAACAGAAGTGATATTGGAAGCTGTGTGATTCAATGAGTTTGCCGAAGGACAGAGCGTAGAGGTGAAAGAGAAGCGGACCAAGGACAGGGCCTTGCAGAACTCCAACTGAGAGGGGAAATGATGTGGAGAAGGTACCAGCAAGAGAGACATTGAAGGAGTGGTTAGAGATAGGAAGACAATCAGTCAAGGACCAAGTCCCAGAAACCAAGGGTGCAGAGCGAGTCGAAAAGGAGTGAATGGTCAACAGTGTCAAAGGCAGCAAAGAGATTAAGCGGGACAAGAATGGTAGAGGCAGGGTTGGCCTGAGGCATGTGCCACCAGTGCCCAGACACATGGCCCCACAGCAGCCTCCAAGGGAGATGGAGATGGCGTCGGACCGCAGTTTAAATTTCCCCCGCATCCCCATTGGTAGCAAAGCCCCAGCGGCCACCTGTCCTGGCTTGGTTTCCCCCCCTCCCCCTGCTGGCTGACACATGCCCCCTCCTCCCCTCCGCTGCCGGGCTCACAATGCAGCAGCAGCAGGGATCAGACTGGGAGATAAAGCTGTTTGTTTACAAACAGCTCCTCCCCATGTGCCCATCAGAAGGTTGTAGCCTTGTAAAGAAGGTTCTTCGAGATGGTACCTAACATTCTCACAACTGGGTTGTGCATGCTCACCTTGTTCAAATAATAGCCACATGATGGTCTCAAGCTCCTGTAGTATAAAAAGTGCACTCCCCCTCAGAATGACAGTTCCTTCCAACCCTTTCTAGAAATAGAAAGAAAAAATTCTATGTGAGGCTGGAAGGGTGGGTATTTGTGAGAATGTTCAGAGCCATCTCAAAGAACCTTATTTACAAGGTAGCAACCTTCTGTTCTTCGAGTGGCTCCTCACATGCTATTTTTACTAAATATGAACGTGCTTGTGTAATCAAGTATTGTTAATAGCATGCAGCTATTTTGATGTGGACCAGAGGTTTTGTATGTTTTAAATATGTGAACAGGATTTTTTTATCCTGCTATGGCACTACCACTGATGGAGAGAGAGCGAGTTGTCCTACTGGAGTCCCATCCACTTACTGGATGAGATGCTAGTAGGAGGGTTCTCTCAATCTCCAAGTGGCAGGGTTTTACTCAGCAGCAAGGCGTTGTAAACTAATGTTCTGTCCATCACATCTTAACGTTGAAAACTCTTTGTTGCTGGATTTTTGGAGGCTCTGCCTACAATGGACAAGCCCCTCCCTAGAGCTCTGCCAGCCATAAGGTGCTACCAACCCACTGGTGGCAAAGCTGCCAGCAGACTGGCAAGCCTTTGGGGCCCTGCAGCAAGGCTTGGCACATGGCCCCTCAAACCCTTGGGCCGGCCCTGAGTAGAGGTGATTGGATTTAGCTAAGAGACAATCATTAGGGATTTTAGCAAGAGCAATCTCAGTAGAGTGGAGAGGATGGAAGCCAGACTGAAGAGGCTCAAGGGAAGAGTTGGCAGAGAGGAAGTCAAGATAGTGCATGTAGACAACACACTCCAGGAACTTGGAGGCAAATGGAAGGAGAGAGATGGGGCGGTAACTGCAAGGTTCAGAGGGGGTCAAGGGCAGACTTCTTTAGGATAGGAGCCACAGTACCATGTTTGAAAGCAGAGAGAAAGGAGCCAGTAGAGAGGGAGAGATTGATAATGTTCAGCAAAACCAGTGAGACAGAGGGGGCAATAGAGGTCAGAAGGCAGGAGGTTTGAAATGAACCAGAACACAATGCGATTATGGCAGTACATTTAGGTTTTGGCAAAACACAAACAAACATTAAAAAAAACCTCCGGTTCTTAACCCCCACCTGGTTAATCCAGGTGTCTGCCTCAGTGTCCACTTGCAAGAGCACAGAGTGTGGTGCCTGATGTTATGGGGTGTCCTGGGTTCAACCTGGCACAAGGTGGTGTAGTTAACACAGGTAGCCTCTTGCTCCTTCAGTAGCATATGATCTAGGCACGGTGCCTCCACCCAAGGGATGTGCCCTTATTTTAAAGACCCTTGCACCCTCCCAGGAAATAAAACAGACCAACACCCAAACCTACATGCAACTAAAATAAACCTTTACAAGATCCACAAAAGCAACATTAAAATAAACAACATTGGTTTTAATGAGAAAAATGAAACAGCAAACAATCCACTCCCAGGGCTGCACAACCCAAACTCCACTATCTGGTGGTCTTGGAATAGAACTTTCCTATAGTGGCTGGCTTAGAAGAATCTGTTAGCGTAATTCACAGTCCGTGGCTAAAGCCCACTACTCACAGAACTACAGTTGGGTCAGATCTTCTTCCCATGTCCTGGACTGTAAAACAGGTAGTTGGGAGAAATGGAAGGCAGCCCTCAGGAAACTTTGTTGCAAGCTTCCAACTGGCAGACAGCACAGCTCAGATTGACACCTCCACAGGCAGACAAACCAATCTTGGGAAGAATCCTCCTGGTTCCCCTCTAGCAGCTCTGTAAACTTCAGAGTAACCCAGCAAGGTCTTTTCACTTCCTTAAGCCTGGAGCCTCACTCAATCAGCTCAGACTCTCTAAGACAAGATCTCTCTCTTTCCCCGCCTCCCTCCTGTAGGGTCACAGGTCATGTTTTGGCTCCAAAATTGGGATTCTGGGAGATGTAGTCCACAGTAACTTAAAGACAAACAGGTTGAGCTCTTGGTCTTTCAGAGGGGGCTACACCAGGGCTCTATATTTGGGTTCCAAGTGAACCAAAAGTTTCCCCAAAAATGTGGTATCTGAGGTCTCCAACTGGCCTCCAGAAAGTGCAGTACATATCCAGCTCAGAGCTGGGCTGCTCTCTGACTCTCAGCTTAGCTGCCTACTTGGGGAGACCTGTAGTGATCCCTCACCACTTGAAGGGTCCTCCACTGTTTCAGAACTGCAGTTTCCAGCACTGCTGCCAGGACCACCCCAGTCAAGGAGAAATGGTGAGTTCCCGGTCAGCCTCATTTCCTCACTTTCCAAGCCAGTAACCCCTTCCCAGAAACAGTGAACCCTCTGAGCCATCCCCATTCCCCCTCCTCAAATCAGCAACATCCCCTGATTCTAGCCCCATGCTCCATTCCTCTTCCCCCAAACCAGCAATCCTTGCCCTATGCCAGTGACCCCCCTGGACCAAACCATGCCCCATTTTCCACCAAATCCATGACCGCTCCTCCAACCCAGTGACATTCCCCAACTCAGACTCATTCACCCTCCCCAAAAAGCAACTCCCCCTGAGCCTAGGGTGGCCATACCTCCCCTTTAAAAGAGGACACTTAGGAAAAATACATGTTGCAAGGCTGCATTGGTTCCATTGCAGCTCTGCACCATGTATTTTTCATACGCATCCTCTTTTAAAGGGGCGGTATGGCCACCCTACCTGAGTCTGACAATGACCCTTTCCCACATCCCTGAGCCAGCCCCATGTTCCATTCTCCCCTCTGCCAAGGGAGGTCTTCATGCCTCGCTCTCCCTCAGCCAGAGAGCCCTCTGAGCCAGACCCATGCCCCATTCCATCCTCGCCAAGCTAACAACCTTCCCACTAAGTGGTGAAATTATTTATTGCAGTTTGGCAATTTGCCATTTGCATTACAACCACCAATATATAACCAAACCAAAAAACTTAGCAGTTTAAAAAAACCTTAAATGCACAAGTTTCCTTAAAATACAAAAAAAACACCAAATTCAGTACAATTACAATTCAAAAAACATTTCACTCCATACATTTCAACAAAACATAAATGCAAAAAAACAGAAATTATTACAGAATTTGAGCAATATTTAATATTTTATCCTCATCAACATACATGCTATATATGTACTTACTTCCTTACCATACATACTTTTATTCATTTTTATCAATAACTAAACTTTCACATTTTTCCATTATTAAATTTTAATTTATCATCATAATTTGACAAGAATTGTTCTATAGAACTTCATTCTGTACAACGAATTGTATAATGTCTACAATCACATTCTTAACTTCATTGTATGAACTGTATACAGTTTGTATACATGTAAATTACAGACTTAATGCACTCTGAAAAAAATTGTTCCTTGTCAATTTATGATGATAAATTAAAATGTAATAATGGAAGAATTTGAAAGTTTAGTTATTGATAAAAATGAATAAAAGTATGTTGTAATGAATTGGGGGGGGGGCTTGTATTTTAAGAAAACTTGTGCATTTAAGGTTTTTTTAAACTTACAGTTTTTGGTTTGGTTAATTTCTAGGTTTTCTGGGATATGATATATGAGGAGATTAATATATTAGTTATTATTATTATTATTATTAACAAACATTTATATAGCACCAGCAGTGTACCTGGCACTTTACAAAGTAATAAAATAGACATGGTCCCTGCCCCTAGGGCTTACAATCTGAGAGACAGGAGCTGGGGGAGAGACTTAGGAAGGGGAACAGAGGGAGAGACAAGGGGTCTAACATTCATGAAGAT
>QEPC01001394.1:2443467-2485136 GCA_003113815.1 Sphenodon punctatus
TTACATTGCAGCCATTCATTTAAATGGCTGCAATGTAAAAAAATCCGGTACCCGGAATCCGGTAACGGGACCGGATTTACCGGGTTGAATCCGATAATGCCGGTACGCCCAGTACCGGCATTATCAGATTCCAGATTTACCGGTACGCCCATCCCTAGTCTTTAGTGTCCTGCCTCTGTCTCCCTATTGCTTTCCTTGCTTCCCAGTGCCTTCTGAGCTCTGGGTCTTTTGTGTCTAACCTCTTGTTCTCTATTGCTCTGTATAGCTCTCTAGCTCTGGTCCCTTTGCCTCTTGCTCCCTAGTGTTCCCCTTGCTCTCTATTGCTCCCCTAGCCCTAGTTCTTTTATTCATTGCTTCTAGGTCCTTATTGTTTTCCTGGCTCCCCAACCCTTCCCTATTGACCTCGATGATGAGCCATCCACCTTCATAGACCAGAATGCCTGGTGCTCGTGCTGAGTATTCAGTCTCCAGGAGAGTGGAGAACAGCTGAGAGGTTTCCTTGTGGCTCCCTGCTCCCCTATACCCATTCCCCCTTCTACCTGCTTATGTCGCATCATCACTCCTTTCTGTTCCTTTGGCCCCACAACCCTGCACAGTGTAGTCCTTTTTGGGTATTCCCTCCTTGGACAGTGCCCCCTTTTGCCCCATCCCCTGACAGTGCTGTCCTCTGGCTCCTTGTTAACTTCCAGGTCAAATTCAAATTCATACACCTGTAACTACTCTACAAGGTCCTAAATCAGGACCACACTACTACCTGGATGTAGCAGTGTGCTGGCCAGGGTTCGGTCCTGGCAGAACGAGCTTCTGAGCTAGCCAGCATGCAACCAGGTGGTTAATGAGGCATTTGCCCAATTAAGAACTATATTTATACGTATTTATTTATTTAAATTTCTGCCCCATTCTACCTCTAAGGCTCAGGGTGGTTTACATAATAATAATATTTTTAAAAAACTTTGGAAATGCTACAAAGGGAAGCCTGGGAAGGAAAAGACTGAGAATGTTAGAAGAGAAGTCCCCAGGAAGAATAGTGAGTCCAAGAGACTCACAGGGGAGACTGAATATTTCCCAGGGTTGGGAGCATAAGAGACCTCTGGGAACAGGATTGCTAATAAAGGAGAGACTGAATCAGGGGTATAGTTATTGTATGTGCAGATAATGCAGCTACATCAGGGCCCATGAGTCTGTGGGCCCACATTATTAATTATTATTATTATTATTATTATTTTATTACTTTATTAAGCATTTATATAGTGCCAGCAATGTACCTGCCACTTTACAATTGTAAGAAAAACACGGTTCCTGCTCTAGCAGGCTTACAATCTAAGAGAGTCAAAGGGGTGGGGAAACAGAGGAAGAGACAAGAATACATACAAGAACTCATGAGGTCTCAGGTGCAAGTGCTTGGCTTAGTTACAAAGGTGTAGTTAGTTACTCATTTAATGTTACACACAATACAATGACTCAGGATAAGTCAGCAAGGGGAACAAGGAGCCAGAGAAAGCTTGATGGAAGAGGTGGGTTTTGAGGAGGGATTTGGAGGGAGGAAGCCAAGCGAATGTGTTTAGGGAGGGAGTTCCAGGCATGGAGGACTGCCAGGGGAAAAGGGAAGATGCATTTTGAGGAGCAGGAGAGCCATGAGCAGGCAAGGGTAGTGACAGAGGGGGAGCAGAGCTCCTGGACAAGAGTGTAGCAGTAAATGAGTACTGAGAGATAGGGGGGTAGCAGGGCCATGAAGAGCCTTGTAGGTAAAAACCAGGAGTTTGTGCAGAATGCGTTCATGAAGAGGGAGCCAGTGGAGAGAGGAGAGGAGGTCAAAGCGGTGGGCAAGGTGGATGACCTTGGCAGCAGAGTTATGAACAGAAATGAGAGGAGCAAGGTGAGAGCAAGGAAGGCCAATGAGAAGGAGGTTGCAATAGTCGAGGCGAGAGATGACCAGGGCATAGACAAGGGTTTTAGCACAGGAAACAGTGAGGAAAGGACAGGTCTCTGCAACGTTGTGCAGAGAGAAGCGACAGGATTTGGCAACAGAATCGATCTGAGGTTTAAAGGAGAGGGAGGAGTCAAAGATGAACCCCAGGCTATGTGCATGAGGGATGGGATAGATATTGACCCCATCAACGAAGACAGAGAAGGAAGGGGATTAGGGGGGAATATGAGGAGTTCGGTTTTAGCCATGTTAAGTTGGAGCTAACAATGAGACATCCAGGCAGAAATGTCAGAGAGGCAGTTAGTGAGGAGAGACTGGATAGAGGGAGAGAGAGGGGGGTGGAGAGATAGAGTTGTGTATCAGATGGTACTGGAAGTCATGAGATTCAATGCGTTTGTCTAAGGACAGAGTGTGTAGAGAGAAGAGGGCCAAGGACGGAGCCTTGGGAAACTCCAACCGAGAGGGAAAGAGAAGTAGAGGAGGCACCAACAAGATGCTGGAAATGCAAGGACTGTGAGATCATTGCATCCATTTGCCCAATGCAGAGTTTACAGAGGAGTGTGAGTAGCTAATCATCAATAAGCAGGCAGGAAGCATACTTAAGCTTAAGTAGCTTTATTAGGAAATACATGTAGGATAGGAAAGGCCTACATCTATGCTAAGTCCTAAGACTAGGTGTGTTCAAGAGGGAGGAAGGAAGCTCTCTGAGACACAAAGAGATGAGAAATCTCCTGGGGGAGGAGATTGACCAATCAGGTCCTGACAGGAGTAGGACAGATAGGATGGGGGAAGGGTTCCCTGATCTGTCTGTCTACTCCTGGTGTTTCTAGCAAACAAACAGGATGAGGTGCTATGGGGGGATGCAACCAAAGGAATGTATTTCCAACACAAGAGACACATTGAAGGATCGGTCAGAGAGGTAGGAAGAGAACCAGGTGAGAACTGAGCCACGGAAACCGAGGGAGTCAAGTAAGAGAGAGTGGTGTTCAGTGTCAAAAGCAGCAGAGAGATCGAGGAGGACAAGGATGAAGTAGAGGTGATTTGATTTTGCTAAGAGAAAGTCGTTAGTTATTTTAACAAGAGCAGTCTCAGTAGAATGGAGGGGGCGGAAGCCGGAAGCCAGATAAGAGACAGTGAAGGGAGGAGTTGGCGGAGAGGAAGTCAAGGCAACAGGTGTACACAGCATGTTCCAGGAGCTTAGAGACAAAAGGGAGGAGAGAAATGGGACGGTAATTAGAGGGACTGGACGGATCAAGGGTAGGCTTCTTGAGGATAGAAGAAACAGTGGCATGTCTGAAGGCAGAGAGAAAGGAGCCAGTAGAGAGGGAGAGATTGACTATGTGCAGGAGGGATGGGGAGATAGTGGGTGCGATAGGGGTCAGGAGGCAAGAAGGGATAATGTCAAGGGGACAAGTGGAAGGGTTGGAAGTGGAGAGCAGGGAGGCGATTTCCTCAAGGGGGGTTAGGAAGATGGAGGAGAAGGGGAGAAGCAAACAGGATGGAGAGGAGTGGGAAGCAATATCTTATCAAGGCAAGTTTATATATCTTGTTAGTGAAAATGAGGCAAGATCCTGGGTAGTGAGGGAAGAGGGGGGTGGAGGACAGGGGGACTTGAGAAGGGAACTGAATGTTGAGAAGAGGCAACAGAGGTCATGAGAACAGGATTCATTGCATCACCGGTTCAATGCACCACCTGTACATATATTACAGTTAGGCCAAGTGCCCATTGGCTGATGCAACAGGGACCTCATTCCACCTTCACCTGGGCCCTTCCAACCTAGCTCCACCCCTGGCCTGCAAGAAAGTGACAAGAAATTGGTGTAGTGATAAAAAGAGCAATGGGTCTGATCCTGTGGGCACTCCTGTTACTCTGTGAAGCCACCTCATTATTCACAACTAGAGCTGAAATGGGTACTAAATTTAGTACCCACAGATACTACCTGCATTTTAGGGTACTGCATTGGGTACCCGATGGGTTACCTGGGTATCACTCGGGTAGGGTACCCAGAAACCTGAAAAAGTGGGTACTTCCAGTACCGATTTACTGATTCCCAATTGGTATATCAGAAATAAGGTCAAGACAGCAGCTGCTTTGGCTCTCTCTCATTTCAAATAAAAATTTATTTACGGCTTTCGCCAAATTAAGTGACATTACAATGTCATGGTACACAGAATACAATCATACAGTCGTTATCAGATTGTCAGACTTTAGAGACTTTGAAAAATAAAAAGTTCAAGTAGCTTAATTCAAAAAAGTACATCCAACTTACAAAATTTCATGCTTCCTCATCTTCCAAAGTTATTAATTTATGCATAGTATATCAGATCTAAATATGGTAATCCCAACAAGGGTTTCCAAACTAACCCTCTAGAGCCATAAAATGGCTCCCAAGGGCCATCAAAATACCCCCCCTGGGGATTCCAGAATACAGGCATCTTCAAAGAGGAGCACTAAGATTTCTCAAAGCGGCCTCCCCCGAGAATTCAAAGTGGCCCACAGAGGTTAACAAAGTGGTTCACAACAATCCCCAGAGAGGACCACCAAAGTGGCCCACAAGAGTTTTCACAGTGGCCCAGAGGATCTTCAAAGTGGCCCACTAGAGGTTATCAAAATATATAAACCTCAAAATCAAATTAAATTAACAGAATCCGCCAAGCAAAAGCTAGGCCCATGATAACAATAAAAACATAACATATGCACATAGGTAAAAGTTTGAAGCACTATCCTATATCATAAACTTACAGATTCATATCAATTTCTGTAGCAGATAGTATTTCGTATGCCCGTTAGTATCTAAATTCTAGTAATACCGCATTCAAAAATAAATCCAACAATACTACAAAATTGTGCTTAAAACTCAAGACCCCTATCTTTCCCAACCAACAACAAAGATGTTCCCAAGTTACTCAAAACCTCAAGGGAGCCACTCTGCAGGAGCCATATCATCCTCAAATAATTAGCCAGTCAAATGCTCAAATCTAAGGATCAATAAGCTTCCTCTCTCTTTGGCATAAAGGAGGTGATTAATATCCTCGATCATATTTATAGAGCCTGAGCAAACTCTCTCTTCATAGGGTATACTTGTCCATCTGCCTTTTATCACTGCAAGTTTACATTGATTTAACCACAGTTTTGTAATTGCTTTCCTAATGCTTGGTTTTAAAGGTTTAATCAAATGGGGAGCAGGGCCCAGTTCAGTTTTGAATAACCCATATAGGGGAACACTTTTCGCCCATCTTACAGAGGACATATCATTTTGAAATTCAATATCAGACGACCGTTCTGCAATAAAGGTTTCAGCACCAGGTAATGGAATCTGATCTGATCCCCAACAATCTCCCATCCCATTAGCGTATAAAAGCAGCCTGTTTTCTTCCAACCAACTAAACGTTTGGCTCGAATAGTTCCAATAATCAAGCAGACAAAGCTTGAGATATCTAATAGGTCGATACTGCTTGACCTTTAACCAGTATTTATTATTAATTATTAGTATTATTAATTAGCATTTATATAGCAGCAGCAATGTACCTGGCGCTTTACAAATAAACAAGCTAGACAGGTCCCTGCCCAAGAGCTTACAATCTAAAGACAGGGGAAGGGGAGACAGGGAAGGGGGAACAGAGGGAGAGACAAGGGATGCCACATTCATGAGGATGCGAGAACTCAGACACACGTTCTTGGCTTGGTTACAGTAAATTGGGAGTTTACAGATAAAAGGTGGGGGATAATCCTGGGTGGGGATGATTAGCAGGAGTTAGGAAGGGCGGAGCGGAAGAGGTGGGTTTTGAGGAGGGAATTGAAGGTATTTAATCTGTCGCATTGAGGCCTGGGTTATATTATATTGTGTGACCTAGATTCTATGCGAAGTAGGGCCCTAGGAGTTCCTTGGTGTACTTCCAGCATTATTCTTAGAAAACCACTCTTTGATGGTTCCACAAAATCTCTATATTTACTGTTTGAGCCAAAAATCTCAGCTCTATATAAAATGGAGGAGAAAACCTTGATATTCCCAACCTTTACTGCCTTTTTCCATGCTCTCTTCCCAAACCTGCCATAAAATGTAAGTATTCTCTTGATGGATTGTTGCACTTTTCTGCCTAACATATTAATGTGACCGGTCCATTTGTGGGAACTAGAAAAGGCAATACCCAGATAGGTGAAAAAATGTACCTGCTCTATTGATTCTTTATTTATCTACTATTTGTGAGAACTTCAGGGTCCAAAGATCACCACCTTAGACATACTCCCATTAATCTCTGTTTTATTTGAAGGGTAATAATGATAAAACTTATCTAATAGTCTTTGTAAACCCACCTTAGAGGTATCCAGTAGGGCGGTATCATCCACATATAGTAAACAAAGAATGTCTTGTCCTAACAACTTTGGCACACAAACCATGGGATCGGTCAAGGAATTAAATTGCCTTAAAAAAGCAAAAATAAAAGCGGGGCAATGGGGTTGGGTTTTTTATTCATTTTTAAATTATTTTTAAGTTTTTTATTGATTTAAATACAGATCCGTAATTCGGAAATTACAAGATCTGAACCAAAAACAGAACCAAACTGCAATTTCCTCCTACAGACTACTCCTAGAGTTTAGCAATGTTATGGACAGGTTGAAGGATTTGGGTATGTTCAGCTTGGAGAAAAGGCAGCTAAGGGGGCGGGGGGATACAAATATTTGAAAGGCTGCCATAAAGAAGATGGAAAACAATTGTTCTCTCTTGCATAGTGGGCAGGACAAAGAGGCAATGGGTACAAGCTACATAAAGGGAGATTTAGAGTAACCATCTGTCCAGAAATCCTTACTGTAAGGGCAGTCAGACAAGGGAACAGACTGTAGATTCTCCATCATTGGCAGTTTTTAAGAAGAGGCTGGGCATGGACAAGCACATGTCTGAAATGATCTAAGTATGACAAATCCTGCACCAAGCAGGGAGGTGAACTTGATGACCCTCACGGTCTCCTCCAGCTGTACGATTTCCTACGATGCACACTTAGGCAGAAGATGAGCTCAAATCTTATGACTTAACAAGTTTCATGATTAAGAAGAATAATTCCTTATTTTTGAACATTTGAGCTTAGAAACATGTGACGTGATCCTAAAATTCACCAGATTGTATTAATACCAGTGGTTCAAATGACTAGATTTGCAGGGCCAATTAGTAGGGCCAAATCAAAATGTCTGGCAGCACTAAAGGTAATGCAATATCGGCAGGCCTATTAACGTCATTGGGACTGCTCACGGCATGTACTAGTACACACATAGGGTGTTATTAGACATTAGCCTTTCAGATGTTTGTATCCCCCCCCCCCCCAGTAGCCTTTTCTGAACAAATCCAAATCCTTAGACATGTTGCAATATGTAGCTGCTACCTTGCACCCATTCACTGCCTGCTCACAGAGAGTACTTTGCCCATCGCGAGCCGTCCGTGAGGGGCAACCAGTTCCATATAGCTGTTGTGGGGTCTAAACAAGACCTCACAACAGCTACATGCAACACCCCAAGAGTGGATGCGGCAGGATAAGCACTGATTGAGAGAACAGGTACTGCTCCTACCCCTCCACCACCACCTTTTGATGACAGGGGAAAATGGGCACTGTAGGTAAGAGAAGTGGTGGGAGACCTTGTGCTGCTCCTTTAATTGCTGCTCACTGCTCCTCCCGACATGCCTTCCTGCCATTGCATCTCAGCAGGAAAAATGACAGTGGCTGAAAAAGAGGTGGTGGAGAGACAAGTCCAGGGGCGTGGGCCTGCCTCCTCACTTGCTGTCCCCGTTCCTGGGAAACAGGAGTGACAGCAGAAGCAGCACCAGAACCCCGCTGCTTCTCCTGTCATCGCTGCTCCCTAGGACTGGTTAAACTCATTTCTCTCCCACAGCTCATGGGTACCCAGTGGCTATCTGAGACCTGTAATACCTAAATATGCCCACGCATTTCCCTATGTTAGAGGTAGGGAACCTCAGGTCCGGAGGGCCGAATGCAGTCTATCGCTAGTTCTTATGTGGCCCCTTTACAGTTCTTGGATCTGGCCCCTGGATCTGGCCTAGCCCAAAGCACCAAAAGACTGAGCTCATGAGCAGAAATGAGGGCATACACACAAGGATAGGAGGCGGGTCCATGTGGCAGACCCATGTTCAGGACCCTTCTTGACTGCATCCCTTAAGCACCTCCACCACATCTTCTATGCAGCCCTCAGACCTTGTACTATTATTTGAAATGACCTCTGGCAGGGAAAAGGTTCCCCACCCCTGCCCTACATGTTCAGGATTGTCCACATTGGCAATCCCAAACACATAGTTTCTAGAACACCTAAAAACACTCACAGAAACCTTACAGCATTGAAGTTAATATAGATTAGGATTGTATCCTTAATGCAGTACATAAAACATGGCCTCAAGCTGAATTTCCTTTCTTCAGACTTGTATATGTAAAAAGCAGCCTTACGTTCATTAAAGTTTGAGGGCTGATGCAATTTTAAAAGATTATAGCAAGATTAGTGTAGCAGTGTATGGACCCTGGGGGGTGGGGGGGTAGTTTTACCAGGATCCAGCCCCAAAGACCCACACCCACATGGGAATCAGCCCCAACATGCTCTTTATTTCATGAAGTGCTCCCTCCTCCACCATATATACAATTTCTTTTACTCAAAATCCTTAGCCAAGCAACAACCCTCTGGCTCTTACTGTTCACATTCCTTCCTGAAGCCAGGTATCCATGGGGCAGGCCTAGGCTTCAGGCTGACTCAGCCCTGTAGACAGAGCTCCCTTCTTGCTCCTGTCTCCCTAAGAATTGCTCAGGAACTCTCCAGCTCCCATCTCTCCAGTTCCCTCTCAGTGTCCCCAGATTCTCACCCTCAGGGGAGGGGGGGTTCTACATGAGCGCTGCTGCGGGAAGTCTGTGGTCAGCATGTGGGGCGGGTGAGGGGCATAGTGCATGGGGGAGTGTTTTATGGGAGTGGCTCCCCACATGGCTAGGGATGGGACACCGGGGAGAATACCGGATACCGGATTTATCGGTATCGGATCTCCCCGGTATCAGGTTTATCAGTATCGGCATACCGGATTTTTAACATTGGCTGCTTTACCGGGTTTTTTACATTGAGGCCATTTACTTCAATGGCCGCAGTGTAAAAAAAACGCGGCCAATGTTAAAAATCTGGTATGCCGATACCTGGGATTATCAGATTAATCTGATACCTGATTATCGGGTATATCGGATTTATCCGATACCGATATTCCCACCCCTACAGTGTCCATGCACAGGGTACTCTGGATTTTCCCATCGTTCCCCAGGTGTGGACAGGGTGAGTGGTGTGTGGGTCACAGGAGCCTGCACCCCCAGGCACCAAATTTACATGAGCACTATCTCGAGTGGATAGTGGGTATCCTATCCATGCATGGGGGCGTCTCGTGCAAAAACACTCTGAATCTAGCTCAGACTTCTTTAGGCTTTGGGCTGGCTCAGCCATACCCTAGGACGGCTGGGCTCTCTAGAGGCTCTCAGTTAGTCCCCTTAAAGAACCAGGCAGGCAGGAACTTACCCCACTACAATTAGGTCTTAACATAGGTTAGCATAGGTTTATTTAACTTTAATTAGAAGGCTTTTAAAATAAATCTATTTATGCTTAAGATGGTTTAACTTTAAAGCAAAAGTTCAACTGCTGAGATATATATATCAGAACAACTACAATCAGAGGTATGCTGTGTTTCTACTACAAAAACTTACAAAATGGCACCTTACAATAGAACATCTGAAAGTATACAAAACTCTTAATATTATTCCAAAAACCCTTGAGCTCAAGAATCCCTTATCATATCCAGAATGTAACTTGATAACCATAAACTGGTACTCAAACAAACATAATTTAAGTATATGCCTCTTATCCACAATGATAACCAAGAAATTAGAGAAGAGGAAAACCTTAAAACACACTCTTCAAAAAGAACTGATGCATCAGCAAGACCAACTTAATCCTAAAGAGTTTGCTCACCTCAATCAAATTAACTACACAAAACATAATACTTTTAATAGAACTTATCTAACGAAAAGCAAAAAAACTCAAAAGAGACATTTTAAGATACCATCTTCCTCTCCTTCCAGCCAATTATATACTATGTGGATCTATCTACAAAGATACATTCACTTTAGCTACACAAAATGAGCCAGCTAGAAAACATACCAGAAACAGGAAATTCAAAAGACATCCTCCAAAACACAACAGTCTATCATAACAGTCAGACAGAAGACCCCAAAATAGTAGTGGATCTCACCGAAGACTTGATATCACAAAGTGAAATTAAACTTCTCTCCAGAGGACTTAACTTTTGTCCCATACCAAAAGACCATCATACAGCACAAATGAAAAGTGACATCAAATCGTTTGAGAGAAGGTGTAGATTAAAATAATTTTTTATGATGAATCAAAGAATGACACAGATGTTTATCATAAAGATGCCTTCCTTCAGTTCAAAACTCCTAAAACATGGACACCTAATTCAAACAGAAATCCTGTTCTGGAAACCTTTCTTCTATCTATTAATAGAATCATAAACAACCACACACCATCCACAACTTATGACAACCTTTCTAAAGAAGGAAGAGCAGCCCTGAGAAACCTCCAGAAGAGAAAAGACATTGTCATTAAGCCAACAAACAAAGGTGGGGCCGTTGTGGTGTTAAAAACAATGGACTACATCTCAGAAGGCCTCAGACAGCTTAATGACGACAAAACATACAAACCAATTAATAAAGACATCACAGCAGATTTGAATGACCTAATATCAAAAACCATTAAAACATTTGTGGAGGAAAATCAACTTAATAAGGAAAGTACAGATCTTCTCATCAACCTTAATCCAACTCCTGGGAGGTTTTATATGTTACCAAAAATCCATAAAGCCAATAATCCAGGACGCCCAATTGTGTCAGTCACTGAGAGACTTTCTCTCCATATTGACTTAAAGCTACAAAATCTTGTACGTAACCTTCCATCATATATTAAGGACAATCCTTAAACGAACAGCACCAGTTTGATGACAACCCAATACTTGCCACCTTTGATGTCACATCACTCTACAGAAACATACCACATGAGGATGGTATCTCAGCTATAGATAAATTTCTAAAGGATTCAAATGAACCTATGACAGGGGTTATTACCACACTGCCAAAATTAGTTCTGACATGCAACAACTTCACTTTCAATGACAAGCACTATTTCCAGATACAGGGCACGGCTATGGGGACACGCATGGCTCCATCATATGCCAACTTATTTACAGGTAATCTCGAACAAGAAATCCTTAAAGATTCCACATACAAACCATTAGTATGGTGGTGTTACACTGACAATATATTTGTGATATGGACCAATAGTGTAGAAAGCTTTGAAAAATTCAAATAATACATTAACTCCTTTCATCCTACTATCAAATTTACATGCAACAACAATATAGGAACGGATAAAATCCCATTCCTTGATGTTTTACTATCTGTAGAACAAAAAAAGTTAGTCACTGACTTACATAGCAAACCCACTGATGCACACCTCTATTTAAATTGGAACTTCTGCCATCCTAAACACACCAAAATCAACATCATCTACAGTTTGGCACTCAGGATCAAACACATTTGCAACAACAATACTAATTATCTCAAAAGAAACAAAGAATTAAAAGAACACCTCCTAAAACGTGGATACCCTTCTCACATAATTGATTACAACATACAACGAGCATCTGATTTGCCCAGGTTACCTCTCCTTCTTAACAGCAAAGAGAAAAAACATCACCTACAACGCATTCCTTTTGTTGTAGACTTTCATCCTGCATCGCCTAATCACAAGCTGGCCATCAAAGAAAGCTACCCCTTGATTGCCAATTCAGACCATCTCAAAAAAGTCATTTGCAAATCCACGATCATTGCTTTTCGACAACCACCCAATCTACACAAGCTACTAGTCAGAGCCAAACTCACACCAACTGTTGACAATCCTGGCTCACATCCCTGCTCATCTAACCGATGCATCACCTGCTCTTATCTTGGAAAAACAACCACCTTCAAGAGCACAACTACCAACAAGACCTACCTCATCAGGCAGAATCTAAACTGTAAAACCAGCAATGTTATTTACATCATTGAGTGCAAACACTCAGGTTACCACAATATGTTGGTAAAACCACCACAGATCTGCGTACCCGTTTTAGGAATCACACATCTGCTATCCTGACCCAAAAAATACAACTTGTTGCTAAACACTTAGAAGATCATGAGCTGTCAGATTTAGAAATATTCCCCACTGAACACCTACCGAACCCTCTGATGCTGGACAAAAGGGAGAACCTCTGGATCAATAGACTTAACACCTTAACACCTCATGGCCTCAATTTGGAAGATAATAGTTAAGAAGAGTTTGCCTTCTGCTTTTTGCCGCTTCTGCAGGAGTTACCTAGCTAGCCTTGGAATTTTCAGACCACAGTATTCCTCTAACTTTCACCTATCTCTGGGCACCATTTGAAACCCAGTGTGCTACTGACGAAGGTGGAAGCCAAAACGTTTAGCTTCAGCATCAGCTTTTTATCTTTCCATCTAACTCTGTTTATCAATCTACATCTACAAAAAAATATTATTAAATTATTGATTGACTGTATCCTCCTGGGATCCAGAGCTTCCTTGAGAGTTGTGCTGTTCAGCTGCTTTCCAAGTCTCTCTCTCTCTCTCACTCATATATAGACCTCCAGCCTGAAGCTGTTTTTTATTTTGCCCCTTTCAATTTGCCAAATTCTAGATCTGGTCTTAACCCACCTTCCTTCCTGGATTTTGGATTCCAACTGGGAGACGCGCATCCTAGTGATCACCTGTCTCAGATAGCGTTGTGGAATCCTCAAGTAAGGCGCCGGAGATTCTAGGGGGAGATTATATTGATTTATTAAGATATGCCTCTGCTTTCCTGCCTTTGCCCTGTCAACCTGCATAGAGCAATCCAGAAGGTGCTGTATAATAAGATCTCTGTCATACGCTATGGGAATAGGATCTGGACAAGCCAAAAAGTATCCTAAATCCAGTTCTTCAATTCCCTTTTTAACCTCCTCCGCCCACGTTTTCTTCCCCTTCAGAGGGCCCACCATCTCCAGATAGATTCGCTTCGGAGATCGAGTCAGAGAGAGGGATCTGACCTTTAGCCAGTAAGTCAAAGCCCTTAATCTAGCTCTCGTGCCCACATTCAAGGCACCTGATTCAATCCTTACCAGGGCATGAGAAGTGGATCTTTGCACCCCTAACAATTTTTTCAAAAAGGCAGCTTGTGTTTTTTCCAGGGCTTTACGAGCCCTGGGATCTAAACCCCATAACTCTGCCCTGTAAAGAAGGGTAGCTTCCATTTTAACTTCAGCAACCTTCAACGCCCCCATACAAGTATGCTTCCCACAGCAGTTGTAAAAGGCCAGAATCCCTCCCCCTACTTGTGCGGGTTTCGATTTTGTCCTTTGCACATGATCCCCCCACATTAGGAATTTGTTAAAAGTAACTCCCAAGTAAGTAAAGACCCTTACTACCTCCAATTTTTCTTTACCTATTACCCACCCTAAGGCTTTACTCAAGCCAAAAGTCATTATTTTTGACTTGGCTCAATTTATTTTCAGGGCATTTTCCTCTGCATATACCTCCAAAGTGTTTAACATTCTTTCTAGCCCAATTTTTGTTAGGGAGAGGAAAGCCATGTCATCTACATAAAGGAAAGAATACATCTCACCCCCTATTGTTTTTGGGTGGTGATGAGACTTACTCAGGACTTTTGGTGTGAAGTCATTAATGAAAAGATTGAAAAGCATTGGGGTGATCACGCAGCCCTGTTTGACTCCCCTCCCAGTGTGGAATGGATCTGTGAGTTCTCCCTTTATCCCATACCTGACAGTTGACGTCGTGTCACTATAATAGGACTGAATCAGCTTTAACAACATTGGATCCATCCCCATCTTGTCTAACTTAAGCCATAATTTCTGCCTATCGACCGTATCAAAAGCACCTTGTAGATCAATGAAGGCTACATATTCTGCTTGTTTCTGAAAGGTATATTTTTTTAGAAGATGGAAGAGTGAAAAACATTGGTCCATGCATGAGTAACTGTGCTGGAAACCCACCTGTTCCTCTCCCAATATATTTTCCTGGTCAATCCAATTTTGGATATGCCCTAGAAGATGTTTTCCATACATTTTAGATGGCACATCAATTAGACTAATAGGCTTGTATGCTTCGGGATTTGTCCTGTCACCCTTTTTATATATGGAAACTAGTGTATTATGTTTCCAGGTGGACGGAAAGATGTCAAATTCCATCACATTGTTTATAATATCCCTCAAAACTGTTGCCCAGAATGTTTGTTCCGATTTAAACAGTTCGGCAGGCAGCAAGTCCAGGCCGGATGCCTTCCCCAACTTCAGGTCCTTTATAAGGTGGATTGCCTGTTCTTTAGAGATCTTGTACTCTATCCAAGGTTTTTCACCTTTCTCCCTAGAAAAATCCAACTCAGTCTGAGAGGCCTCCTTCTCTTCTTTTATCACCCCAAATTTCTCAGTGTAAACATTCTTCCAGACAGGGGCTGTTATATATGTGTCTGGTTTAGCATTTCTATCTCTATGTTTCCCTGCTACAATTCTCCAAAAAGCACACAAATCCTTTCTTCCAGCAGCCCGCGTCAACCTCTGCCAGCTAAATTTTTGAAAATCAAATGCCTTTTGTGCTAGTAGCTGTTTATATTTCCTTTTTGCCTGACTTAATTTAGACCTATACTCCTTTTCACCAATCTCCGTTCTTTCCTCCATTTATTCTATCAATTTCTTTTTTTTCTTTTAAACATTCTTTATCATACCAGTCTTGATGAAATTTTGGTCCCCTTGCCCTGGGTGACCATCAACACAGACTGTAAGCTCTTTATTAATTTATGATAATCTTCCACAATTTTAACCGGCGTGTTTTCAGTTTGTAAAATCTAATCTATGTTCTGTTCAAATCTATTACAAACTTCATTTCCCCGGCAATGGCCCCTTTCCCAGGCAGACCATCGCTTTTTTATGTGTGACTGCTTTTGGGGGACAGTTCTCCAGAGGTGACTGGGGTGGTGATTTCTTTTTTGCGTTCGGTCAGCTCTCGCAAAAGCAAATAAGGAAGTGGGGGAGGGGTTTGGTTCTGGTCCCTTTGGGTCTATCTAGTAGGAATCAGTGCCCTTATAGATGATGGTAGGACT
This sequence comes from Sphenodon punctatus, assembly GCA_003113815.1. Classification (NCBI taxonomy): domain Eukaryota; kingdom Metazoa; phylum Chordata; class Lepidosauria; order Sphenodontia; family Sphenodontidae; genus Sphenodon; species Sphenodon punctatus. The sequence continues at coordinate 2,458,638 of QEPC01001394.1, forward strand.
CCCTTTCTATGCATGTAAATACAGCTGAACTGATTTGAGTGGAAGATAGAACTATCTTCTGTCTCCTGAACAATTTTAGTTGAAAATGTTTATGTTCAGGATGGATTATAATGTGGATGATTTTAAATTGTATATATATGTTTTATTTATTCACTTTGTTTCCTGCAATGACCCTCGGTTGTGCAGAATAAAGTTATTATTATTATTACAAACTTCAGTTGTTCTTTGGGCTAATTCTTCCATCCACTTCGCCCTCCTCTGACATGTTACCTCAATATTTTGCTTCTCAACCTCTTCTACCCTGAAATTTATCTGAGCTGTTATGGTCTCAGTATTACTTGGAACCCTTGACAAATATGCCAATGTTCATGCTCTATCAGCATGTCATCTATTGTACTTGATCCTCGGCTTGAATGAAACTTTAAGTGGCCGGGTAAGTCTGGAGGTAATTCTCCACTTAGCTTTCTCCAATTATTGTTTGGTAGGAAATGCCATAATTGTTTGCCAGCCAAGTTTGTTCTCCCATCCAACATTTGAAAATGTTTCACTGTATTTTTCTCATTTGTATATCTTATTTCTCTACCCTGGTAATTTCCCATCTTGGCATTAAAATCTCCTGCCATGAGTAACATTGCTTGTGGGACCAGCTGTTTAATATATTCAATTTTGTTTTCCAAAAGAAGAACCCACCATCCTGTAAATACTCCAGTCTTTCTTGGGGGCAGGTATACATTAATTATTATTAAAGTTTTTCCTCCTACAAAATTCACTTGAATTGCCTGCATATAAGGGGTATCCAAATAAATTTCTTTAGTAGTGCAGTTTATTGTTATATCTATCAGCACGAGCAAACCTCCACGGTGTCTGCCCTGTTTAAATTCCTTTTGAGCTGACACTGTATATGTTTGATACCCATTTAAATAGAAATTCCGTTCCATCCAAGTTTCCTGCAGCATTATATAATTTGGAATTTTCTTAAGAAGGTAACCCAATCCCTGTCAATTATTCTATCTTTTATTCCAGCAATATTCTAGGCTATAACAGCCGGAGCCCTCCCCTTGCTCTCATTTTCTTCCACTACTAGTTATCTTTCCCTGTTAGCCCCACCTACCGGTGTTGGCTTTGGGCCACACAGGGATCCCCCCACCGGCGCTCCAATGCACCCCGACATGGCAGGGCAATGCTGCCAGGAGAGGGGAAGAAGATAGAGGAGGAAGAAGAATGCGACGCTGGTGATTACAGAGAGACCGGCCCCCTGAGAGCTAAGTATTGCAGCGTGTGAATTCCGTGTGATTTTGGAGCAAGCTAAGTTGTGTGTGGATCTCAAGCCCCATGTGAGTGAACTTCCCTCAGCGTCTTCCTGGTCTGTTGTGTGAGTATTTGAGTGAGTGAGCGGAGTGTGTGTGTGCAGTATCCCCTTCCCCCTGCCCCTCCTGGATTGTGTCCTTCCTTGGTTGTGTGACCCATCGGCCTTCCCTTCGTCGGGCCCCTACCCTTACCTCTCACTTGGACCCCCACGGATTGCTCCTTCCCATTCCTTTTCCTTGGGCAATCGGATTGAGTGTGAGATTGGGGCAAGGCTTTGACTTCCCTGTGTCGCTCGCGCCCAATGATGATAGAGGCCTGATCTCTTGGAGATCACATAGACCCCAATTCTATCCTGATGGGCACTTACTCCCCCGTGCAAACCCCCCGAGCCAGGGTCAAGCCTTAGTTATGTGTGTGTGCCCCCTAAGTGTGTTGGAACCCCCTCCCCAGTGACATTCCCTATATTATTATTATTATTATTATTATTATTATTAAACATTTATAAAGCGCCAGTTGCAACCTGGCGCTGTACAGAACATACAATCAGATGCAGTCCCTGCCTGTGGCTTACAATCTAAAAGACAAGGAGGGGGAGACAAGGAGAGGGGACAGCGGGAGAGACATGGGAGAAGACAAACAAACATTCAGGCGGATGCGAAGTCTCAGGTGCGTGTACTTGGCTTGGTTACAAGGTGGTCGGTAGCAGCAGTCAGCAGAGGAGGGCTGACAGTAAGAGCAAGGGGAAAGACTAGAGGGCATTGGGAAAGGCAGCATGGAAAAGGTGGGTCTTGAGGAGGGATTTGAAGGAGCGGAGGGAGGAGGCGAGGCGGACGTCGGCAGGGAGGGAGTTCCAGGCATGCGGGGCAGCGAGGGAGAAGGGACGAAGGCGGTTGGGCGAGCAGGAGAAGCGAGGGAGAGCGAGGGAGGGGACAGCGGAAGAGCGGAGAGCGCGCGCAGGAGCGCGTAGGGCGATTAGGTCCGAGAGGTAAGGGGGAGCTTGGTCATGGAGCGATTTGAACGTGAAAACCAGGAGTTTGAACAGGATACGTTCAGGAAGGGGGAGCCAGTGAAGGGAGAGGAGGAGAGGCGTCACATGGTCGAAGCGACGGGCAGAGTGAATGACCTTGGCGGCAGAGTTTTGGATCGCCACAAGGGGGGACAGGTGGGAGCGAGGGAGGCCAGCAAGGAGGAGGTTGCAGTAGTCGAGGCGAGAGATAACCATGGCATGAACAAGGATTTTGGCCGAGGAGACAGATAGAAAGGGGCGAATGCGGGCAATGTTGAGGAGAGCGAATCGGCAGGATTTGGCCACAGAGTCAATGTAAGGTTTAAAGGAGAGGTGCGTGTCAAAAATGAAGCCCAAGCTGCGGGCACGGAGAACAGGACGGATGGTGACCCCATCAATGCAGACGGTCAGGTCAGAGGGAGAGGAGGGGGAGGGAGGAAAAATGAGGAGTTCAGTCTTGGCCATGTTCAGTTTGAGTTGGCGTCGGGACATCCAGGCGGAGATATCAGAGAGGCAGTCGACGAGGCGTGAGCGGACAGAGGAGGAGAGAGAGGGGGTAGAGAGATAGAGTTGGGTGTCATCAGCATAGAGATGGTATTGGAACCCGTGGGAGGCAATAATTTCACCAAGGGACCGGGTGTAGATAGAGAAGAGGAGAGGGCCAAGGACAGAACCTTGGGGAACCCCAACCGAGAGGGGAAGGGAGGGGGAGGTCGACTCGGGGAGGGAGACATTAAAGGAGCGGTCAGAGAGGTAGGAGGAGAACCAGTCAAAGACAGAGCCACGGAAGCCCAAAGAGTAAAGGGAGTCCAAGAGGAGCGAGTGGTCGACAGTGTCAAAGGCGGCAGAGAGGTCAAGGAGGACAAGAACGGAGTAGTGGCGCTTCGATTTAGCGACAAGTAGATCATTGGTGATCTTGGCCAGGGCAGTTTCAGTAGAGTGGAGGGGGCGGAAGCCGGACTGGAGAGGGTCGAGGGAGGAGTTGGCAGAGAGGAGGTTCAGGCAGCGGGAGTAGACGACACGTTCCAGGAGCTTCGAAGCAAAGGGAAGGAGGGAGACCGGCCGGTAACTAGAGGGATCGAAAGGGTCCAGGGTAGGCTTTTTGAGGATGGGGGAGACAGTGGCATGTTTGAAGGCAGAGGGGAAGGAGCCTGTGGAAAGGGAGAGATTGACAACATGCAGAAGGGGGGGAGCGACAGTGGGAGCAATAGAGGTCAGGAGGCGGGAGGGGATCGGGTCAAGGGGGCAGGTGGAGGGGTTGGATGAAGAGAGAAGAGCAGAGATTTCCTGGAGAGAGGCAGGAGGGAAGGATGCGAGGAGGGAGGGGGGCGGGGGAGGGGGCGGGAGGGGAGCGGGGGGCGGAGGGGGGCGGGAGGCAATATCCCGACGGATCTTGTCAATCTTGGAGGTGAAGAACGACGCAAGATCCCGAGCAGCAAGGGAAGAGGGCGGGGGAGGGCAGGGGGGTTTGAGAAGGGAGTCGAAAGTAGAGAAAAGGCGGCGAGGGTCGCGGGAGAAAGATTCGATCCTAGAGGCATAATAGCGCTGCCTAGCTAGGGAGATAGCCGAGGAGAGGGAGGAGAGGGAGAATTTGTAATGGAGGAAGTCAGGGAGGGAGCGGGATTTGCGCCAGAGGCGTTCGGCAGCCCGGGCGCAGGAGCGGAGGTAGCGGATGGCAGGGGTAAGCCAGGGGCGGGGGTCGAGGGGGCGGACGGGGCGAGCAGAGGGGGGGGCAAGAGAGTCAAGGGTCGAGGAGAGAGAAGCGTTGAGAGCAGAGACAGCAGAGTCAGGGGAGGAGGAGGCGAAAACGGGGGGGAGAAGGGGGGAAAGATGTGCGGCAAACTCCGAGGGAGTAAGGGCCTGCATATTGCGGAAGGGGCGCATAGAGGGGGAGGCGGAGGGGGGTCGGTGGGAAAGGCTGAAGGAGCCGAGGAAGTGATCAGAACTAGGGAAGGGGTCAAAGGAGAGGTCAGTTAGAGAACAGTTTCGAGTGAAGACGAGGTCGAGGGAATGGCCGTCAGTATGAGTGGGGGAGTCGGTCCAGAGTCGGAGATTAAAGGAGGAAGCGAGAGAGAGAAAGCGGGAAACAGAGGGGGCGGAGGGCGTGTCAACGTGAATGTTGAAATCACCAAGGATAAGAGTGGGGATATCATCGGAGAGGAAGAAGGTGAGCCAGGATTCAAAGTCCGGGAGGAAAGAGGAGAGGGAACCCGGGGGGCGGTAGATGACAGCAACCCGAAGGTGTAGAGGGGAGTATAAGCGCACAGAGTGGGCCTCAAAGGAAGGGAAGGAGGGGGAGGGAGGAGGGGAGAGGGTTTTGAATTGGCAGTGCTTAGCAAGGAGTAAGCCCACACCACCACCCAGGCCTTCAGGGCGGGGGCGGTGAGAGAACGACAGGCCCCCGGAGCATAGAGCGGCCGGGGTAACAGAGTTGGAGGGCGTGATCCAGGTTTCTGTAAGAGCAAGGAGTTGAAAGGGGCGAGAGAGGAAGAGATCGTGGATGAAGGGAGCTTTAGCCACGGATGAGCGGCAGTTCCAGAGGGAGCAGGAAAAAGGCAATTGGTGTTTGGGAAGGCACGGGATGCGGATGAGGTTGGGGGATGGGGAACGGCCTGGTTTGCGGGGTGTGAGTCGTGCACTGGCCTCGTATTGGCCACAATGGTCTGTGGAACACCTGGGTGTCGCGGGTTTGGGCCTAGGGGGAATGGGTAAGGGGGGATGAGGGTGGGGAGGGGGGATGGGCGTGGGTGAGAATAAGGGGTAGGTTGGCTGGAGAAAGGCCGCTGGTGATGGAAGAGGGAGAAGGAGGGGGTGCGTGAGAAAGGCTAGATGGAGGGCGGTGATAGAGGGCGAGGAGGTGAGGGAGGTATAGGGAGGCATCATGGGTCCTCCCTCCGGCCTCACAACGGCCACAAAACGGCCAGCGCCCTTTTGTCGCCGCCCTTCGGGCGCTGCCCAAGGGCTGCCGCCCGCCGGGGGCGGGCGTGCACCTTTGGCCTGTGGCTGTGGGGTGGGACCCTGCTCACCTGGAGGGGCTTCTGGGCGCTGCAAAGGCTGCTGGGGGCTTCTGGGCGCTGCAAAGGCTGCTGGGGGTTTCTGGGGGCAGGCGTGCACCTTTGGCCAGAGTCACCGCTCTGTCTCCGTTTTCTTCTTCCTCCTCTGTCGTCTTCCCCTTCCCTGTCCCTATTTAAACTGTGGTCATCTGCATTTCTGTAGGCTTATTGCCTCAAAGTGGGCATAAAGGTTCTTACTCTATTCCTATAAAACGGATAAATGTCCTCTCCTGCAGGGTACCTGTCTACTGAGTCTCAAAATAAGCCATGTGTCCGGGTTGAGAGACTGACCAGAATCTTCCTAATGAGAGAGTGGCACTAGCTATTGCCTAGAGTCAGGTAAGTGTGGACGCTGCTGTTGCCCAGAGAAACCTGGACAGATATGACAGCAATTGCTGCTGAGTCTAGGGGCATGTGCACAGGGTAAGGTTTCCAAACCTCAGGTTTGTGACCCCGTAAATTTCTCACCCCTCTTCCACTATGCTTTGATTCCATTATTAGCTGTCTTCTGTTTTCAGTACCTGGGAAACCTGTGATTTCTCTTTATTTTTTTTATTTTTTTAAGGTAGAACAAACCAGAGAGAGAGCAATAGCAATTCACACTGCTGCTCTGCTTGGAGCATTGTAGCTTCGTTGTAGCTCAGCTCACTGTCATCTTGCAATAGAGACTAATTACTTTAAAAAGCCACTAGGTGGCAGCATAAATGTGAAAGCAAGATACTATAGTAATTCTGCAATTTACTTATAGGGTATATTGGAGAATCCTATAAATTAAGAATTTATGCATCAGGAGGCTATTGAAAGGTCAGAATGTTTTATGAAAAATGCCCTATCAGTTTGCTTCACCCTTCTGGTTTTCCAGAACTCAAATTTATTATTCAAAGCACACTACAAAGCCAAATTTCTTCAAACGGTATTTGGAAAAGATACGGTGATTTGGCTGCTTGGGCTGTAAATTTTACATGAATCAATCAGAGCAGGGTGATCCAACTCTTGCAATTTTATTACAAGTCTTGTGACTTCTCAAACCTGTACTCACAAAGGCTTGTGACAGAGCTCTGAGGCTTCATTTTTTAAAAAGCTTTTGGCTTCTCCAGGGCAGTAACTGAGAGTGCCTCCCTGCAAACCCTTGTTGTACAAACAAGATTAACGGATGGTACTCACAGGAGACACTCCTGGCCGATTGCAGGGGCTGCAGTGAGGCATGGAAAGACAAGCAGTCTTTCAGATATTTGAGGTCCAGACTGTTTAGGACTTTAAGGTCAAAACCAGCCTTACCGCAGGGTGACTTGGGGCGGCCACCCCAGGCCCCATTCCTGGGGATGGGGGCACACTCAGGGTCCCCAGCTCCTAGCCTGACAGTAGCCAGGAACTGGGGAACCCTGAGCGCCCCCCCTGGCTGAGTCTGACTCCGACTGACAGGCAGCAGCAGCTGAGGGGGCCAGCAGGAGTGAGTGAGAGGCAGAAGCCCCACCTCTCCCTCACTCCGTGGGTGCCCCCCTCTCTGCCTGTCAGTCTCAGCCAGGGGGAATGTGGGAGAGGCGGGGCCTCTGCCTCTCTGTCATTCCCCCTGGCTGAGACTGACAGACAGTGGAGGGGGCCAACAGGAGTGAGGGAGAGGCAGAGGCCCTGCCTCTCCCTCACTCCATGGGTGCCCCGCCTCCGTTACCTGTCAGTCTCAGCCAGGGGGACTCTCTCACTCTCCCTGGCCAAGACCTGGCCTCTCCCACACTCCCTCGCAACCTCTTGTGGCGACAGGTGGCACGGTAGCAGATTTAATCTGCTGTTGTTGCGCCTGCCGCCGCCGGAGCTCAATGCAGGGAGCCGGTGAGCAGGTCCAGTGCAGGACCCAGGACGGCAACACCGATGCAATGGATGGGGTAAGTGCTCGCGAAATGGCTGGGCTTGGGGATGGGTGGAGGGGCGTGCCCCTCCACCCGTCCCCGAGCCCAGGCCCGGGTAGCACCCCTCAACCAAGGCGGGGAGCGCCCCCTGAGCCAGGGAGCACATCCTGAGCTGGGGAGCATCCCATGGCCAGCCAGCCAGCAGCAGTGAACATAGTTGGGCCCCACGTTTCTCCACCGCCCTGGGCCCCACATCTTCTAAGGCCAGCCCTGAAACCAGCACCTTGAATTGTGCCTGAAAAGCTATAGGCAGCCACCATAAACTGGAGCACCAGTGTAATGGACTTCCAGCGCCCAGCCTCCAAAAGAAGGTGAGCTGCCATGCCGCATTATACGCTAGCTGCAGCTTCCGAGCAGTCATTAAGGGCAGCCCCATGTAAAGCGAATTGCAGTAATCTAGCCTTAAGGTGATGAAAGCATGGATGCCATGACCAGATCTGAATCAGAAAGAAAAGACCACAGCCTCCTCACCAGATGGAGCTGGTGAAAAATGCTCCTGGCCACTGCTGCAACATGACGATCCAAGTGCAGAAAGATGTCCAAAAGCACACCAAGGTTCTGATTGGCCAGACTCAAATAGTTCGGTTGACCGAACCGAACTTCCGAACCGAACCGAATTTCCGAACTGAACCGAACCGAATTTCTGAACTTGGTTCTGTTCACCCATCCCTAGACCTCAGGGGCAATGCAAGTGGAGACAACACAACTGGGCCTAGCCTAGCATAGGAGTCAGACGGGGCAGAACTTCAGCCCCCTATGGCCTTTTCAAGTCAGTCTGCCCAAGTCAAGTGTGAAGGCTTGGAATTGTGTGTGCAGTAGAAATCCCCTTATCTATACTCCTTGAACCGGGATCATTCCTTATTCTAAATGTGTCTTATCCCTTGTAGTAGAGCTGAAATAAATATCTACAGTGAATACTGTATTTGTTCAATTTGCCCATTTCAAATTGGGCCTGGCAAAGCACTGGGTGCAGCTACACAAGATGCTAACCCACTTTGGGCAGCGTTATCCCACAATGGGCAACGTTTACATGTGATGCAGTGAATTGTATGGCCAGCAGCTGCCAGATGTTCACCCCAGCCAGCGTGGGGTGGCCAACCTGCTGCTATACGATGCATCTGCTGGAGAAGGCCAGTGACACAGCATGTAGTAGCATTGCCCAAAGTGGGATAACGCTGCCCAAAGTGGTTTAGCAGACCACCTCCTGTGTGGCCGGCCCATGCAGCCCTTCTGCGAGGCGGGATCTGCGAATCAGGCCCAAAGGGGTGCTCTTCTCCTGCCTGCCTAATAGCTGGTAAGGGGAGAGGGAACCCCGCACACTGCTCCCACTTGTCCAACAGCTGATCAGGGAGAGGGAAATCCGTGTGTACTCCTGCCTGCCGAACAACTGATCAGAGGGAGGAAGGCCCGTGCACAATCCTCCCAACAGCTGGTCGGGGGGAGAGGGGCCTGGAGGAGAATGCATGAGCCTCCTACTTGCCCAACAGCTAGTCAAGGGAAGGGGGACTCTGGAAGAGCACCTGGGGGCCTCCTCCCCCTAATCAGCTGTTAGATGGGTGGAAGGAGTGTGCACACTCCTCCAGGTCCCCCATCCCACAATCAGCTGTTGGGTGGGTGGGACTAGTACTTGCAGGCCCTCTTCTCGATCAGCTGTTAGGCAGGTGGCAGTAGCGTGCATAGGCCTCCCTCCCCCTGATCAGCTGTTGGGTGAGTGGGGGGAGCATGCACTCCTCCCCCCCAACAACTGTCTACTGGCATTGGGCCCGATCCTACAGTGCAGCAGGATCCAGCTCCAGGCATCCAGCTCCTTGGCCGAACTCATGGCCAAATCCATGGCATGGAGGGAGGGGGAGGGGGAAGGATGGTAGTGTGTGCGGGTTGGGGGGAAAGAGAACAGATCTCGTGACTTGCTCTCCTCACTGGCTCAAAGTGTGACATTTGCAATTGCCTGCCTGGGGGATTGGGCCCATCCAACCTTGTGTGACTGTCCACATTATTTGTGCCCATTTAGCTCAGATATCCATTTAGGTGCCTCCCCCCCACCCCCGTTCTTCAGTAATTTCGTTCCAGATTTTTGGTCAAATATTTTGTTGATTTAAACTTGTATTCCACTCTTTCCTTAAGACTCTGGGCTAATTACAACATAAAAACCATATAAAAACAGAAGAACATAAAAATAATTGAATCGCCAAACCGAAATGGCCCAAAAAAACAAAAAAAACAAGGGGTTTGGCAAATATGCAATATGTTTTGGTGTGAATATTTATTTGGATATTCAGCATGCTATCCACAAACATGAACAATATTCACAAATGCGAAATCTGTTCTTTTCTGCACTAAGCCCCTGCAACTCACAAACTCAGAGTGTTTATAAATAAGACAGTAGCCCACACCAGCCTGTTTATTAGAGCCTCCACAGTGTCTCCACTGAAGGTGGAGTCCTAGGGCTTCGTGGGCCCACCATGTGGGCCAGTTCAAGCCAATGTTCACCCACGTGTCCGCCTCCATCTATTAGCGCACAGCCTTCATGTGGGCAAAGCACCTAGAGCGGTCCCAGTGGTCGGAGCAGTGAGTGCACTCACCACTCTTGCTCTTCCTGGGGCTTCTACTGTTTCCTTTCACTTTGGAACATTCAAAAACGGCGCTCCAAAAGTGAGGGGGTGGGGGAGAGAAAGCAAACAGCAGGGGGAGCTTCCTGAACCCAGAATTCCCCGCAACTGTGAGTCATGAAGGAGGAGTGGTGGTGGGCGGAGTGCAGCACCTGCCCGTGTATTGGGTTTGCTATGCAAAACCCCCTGAGTTGGGGGTTGCCCAGACCAAACACCTGCAGACTATCATCCATTTATTTTCACCCACACTGTCTACAATTTTATATTCTAACATTATCTACCCCACCCCTCTTGCCGCTTAAAGCAGAACCACCCTTCCCCAGGCCCACCCCCCTCTCCTTTAATCTAGTTAAAATCATGTCTCATGATGAGGTTTCTAGATAAAAGGAGTTCTACTGTACTTGAATTATCTTTTTCTTTGGGAAAACCAGTCTATTTGGTGGTGGACAAGTTCTTTTGCCTGTTAGCATTTACATTTTAAATGGGTTGGTGAACAGAAGAATCTGAATTTGCTTTGCACTCAGAACCTCTCTGCCCGCATGACAGCTGGAGCTAAGTTCCCACGTGGATTTTTAGCCCATTTAGCCACCATTACGGTTTCATGCCTAAGTGAGGGTCCTTCTTCTTTCCGTACATGTTGTGATCAGAGTTCTTTTGTCACATTTCTAGAAATCCTCAAGCAAACTGTAGTAAACATTTTGCTTTAAGATTTTTTAGTCAACATTTAGGTTACTATGTTAGTTGAGCCTCAGAAAACAGGGGCAAATCCATGCCTGTTGTATGAAGGAGCTAGTGTAGCCCAATAGATAAGGTGTAAAACTTGGATCTAGGAAACCCAGGATCAAATCCTACCCAACATAGGCCTTGGGCAAGTTGCTGTCTCTCAACTTCTATCTGTAAAATGGAAATAATAATAGCCTGTCCACAGAGTTGTTGGGGAGGAGGGGTAAATTAGATAAGGACTGCACATTATTTTAGACACTGAAAGTGCTATTTAAATGATAGATAATATGAAGAATGGGCAGAATTAGGCCCATAATGCTTATGTAGATCACATTTTGGTGAATTTTTTTCCTCTGTGCACCACTGTCAGGGGGGACAGGGTATCAGAGGAGCAAGGAGGGGGAGACCTCACCCGCAAGGGAAGGAAAGAGGAAGGAACCTAGTGGCGGGGGGGGGGAAGCTTACGGGAAAGAGGACCTCTCAGTAGGTCTTGGAACCCCAAGAGACTACTCTCTTCTTGCAGCCAGGGAACCCAGCTTCAGAGAGGGTCTAGTTCATCATTGAGGTCAGGGAGAAGAAGTAAGACCCCACACCAAGAAGAGAAGGGAAAACAAGGGGATCAGAAACACAGGGTTGCCGATGCTAGGGGGAAAGCAGCAGGGAGCTGTACTTCTGGGAACCCCCAGGGGAGACCAGGACCTAAGGGCCTTAGTCCTCCAGGGGGGTTTCTGGAACAGGGCCAAGGGACAGGACAGAGGGGAACTAGGTCAGGATTCACAATACACGGAACACAGTATTCCCCAAGAAGGGTACCAGACACGAGGACTATAGGAGGGACTGCAAGGTGGGAAGGAAGCCAAGATACACAACAAGCGAAACACGGTAAACTCTAAGAAGGGATCAACACCCTGGCTATAGGGGGACAAACTGGGACACAGAACACAGTACAGTCTAAGAGGGGATCAACACACGGGCTACGGGGGAGGTAGGGAGACAAACCGGAACATGCAACACACAAAACACAGCACACTCTAGGAGGGGATCAACACACGGGCTATAGGGGAGACAGGAAGGTAAGGGGACAAACTGGACACCTAGCACAAAGACAAAGGGGGGATAGTTGCTACAGACACAGTGTACAAGGCACAACTGCACCGCACACACAATCACAGACTCAAAGCAGGTAAGAGACGTTGCTCCACCAGCTTCCTGAGGCCACACCAGTGTTTAAATACCATCTGTGGCCAATCAGGAAGGTGGGAGGCCGGGCTTGGGAAACAAGCCCCAGCTGGGGAAGGGCGTGGACATACAAAGGGCAAGGAGACAGGGGAAAACCTATAGAAGAGAAATGCGGGCAGTTAGCAGATCCACCAGGTGGCACAGGCCCCAAAGGCGCCCTTCCCACATCTCAAGGGCATGGGTTTGCGCCTGGGACCTGACAACCACTTTACCAATTAGTTGTGAATATATGCAAATACATAGTTCATTTTGTTATACTCAAAGGGCACAATCCTCCACCATTAAAGTTGAAGGCAAAACTTCTATTGACTTTAATGGCAGAAGATTGTGCCCAAAGTCTTGTCTCTGTCAGCTGGAATGCATTTGTGTATGAAAAACACAATCCACTGATGTCCATTAGGGTCTATACAGAGACCAACTTTATACTTGAACAAGAGAGATTAGACTGTTTACATAATCCAGGTATTGTTACTGATGAATGAGCCATAATCATAGTGGGTTTGGAATGAGGTGGTTGTGTCTGTTAATAATGCTCCAAAAGACAGGTACACTTGGGCGAAGAATGGTCTTGCCAGGCAGCCTTGTTGCAGGCCATTGCCAGGTAATGCCTTCTCTTGTCGCAAAATCTATAGTAAATACACAGCAATGCCAGAGCTGGAACTGTGTTTTAAGACCAAATCTCCCATGTGAGCAAAACTCCAGTAACCACAGCAACTTCCTGAGGTAAAGGAGGTATTTGTGTCATGTTTACTGGTACTGCTATTAAGCATATGAATCACTCTGCCCATCTGCAAAGTCTAGTTTCTCTCAGTCCCAGAAAGTAATAGCAGCTTCTACTGATGCTTAAAAATGGCAAGAATCGAAAACTTAAATTCCTGTCTAGACCAGTTATTTGAGGCCCAGACTAATGTGCCAAAGAAACTGCTTTGCTCACCATATAAATTTAAAGTAGGGCACCTATTCCACTGTATCCTGAAAATAACTAGCAGGCACCTGACTTCTTCAAAAGGCCTAGTATTATACTAGTAATAAAAGCTGAGGTGAGTCTTATTTGTTATCCTGCAGTGGTGTGGCTCATTTCCTAGGCCTGCTGTGATAGGTTTATTGATCTTTTTCATGGATAAAATCTCTTGCATTCACCATTACTTCACCACTACATTTGATACAATGCAGGAACCAGAGGTTATGAATGCCCTGGCTTGTCCTGTTTTGTGGGATCAGTTTTGATCGGTGACCCTGCCGATACAGGGGATGTCCCAGGGACGTTAGGACCACAACTTGTAAATTAGATCCTTGCCCATCCTGGTTGGTTAAGGCCACCAGGGAGACAATAGGGCCGGTGCTGGTACGGGCAGTCAACATCTCCCTTTGGGAGGGCAGGGTACCAGAGTCACTTAAGGAGGCCGTGGTGTGACCCTTGCTCAAAAACCCATCACTTGATGTGGATGCCCTTGCCAGTTACCAACCTGTCTCTAACCTTCCTTTTTTAGGGAAGGTTATTGAACGGGCGGTGGCCCAGCAGCTTCAAGACCATCTCAACGAGGTTGGTTTTCTGGACCCCTTGCAGTCTGGCTTTCATCCAGGGTATGGCATCAAGACTTCGCTTGTATCCTTAGTCGACGACCTGCACCATGCTTTAGATCAGGGACAATTGACCCACTTGATTCTGTTGCACCTATCGGCTGCTTTTGATACCATTGACCATGAGATGTGGGTGACTCGTCTGCAGGACCGTGCCAGGGTGACCAGGATTGTTCTTGAATGGTTCCTCTCATTTCTGGCAGGAAGAACTCACTGTATGGTGCTGGGGGACTATCCTTCATTGCCCCGGGACCTCACGTGTGGGGTCCCACAGGGTTCTGTTCTGTCCCCTCTCCTCTTCAACGTGTATATGTAGCCTCTGAGTGAGGTTGTGAGAGGGTTTGCAGTGCGACGCCATCAATATGCTGATGACACCCAGTTTATCCTCTCATTTTTAGCAGATTCAGGCCCAGCAGTCTCGTTGCTTACTCGGCTTCTAGCAGCTGTGGGGGACTGGATGAGGACGAGCTGCCTGAAGCTTAATCCCGACAAGATGGAGGTGATGCTTGTGGGAAGGGCCGAGGGAGTGGAGGCCCCTATCATTGATTAGTTGTGCCCTGCCTTGGTCCCTCAGGTTTGCAGTCTGGGTGTGCTCCTCGATTTACAGCTGCGCATGGATGTCCAGGTGGTGGTTGGGGCAAGGAGGGCATTTTGTAAATTACATCTGGTATAACAGTTATGGCCATGTATCTCAGGCTGCGACCTTGCCCCCATCGTCCATGCCTTCATCACCTCGAAGCTTGATTACTGTAACAGGCTCTACATGGGGCTACCCTTGATGACGATTCAGAGGCTGCAGCTGGTGCAGAATGTGGCGACCCACCTCCTTACGGGGACGGGCTGCCGGGAGCACATAACTGCCTGAGGTCGCTGAAGTGGGAAGGGCGGCTGTTTGAGCGACGGTGGTGCCGTTCGCGTGCTGAAGCTGACAGATTGCAACATAAAGCCAGTTTACATGCCTATGCTGTAGCTTTAAGGGCAGCAAAAAAGGAAATTTTTGCTGTCTGTATAGCCTCCGCAAAATCTCGTCCAGCGAAGCTTTTCTGGGTGGTGAGGGGGTTGGTCATTCCTCCCTCCCTCCGCCTGGAATCGGCGGTATCTAATTCCCGCTCTGACATGTTTGGTGATTATTTTTCAGAGAAAATCACTCGGATTCACCACAACTTCGTTGCCACACTTCTTGCAGTGAGTGAACCAGAGGTTGTGGAAGCCCTACCTCATCTGGTTTTGTGGGATCAATTTCAGTCAGTGTCATCGACCGAACGTGGGATGTCCTTGGGGCTGTTAGAGCCACCTTTTGTGAACCTGACCCATGCCCGTCCTGGCTGGTTAAGGCCAGTCAGGAAACGGTTGGGCCGCTGCTGGCAGAAGTGATCAATGCCTCCCTTCAGGAGGGCAGAGTGCCGGGTTGCCTCAAAGAGGTGGTGGTGCAGCCTCTGCTCAAAAAACAATCACTTGGCATTGATTCCCTCACCAGTTATCAGCCAGTCTCTAACCTTCCCTTTTTAGGGAAGGTTATTGAGCGGGTGGTGGCCCAGCAGCTGCAGGGGCATCTAGACCACATTGGTTATCTGGATCCCTTTCAGTCTGGTTTTCATCCGGGCTATGGCACAGAGACTGTTCTTGTGGCCTTGGTCAACAACCTTCGCCGTGAATTAGATCAGGGTCGTTCGACCCTGCTAATTCTGTTAGATCTGTCAGCTGCTTTTGATACTGTTGACCATGAGAAGTTGGTGACTTGCTTGCGGGATCGAGCTGGAGTGGGCGGGATTGTCCTTGACTGGTTCCGCTCCTTCCTGGCTGAGAGAACTCAATGTGTGGTGCATGGGGATTGTTCTTCATCTCCACGGGACCTCACCTATGGTGTCCCGCAAGGTTCTAGTCTGTCCCCACTCTTGTTCAACGTGTATATGCAGCCACTTGGCATGGTCGTGAGATGGTATGGGGTGTGGTGTCATCAATATGCTGATGACACCCAACTCTGCCAATCATTTTCATCTGACCCAGACCCGGCAGTCTCGGTGCTTACCTGATGTCTGGCGGCTGTTGGGGACTGGATGAGGGCGAGCCAGCCTACTGAAGCTGAATCCCGACAAGACAGAGGTGATGGTGGTGGGAAGGGCAGTGGCTGTGGTGGTTCCCATAATTGATGGGGTCCACACTCTGCTGGTATCCCAGGTCCATAGTCTGGGCGTGCTCCTTGATCTGCCTGGATTTCCAGGTGGGGGCTGTGTCGAGGAGTACGTTTTGCCAATTACATCTGGTGCGACGGCTACGGCCATATGTTTCAGATAGTGACCTGGCCACCATCATCCATGCTTTCATTACCTCGAGATTGGACTATTGCAACGCACTCTACTTGGGGCTACCTATGGTGATGGTACGGAGACTGCAGCTAGTGCAGAATGCTGCAGTCCATCTCCTTACAGGGATGGGTCACCGTGAGCACATTACACCAGTGCTCCAGGCTCTGCACTGGCTGCCTATAGTCTTCCGAGCCCGATTCAAAGTATTGGTTTTGACCTATAAATCCCTATACGGTCTTGGCCCAACTTACCTGCGGGACCACCTCGCTCTCCACACTCTGAAGTGTCCTCTGCGGTTTGCTCGGGGCACCCTTCTTGAGGTCTCCTGTGTGGTTCGGGGGGCCACTAGGGAGAGGGCATTCTCAGTGGCTGCACCTAGGCTGTGGAACTCCCTCCCGGTGGAGGCCCAGGTGGCCCCAGATCTCCCCTCCTTCCGTCATATGTGTAAAACTGGCTGTTCTGCCTGTCTTTTGGCAAGGGAGATGGGGTGTAGGGTGGGATGGGGGAGGGGGGTTGTTTTGTGCCTTCCTTTTATTGTATTTTATGGGGGGGTTGTTTTTATGGGTTTGATATTGTAAGCCACCCCGGGCTGCTTGGAGCAGGAGGGGCAGGATATTAAATGATTGTATAAATAAATAAATAAATAAATAAATATAAACAAATAACTCTGGTGCTCTGTCTTCTGCACTGGCTGCCTATAGCCTTCCACGCCCAATTCAAGGTGGTGGTGCTTACCTATAAAGCCCTATATGGCATGAACTCCACCTACCTACAGGACCGCCTCCCCCTGCATGGGTTCTGAAGCAGCCACTTTGGTCGGTCGGAGGTGCCCTTTTTGAGGTCCCCCATGTTTGGCGGGGGGCCACACTGGAGAGGGTGTTCTCGGTCACCGCAATTCATTTGTGGAACTCCTCCAGGCGGGCGGAGGTTTGCTGGTCCCAGGATCTCCTCTTCTTCAGGTGTCAATATAAAACTTGGTTCTTCTGCCAAGCTTTTGGTGGGGGAGATGGGTAGTTTGAGGGTTGGGTTGGGGGGTGAGGCTGTTATGACCCGTCTGAAGTTGTATGTGTTTTAATTGTATTTATTTGTATTATATTTATATTTTATATTTTCTTTATATCCCCTGGGCTGCCTAGGCAGGAGGGGACGGGTTATCAAATTTTAAATTAATTAATTAATTAAATCAATCTCTGAAGGCATGCTATGAGAATGGATCCTTCTCCTCATTACAGTTAAACCCTCTAGAAGTACAGAGATAGGAAAAGAATTCCTCTAGGAGTAAACCTAACCCTATTGACTGAGAAGTCATTTTCCTGAGGAGGCAAAAGAATTCTTCACACTATCCCCTTTTCTCCAGCTTCTTTCAGGGGTGAGTCGCCATGCCCATATTATACCTGTGCTCTATAGTCTGCACTGGCTTCCTATAGCTTTCCAGGCACAATTCAAGATGCTGGTTTTGACATTTAAAGTCCTAAATGGCTTGAGTCCCACATATCTGAAAGACCGCCTCTCCTTTCATGCTCCACTGTGACCCACTGCAGGGAGTGCCTTCTTGTAGGTAGCACCTACCAATCTGGTCCTTACAACAAGGGCCCACAGGGAGGCATTCTCGGTTGTTGCCACCCAATATTATGGAACTTTTCCCCTGAGACCTTCCCCCGGAGGTACACCAGAAGCAGAACATATTCTAGAGGCGGTGCAAAATGTTTCTTTTGAAGAAAAGCGTTTGGCAGGTGGGGTTAGGGGGTGAGGTGGGTGGGGGTTTGGGGGGTGAGGGTAGGAAATTTTAGGGGATTTTATTGTGTTGTGTTGCATTATATTTTTATCATTCTTTTCTGTGTTTTTATTTCTGTAAACCTGCCTGAGTCTTTGGGGAAGGGCGGGGTATACATTTAAATAAATAAATAAATAAATAAATAAATAAAATGTCTCTTTCTGGAAGTCAGCTTCACCACCTCCTGGGGTGTGCATCTTCCTATTGTTACTACTTTACTTCTGTATGAAAGTACTTCAAAGAAAGTCTGTTCTTGCAAAACTCCCAGCCCAGTTCTCTAACACCCAAGGTATTTGGATAGGAATTCCAGCTTGGGAATGGTCTATCCAAACCCTTGCTAGAGAGTCCAGTCAGATCTTGAATGTGTGTTGCCATTGCAAATTCCAATGAAGTGAATAGGTCTTGCACCAGGAGAGATCTTAGGCTATTGGAACCTACATTTTTTCTTGTTAGGCAGCATGAGAAGCTGTTTCACATGTCATCTCATAGTCCAGTACACGTGTGTCCTCCACCATAGACAAAACACTAGACTGTACTGAAGAATGTGTCATTAATGACAGTATCCTAGAACTGAGCTGAAAGGTATCTCAGGAGTCATCTAGCCTAACCCTCTGCATTGAGGCAGAATACCCTATACCTAAAACTTCCCTGACAGATACCTCTTTTCTTGAAAGCCTCCAGGAAAGAAGATTCCACAACTTCTCTAGGCAGCTTGTTCCACTGCTGGACTGTTCTGCTTCCTAACATTTAACCTAAACCTACTTCCCTGTGATTTAAACCCATTGCTTTTTGTTCTCTCCTCAAGGGAAAAATGATCTCCTCTTAGGGTGTATTTAAACAAGATGTTACCATGCATGGCCACCTAGGAGCCATTCGTTTGACCACCATCTAAAGGTGTGGGGGGGAGGGGTTGCACACTCCTATAAGCCACTCAACATCATAGAAGAAAATCATAGAATCTTTGTGTTGGAAGGGACCTCAGAGGTCATCTACTCATCCACTCATGGCCACTCACCACGCACCGCCAAGAAATCCAGAGTGCGCCATGCGGGACAAGTAAAAAAAGTGCATGGCAACAGGCACCCACACATCCCCTGCCTGAATGAACTGGGGTGGCCACCCATGCCAGCAGATAGATCCCTCACTCATAGGCACTGTTGGTGGGGGACATGGACTTTGCAAGTCACAGGAACTGGCAATGAGCACTGGGGAGCCCGGGTTAAGATCAGTCACCCAACCCTCTCTGTGCACTAGCTACCTGGGAGATCACTTTGACAACCCCTTTCCATAGCAGCTACATTTTAATTAGAGCCAACTCCCAAGCAGTCAACAAGCCTCAGCACAGGAACATGGTGGGCAGAGAGAAGCAAAAGGACTGGTTTCCAAAGACAGAATCAAACAAACAGGGAAGAGCCACTCCAAAATACCTCCCCAACAAAGCAAAGCCAGTCCAAAGTAACTGGAGAGGAGCAGATAGATACAAATTAGTTTAAAGGCTTTATAATTGACCAATTTGAGTGAGAAAGGTTCTGATTTAAACTCAACCAGACTTTCTAGAGCCTCGGTAGTTTAAAAAGCTGGTCAGATATTATAAATATTTGTGCTGAACCATTCATTTAAAATTTTGAATGGAAACTCCCCATGGGACTTCCAGGGAAATTTTACTCATGTCAACCCCTAGGGTGGTAGTGAATTGTTTTTGGTCTTATCTACTCCTCTCTAGGAGACCGCGTCAACTCTTTTACTGTCAGTTTTCAAATCGACAGTGACCACTTCCCAGTTAAGTTGTGCTTTTGGTTGTCCCATTGTAATAGGGTAGCGTTGAACCCTGTGCCTCTGAGTGACCTTGAGATAAGAGGTTCTTGTTGGTCTGTGGAATTGCGAGAGAATGTATTATTATTATTGTCCTCTGATATAGACCTTAGTTTATACTCTGTTTTAGCTCAGGCTGGCAATTCAGGTCTAGTTATTAAGAACCAAGGTTCTTTATTGCTCAGTCTATGCCCATTATTGACCATGAGGTCTTCTGACAAACATAAGAATCTGAGTTAGACCAATGGTCCATCAAGTCCAGCATCCTGTCCTCCGACAGTGGCCAATCTTGATCGCATGGGAGAAGAACCAACAGTCACAATGGGCAATCCATTCCCCATTGTTCACTCCCAGCTCCCAACAATAAGAATTTCATTCCGTAAGCTACTTAGTTAATAGCCTTTAATGGACCTACTCTCTAAGAACTTATCCAGTCCTTTCCTAAACCCAGCTAAACTACTGGCCTTGACAACATCTTCTGGCAACAAATTCCATAAGTTAATTATGCATTGAGTGAAAAAGTATTTCCTCTTATTTGTTTTAAATCTGCCGGCAGCTAGTTTCATGAAGTGTCCCCTAGTTCTAGTACTATTTGAGAGGGTAAATATCTGTTCCCTATCTACTCGTTCCACACCACTCAAGATTTTATAAACCTCTATCATGTCCCCTCTCAGTTTTCTCTTCTCTAAGCTGAAGAGACCCAGGTTGTCAAGCCTCTCTTTGTAAGGAAGCCATTCCATACTCTTTATCATTCTCGGTGCCCTTCTCTGTACCTTTTCTAGTTCTGCTATGTCTTTTTTGAGATGGGGTGACCAGAACTGCACACAATATTCCAGGTGCGGTCACACCATTGATTTGTATAGAGGCGTTATGACATCCTCAGTTTTATTCTCTATCCCTTTGAGAATAACTCCTAACATTGTTTGCTTTTTGGACTGCTGCTGCACACTGGGCTGAGGATTTCAGTGTACTGTCCACAATCACTCCCAGTTCTTCGAGGATCTCTGTAATTCTCACTATTGGGATTCACTTCCTGCTCCACAGGTACTGGAAAACCTGTTGTCAGCAGTTTCCAAGCAGAAGATGTCCTGGAAAGATCTAGAACATGGTGAGGGCTCCGTCCCACCTCCCCCCCCCGAGAAAAGTGTGGGTTCCAGATCGCGTGAGAGTGGGAGTACATAAAAGGGGGTGGAGCCCTCACCGCCTCAGTTCCTTCCAACTGCATCACGATTGGAAGACCTCCATGCTTCTCAGCACTGTCAGTACTTTTACCTCACAGAGAAAGGCACTCTTCTCTGGTAAATTTTCGTTGTTTCAGCCTAAAAGAAAAAGAAAATTCTCAGAAGAACTTGCGATTGGGCTCTGTCCCACCCCGTGGGGTTCCCCACCCCCACCCCACCCCCGGGGCCTACCACCTATCTCTCCCAGGCCCGCAAAGTATGCCCAAACAAACAGGCTTCAAGCAGTGCACCTCCAGCGCCACTACACTCCGTGAGTGATACGCAGGTCAAGGGAGTTATTGAGCGTCCACTCACTTTTCTCAACCGTCTTCGGCTCTTTTATGATCAATGGGCCATCCTCAACTCTCATCGCTGGGTCAGGGAGATAATATTTTGTGGTTATTCCATTCAATTCCACACTCTCCCCCCAGACTCCCCCCCCCGGGGCCCCCCCCCCCCACAACCCTCAAATACTACTAGAGGTGCAGGAGCTCCTTGCTAATGGAGCCATTGAAGAGGTCCCCCTTATAGAACAGAATACCAGCTTTTATTCCAGCTATTTCCTAGTCCCCAAGAAGGACAACGGGTTCAGGCCAATTTTGGACCTTCGCTGTCTTAACAAGTACATTAGGAAGTTTAAGTTCCATATGACCTCTCTCCCTATTATCTTTCTCGGTCTTCAAGAAGGAGACTGGTTGGCCTCTCTTGACCTTAAGGACGCCTATTTCCATTAATGCTGCTCACAGAAAATACTTACGCTTTCTTGTAGGGAACCGTCATTTCCAGTACTCGGCCCTCCTGTTGGGCCTCTCTACAGCTCCAACGGTGTTCACCAAGTGTGTCACCTAAGGACAATGAAAGTAAGAGTGTTCCCATACCTGGACGACTGGCTCCTTGCTGCATCCTCCACAGACACTCTACTAACCCACCTCCACGAGACACTATCTCTTTTACAGGCTCTAGGCTTCATCATCAACTGCAAGAAGTCGCATTTGTTACCTGTCCAATGACTTCAATTCATTGGGGCCATCCTACACTCAAAAGCCTACCTTCCTACAGACAGGTTTCACGACACTGAATCCACCATCTCTGCCCTTTCAGCCTCAACCATGAGACCTCTTCGCTACTTTCTCCACCTTCAGGGACTTATGGCTGCAACTACAGCCGTGACACCTTATGCTCGTCTACATCTCCAACCGCTACAGCAGTGGCTCGCACATGTCTACACCCTGACCCGTCACCCCCTCTCCAGGAAAATAACCTCTGACCTTCTTTGGTGGACCGACCCATCTCACCTTCTGATCCGTATGTCCTTCGGCCCACCTCAGGTAGAGGTGTCCATCACTACCGATGCCTCACTCACAGGATGGGGAGCCCACACGAGTCAAACTGAGGTTCACGGCCTCTGGTCTCAGGAGGAGAGCCTCCTTCACATAAATCTGCTCAAGCTCAGAGCCATCCGGTGGTCACTCAAAACTCTCATCAACCACATCGTAGGTTGGAATGCCTTAATCCTCATCAACAACAACGCAGCGATGTGGTATATCAACAAACAGGGCGGCGTGAGATCCACTCGCCTCTCTCTAGAAGCCCAGACCATTTGGGCTTGGTGCATCGAGCACAATATTCACCTACAGGTCATACATCTTGCAGGTCAAGACAACACGCTTGCAGATCAGATCAGCCAGAGAGGCTCTGACCAACACCAGTGGACTCTCAGCGATGCTGTGTTGAACGACATTTTCCGTACACGGGGTACTCCTGCAATAGATCTCTTCACTACACAGGAGAATGCAAAACTTCAAAGATTTTGCAACAGAGCGGGTCGAGCTCCAGGGTCGATCTACGACGCCTTCACCATCTCCTGGAGTGGTCCCTTTCTCTATGCGTTCCCTCCCATGCCCCTTCTGTACAAGGTTCTCCACAAAATTCAGGTAGATCGTACCCATGTCATCCTGATAGCTCCCTTCTTGCCCAGCCAACCCTGGTATCAGACACTGTAGAACATATCAGTGGACTCCATGCTCCTCCCACTGCTACCCGACCTCCTCTTTCGCCAACAGGGAAAGGTCCTTCACCACGACCTACCGGCGCTCCATCTCTCCACTTGGTTAATCCAATCCTAATGTAAGAGGCCCCCCCGGAAGTTGCAGACATCCTACTGAACTCCCGCCGGCCCTCTACGCGAGCCTGCTATGCCACAAAGTGGTCTCGTTTTTCGACTTGGTGCACCTCTCTTCCTTGCCCCTTAACTTCCTTCTCCATGCTTCATGTGTTCAGATATTTGTTATACCTGCACAGCTGTGGACTCTCCATCGCCTCTCTAAAGGTACACCTTGCGACCCTCTCCTCTCACCTACAACCAGAGGGAGCGGACACTCTCTTCTCTCACCCACTCATGAGGACCTTCTGAAGAGATTTGCTTAATTCCTTCCCACCAACTTCTCAGCCAGCCCCGCAGTGGGACTTGAATCTCGTCCTGACAAATCTTATGGAACCTCCCTTTGAGCCTATGGCCACTTGGTCCCTCGAGAACCTCTCGCTCAAAACGGCCTTCTTGCTTACCATCACATCTGCGAGAAGGGTTTCTGAACTCTCTGCCCTTCGAGCGTCCCCTCCCTACACTCGTTTCCACTGTGATAAGGGGGACCTCAGGACAGATCCCTCGTTCATCCCCAAAGTTGTCTCTCCCTTTCATTTAAATCAGACCATCTCTTTACCCGTCTTCTTTCCGAAGCCACATTCTTCACAGGCAGAGCAAAAACTTTATACTCTTGACGTTAAACAAGCTCTCTCCATCTACATCAATCGTACTCAACCCATCAGAGCATCAGATGCTTTATTCATTTCATATGGAGGCCAACGAATCGGGGTTCGTATCACGTCACAGAGACTGTCCAAATGGATCCTCCTTTGCATTCAGAGGTGCTATGAACGGGCGGGAAGGACCCCACCACCACCACCTTCGAGCTCACTCCACTAGAGCCATTGCCTCTTCATTAGCCAACCTTCATGGAGTTCCTATTCTGGACATTTGCAAGGCTGCTACTTGGTCCTGAGTGCACACCTTTACCAAACATTACTCCTTGGACCTGGGGGCCAGATTGGACTTGAATGTGGGTAGAGAAGTATTACAGTCTCTCTTTGCTTGATTTAACTCCTCAACACCCCCCTCCTTGAGGTATGTCACTTTACTGCTGCTCACTCTCCCAATAGTGAGAATCATGGAGATCCTCGAAGAAATAGAGGTTACTTACCAGTAACTCTGTTCTTCGAGAGAGCTCCGTGTATTCTCATGACCCGCCCATCCTTCCCCTCTGTGTCGGAGGTACCTTAATTAGGTCATCCTGGGACGGAATTGGAAGGAACTGAGGCGGCGAGGGCTCCGCCCCCTTTTATGTACTCGCACGATCTGGGACCCACGCTTTTCTCAGGAGGGGAGGGGGAGGAGGGACGGAGCCCTCACCATGTTATAGATCTTTCCAGGACATCTCGGTTGGCCCCCACCCTCCTGTTGTTTCGACGTTTGTGTAAGACCTGGCTGTTCCACCAGGCCTTTGGCGAGGGGGGGAGGGGGCTGGGAGGGAGGGTAAGTTTTTATGATTTGTTTTAAAATTTGTAGATTTATTTTTAAATGTTTTATTGTTGAATTTTTTTGTACGTGTGTTGTTCGTTGTCCCGAGCTGCCTTTGGGCAGGAGGGGTGGGATATAAGTTTTAAATAAATGAAATAAATATAAATAAATCTTCTTCCTGGAAACTGCTGACAAGAGGTTTTCCAGTACCTGCGGAGCAGGAAGTGAATCCCAATAGTGAGAATACGCAGAGCCCTCTCGAAGAACAGAGTTACTGGTAAGGGCGTTTATAGACGAGAACAAAAAGGCGGCTGATCCTTTGATCAGCCACCTTTCTTGGCGCTCATCTACTTGCTGGGGCTGCTTTTTAATCCGCGTCAGATGGGGCAGGCGATCCTGCCCCCTCCGACGCGGATTCCTGAAGTGCCGGCTTTATGCTGCACTTCCTGGTTCCGTGAGCGAGTGCGCATGCACGGAAGGGCACGCATGCGCACTCGCACTCTGCGCCATGTCTGATCAGCAGACACGGCATGCAGAGACAGCGCGGGGTGAAAAGCCGCGGGGCTTGTAAGCGGGATCGTCTATAAACGCCCTAAGTAACCTCTGTATCCTTTTCCTGAGTGGTAACTCCTAGCTTAGTACCCAGCATTGTGTACTCATAGTTTGGAGGATCATTTTTCCCTATGTGCATCACTTTGCACTTGTCCACATTAAATCTCATCTGCCATTTAGATGCCCAGGTACCCAGTCTTGTAAGATCCTGTTGCAGTTCTTCACAGTCTACTCGTGTTTTAACTACCTTGAATAACTTGGTGTCATCTGCAGATTTGATCACCTCACTCTTAACACTTTTCCAGATCATTAATGAATACATTAAACAGCACTGGTCCCAATACAGATCCCTGAGGCACACCACGTTTTACATCTCTACATTGTGAAAACTGACCATTTAGTCCTACTCTTTGCTTCCTATCCTTTAACCAGTTACCAATTCATAGTAAGACACTACCGCCTATCCCATGACTTTTTAATTTTCTCAAGAGTCTCAAAACATTCAAGGTAATTGCAAAGAAAGGTTGGTGGACTGGAGAGTGTCATTCAACTAAGTAGAACCTCAGGAAAGTGGCTCACCAGCTGAAACATAACGGTGGAGCTGCCTCCCATTATTCTGACCAAATATAAGAAACTTCTTTGGGTTAAAAAAGAACAAGCACTGTAGGAATGACACATGTGGGTTTTAGCAAATTGTGAACACCACCAGGATGGAAGGGCAGTTGTTCCACAAACCAAAAATTAACCAGAGTGTATGGGTCCAACATTTTCGGGAACTTTTGGTGCTTCCAGACCTATTGAGATTTCCCAGGAGATGGATGGCCTGGAAAAACTATCCTCATCGGGCCCGGTAACCAAGGCAGAAGTTCAGGAAGCTGCTAGCCCACCCCTGCAGTCATAGCCCTGGCTGGGAGCCCATCCCCCCACACCAGCTGACCTCCTGCTCTATCCCTCACAGGTGACAGAAAGGCCACTCCCCTCCGGGACACTCAGGAAGCTGCTAGCCTGCCCCTGTGGTCATAGCCCATCCCCCCCAGCTGACCTCCTGGTCCACTCCCCACAGGTGAGAGAGGCCACTCCCCCCAGGGACACTCAGGAAGCTGTTAGCCTGCCTCTGTGGGCGGCAGCCCTCGGGCAGCACCCGGAGGGCGACGTCAAAAGGGCGCTGGCTGTTTTGTAGCCATTGTGAGGCCGGTGCGAGGACAGCAAGGAGCCACCCCCCCTGACGACATCCATGCCACACAGCCTCTTCCGACCATCGCTGCAACTGCCGCCGGACATCGCGCAATTGCTCCCGTGTCACCCTCAGGCCAGGTTACCCACTCTGCTGCCCGGACTGTTGCCGCCTAGGATGCCTCCCCATATCTCCCTTGCCTCCTTGCCCTCTATTTCCCCTCTCCTTCTCACCCTGCTGATGGCTCCCCTCCTTCTCCCTCTCCCTCCTCCAATGGCCTTTCTCCAACCAACCTACCCCTTATTCTCACCCATGCCCATTTCCCTGACTCACCCTCATCCCCCCTTGCCCATTCCATGTAAGCCCCCACCACCACCCCACCTCCCCTCATCCACACCTTACACCCCCAGACACTCCACAGCCCATTGTGACCAGTGTGAGGCCAGTGTGAGACCCAAACCCTGCAAACCCAGCCGCTCCACATCCCCCAATCTCATCCACATCCCATGCCTTCCCCAAAACCAATTACCTTTCTTCTGCTCCGTCTGGAACTGCCGCTCTTCCGTGGCTAAAGCCCCCTTCATCCATGATCTCTTCCTCTCTCGCCCCTTTCAACTCCTTGCTCTTACATAAACCTGGATCTCGCCCTCCAACTCTGTTACCC
>QEPC01001394.1:2487581-2563274 GCA_003113815.1 Sphenodon punctatus
GCTGCCAAGGTCATTCACTCTGCCCGTCGCTTCGACCATGTGCAGCCTCTCCTCTTCTCTCTTCACTGGCTCCCCCTTCCTGAACGTATCCTGTTTAAACTCCTGGTATTCACGTTCAAAACACTCCACAACCAAGCTCCCCCTTACCTCTCGGACCTAATCTCCCTATGCACTCCTGCACGCGCTCTCCGCTCTTCCTCTGTCCCCTGCCTCACTCTCCCTTGTTTCTCCTGCTCACCTAACCACCTTTGACCCTTCTTCCTCGCTGCCCCCCATGCCTGGAACTCCCTCCCTACCCACATCCACCTTGCTCCCTCCCTCCGCTCCTTCAAATCCCTCCTCAAGACCCACTTTTTCCTCGCCGCCTTTCTCAATGCCTGCTAGTCGTTCCCCATATACTTACTGTCTGCCCTCCTCTGCAGACTGCTGCAACCAACCTGCTTGTAACCAAGCCAAGCACACGCACCTGAGACTTCGCATCCACCTGAATGTTTGTTTGTCTTCTCCCCTGTCTCTTCCACTGTCCCCTCTCCCTGTCTCCCCCTCTTCGTCTTTTAGATCGTAAGCCACAGGCAGGGACCACGTCTATTTCTATGTTCTGTACAGCACCAGGCACATGGCTGGCGCTATATAAATGTTTATAATAATAATAATAATAATTAATAGTGATAAACAATTCTTTAAAAAACAGGAAGGCACCAGGGATTGACTTCATTCCAGATGAAGTTTTGTGGTTCTGATTTGCAAAAAGGTGACTAGATCTGGCCTGAAAAATTACCAGCCAGTTAGTCTTCTTTGCATTATATCTAAACTTTATTCTAAGTTTCTGCTAGATCGTTTATTAACATGGGTATCTGATAAAGGGATACTGGTGGAAGAGCAACCTGGATTTTGCGCATCCAAGAGCATGATAGGACTTGCTTTGTCTCATATAACAGAAATATAAAGCCGGGGAAATGAAATTGTTTGCTGCCTTTATCAATTTTACAGCATCATTTTATCTTATCAACTGGGATTGGTTATGGTCTACATTGATGGATCTACAGATAGATAGAAATTTGTTGCTACTTATTAAAGTCCCTTTACTCCAATACAACACGCCAGGTTGTACTCAACTCCAAGGGAACTCTTTCTGAGCCTATTCCTACCTCCTGAGGGCTTAGACAAGGATGCCTGGTGGCCCCTATGTTGTTTAACTTATATGTTAATAGTCTGATTATCAAACATCGAGATATCAGTAATTACATGGCCCTGAAGATAGGAGAACTCAAACGATCAGTCAATGCTTGCTGATGATATGGCCCTTTTGTCCACAAGCGGATTGGGATTGATCCACCTGCTGGAAGATTTTGGATCTGCTTGTTTGCTTGAGGATCTGACCACAAATTATCAGAAAACAAAAGTTATGGTTTTTTCCTCTAGATTTAAATGTGAAAGCTGGCATCATAAATTA
Source organism: Sphenodon punctatus (assembly GCA_003113815.1). NCBI lineage: Eukaryota > Metazoa > Chordata > Lepidosauria > Sphenodontia > Sphenodontidae > Sphenodon > Sphenodon punctatus. The sequence goes on from QEPC01001394.1 coordinate 2,489,035, forward strand.
GAACAGGTCTGTTTTTTCAAGTATCTAGGTGTAGTTTTTTTCTTCAGTAGGCGGGCTGTGGTCTCTACATCTTAAATCAGTTAAACAGGCCATTTCATCTTCTATGGCATCACTTTTGAAATTTTGGGGGGCTGGCCGGTTGTTTGGTCAGGCCTGCCCTAAGGATCTTTCAAGCCAAATTAATCCCCCAAATGTGTTTTGGTGCCTAAATTTGGGGTAGTTCTCCATCTGTATCTGCTTTTTTGGAGCCATTACAAAATAAATATCTATGTATTCTTTTGGGGGTGCCAATGATAGTTTCACCAGCAATTTTGAGATTGGAAACTGGGATGATTTCCATTCCCCACAGATTGTGATTTTGTTGCTTTCATTATGATTGAGGACTTTTCATTCTCCCCCGCAGTTCCTTCCGAAATTATGTCTTACTGAGAAGATGGAAGGTACATGTGGCAACAAAGACTTTGGGTGGTGGGTGATAGACCACAGAATGAGACGGCTGAGCTTTTTTTCAGACTTTTTATTATCTCTTCCAGCCAAAGAGGATGGAAGATTAATCAAGCACAGAGTTTATGATATGGAGTTTCATTTACCATGACTCCGTATCAAGAATCTCTCCTTGGTATAAATATTGGTTGCCAGGATTGAGGGGGGCTAGCTATCTTTCTGCATTAATTAATCCTGCCCATAGGAAGGTTTTTATGCCCTTTAGAGTTCAATCTATGCCAAGAGAAGTGTTTCATGGATGATACAGAGGCCTGGAATATTCTGGGCGACACTGTATATAGGGGGCGGGGGCAGGTGGAGGGCTTCTCCCATTATGTACTATCCTCTCCTCTCTATATTCAACAAAGGGAATTTTTATTTAGGGATGTGAAGTGGATCCTGAATGGTCCAGCCTTAGATTACTGATATCTTTGTTAGTTGACAAAAGGGAGTCTGTGACAGTGTCAGTGACATCCTTTGCTGTTGCAGCAATGAGATTGAGAGACCTGGAGGTTAAATCGCTATAAACCCTAAATGACCTTCCTCTATGTCTTGATTGATATTTCCTTTGGGGTTTGCTATGTCTCTTTGTGTGACAACATTGTATGTATTTTGAGGCTTTATTTTTGTTGTATTTTATCTTGAGGTTTAGTGTACATGTTGTAGGAATGTCATTTTGGTTTTATGTATGTTTTGACAAGGCTAACAAGCCAGTACAATAAAATGATTGATTGATTGATACAAATTAGGAAAAGGGAACCAGGATGAGACAGATGATCCCACTCAGTTTCCTGTGGGTGCAGGTCTGCTTTTTATATGGCAGGAAGCCAACAAGGAAGCTTAGGGTATGAAGCAAGGCTAAGGAGGTGTGTGACCTAACCAGTGCAAGGGAAGACTGCTAGCACTTGCTCTGGGCCTTGGCCAAAGTACCTTGGTTGCACTGAGGCACTACTCACCACACTCAGGGCTCCAAGGTGGGTTAAAGCCCTGGTCCTTACAGGAATCTCCATCTACTATGCTATGATCATCACTGAAATCCCTCCTTAAAATTTCTTACACAAAGCTTCACTACTTGTCCACCACAGAAACAAAATACATTCTTTATTTTGATTCTGTAGTTAAGTAAAAATGTATAAAATAAAATGCTTTCTACTAAGTTTTCGAAAGAGCTGGTTCCATTGCTTTCTCGCGCCAAACAAAACCAAAGTATATTTGAGGCATAAACTGATGTTGTAACAAGGAGATACTTTAGTATTTACTGGGGGCGGGGAGGGAATTAAGCTTCATCAATCTTGGTGGAACAAATTGTAAGAAGAAATTGATTTCAAAAACTATGTTCAGGTTAGGGACAAATGGACAGAAATGAGAGAGAAATTCCAGCTCTCTAATAAATTTCTAAATCAGAATAAAAATAAATATAGTCCAGTCTTCTGGCAGATAACATATACATGAATCCCATTGATGTGAATGGGACTTGGCCATGCTAGCATGTGTCATCTGCTGAACGTTTGTGCTGATAAAGATATATTGAGCTATCAATTAAGGATAACTTCTGAGGAATTTAACCTCCTTTCTTCCACCCAGCATCTTCACTTATCTTAAGTAAATCTGAAAAATTCTCATTCTACATGGGTGCCAGCTAAAATGCTGTTTTGGAAATTGATTGGAATTAAATCTGATCACATTAGTAATTTCATAAGACCTGACCCAGCTAAGACCCCATGTACTTGCTTAGCTTTTTGCACTAGTAGGCTCGACTCTTCCAGGTGCTGAGAAGTCTTAAATTCCATTGGCTTTAATAGGAGTTGCAGGAACACAGAAACTTGCAGAACTATGCTCAACTGTTACCATGGTCAAACATGGAATGGTCAGTATAAGAGGCATAAATGAAAAGTGAAATCCTGGGCAGATACCTGTGATAGTGGTACTCTTTGCCTTGGGAAAATATGTCCAGTGGCGCTGACCAGATATGTTTGGTGAGGATTCCTATGTTGTTTTGCTCAGTGGTCTCCATATCAAAATAGCTCCATAACAAAAACAAGATATGCCCACCAAGTGACTGCTCTGACACTCGTCAAGCTGCAGCAAGATGCGTGCCAAGCATTATATGGTCAACACGATGAAGACACCTTCAAGAAGTGGAAGAAAGAGATGGTTGAAAAGAGCCCCATGTTCAAGTATTGCAACCTTACCCTTCACTTAGAACTCCTGGTTCTGATTTTTGTTCACTCTCACCATGAATGTAACTTCTCCCTGTACATTCAAGTAATGGAGACACTTGCCCCCTGGTTTTTCATCCTAAACCACACCAATTATGCCCGTTGGCTTCCTGTGCATATTAGGGATATGAAAGCTATTCCTGAAAGCATCAAGGAGGAGTTCCAGAGATATTGGGTCTTCCCTAAGACCAAACAATGTTCTCTGCTATGCCTTTGGATCAGGCACAGGAACAAAACATCAAGATTGTATAGGACTCAGGTGGTGCAGTGGGCCTAACAGAGAACCCTGTGGCACTGAAAAGGTGGATGGTGTCTGGTCCGGAACTAGCACAGCTTCTGCAAGAGTTTGAGAATCGCTCCGTGATTCCAATAGTCATAAACAAGGTCTAGCAACCCAAGAGACATTCAAGATGCAAGTCAACAATTTATTTGACCTGATGTCCTCAATGGGCAACCCATTACTGGAGTTCCAGGAACGCATGAACTTTGTTACTCATGACTGCGTTGATACAGCTGTGGTGAGTGCACTTCACAACATGGAAACACAAGTATGCAAAGTATGTAAAGGATGTTCTTGTGGATAAGACTGTGTCCATCTACAATCTGATCAAGAAGAATCAGCTGCTACTCTTCAAACAATCACATCCTCAAACAAAATTCAAGACAGAACAGCAGATGGATGATCTCAAAAGCGACTATGGTCTCTTCAGTTAGTTCTTCATAGCTTGTCAAGTAAACCAAGGTGATTTGGGTAAGTTTTTTCCCCATGAAAACCATCTGTGGCCTCCATCTTTGTCTCAAGATGGCAGACTCTGGCTGCCCAACTGTAAATGAGAGTTACTGCACTGATTCAGGCTAAGTAATGACCAAGATACTCCTCACTTTGATGCAAAAGTCTTTTATGGGGCAGCAGTTGTATACGGGCTGCCAAAAGGCGAAGCATCTACTTTTAGAGACTACAGTGCTTTGGTCTTCTTGCCATGGATCAAGAGGCAACTTTAGAACTGCACAAGACTCGATGTGGTTTGGAAAATATACAAGACAGGGAATCTAAAGGAAGCCACTCATGAGAAGAGAGGGAAAGGAGCAAGGAGGAAGGTGTCACGCCAGACAAACCTCCTTGTAATCTTCAATCCCTTCCTATGGGATTCCAAGAATAAGGAAGAACTCTTTGCTCTTCTAACTGAGGATGTGGCTGCCTGTGACTACCAAGCTGACAAAAAAATACATTGTGATCAACCTGTTGTGTCGAAAGGCAGCAGTGACCTGATGCCAGCCACTGACCATGAGGAAGCTGACATGAGAGTTTGTCTTCATGTCATCGATACTGCACAAAAGGGTGCAACTAATATTATGGTCAGCATGGTGGACACTGATGTTTTGGTGATCCTGGTTGGTATCTTCTTCGAGCTGATAACTCACAATCCCTCTATCCAGTTATGGGTGGCATTTGGTAAAGGAAAACACTTCAGGCATTATCATTTGAACTCCCATCTGCCAAGAGATCGGCGAAGATAAGTCATGAACACTTCCCTTTCTCCATGCCTTCACACGGTCTGACACTACATCACAGTTTGCCGGGAAGGGGAAGAAATCAGCATGGAATATTTATTTATTTTATTTATTTATTTACATTTATTGGTCACCCCCTCGTGCCCACAGCATCCCGGGGCGGCTCACAACAAATAAGACAGCAATAAAACTCATAAAACATCATAGAATAAAAATAGTTTTAAAAGAATAATCCCCCCCAACATTTACTATAAACCCCTCCCCCAATTCCCCCCAACCTATCCTACCCTCCCACCCTCCCCTCTGAAAGCCTGGGCGAACAGCCAGATCTTACAAGCTCGACAAAAAGCCATCAGACCCGGGGCCAGGCGAGCTTCCTCCAGGAGGGAGTTCCAGAGTCACGGCCCGGCCACCGAGAACGCCCTCTCCATTGTAGCCCCCCATTTAACACGGGGGACCTCCTAGAAGGCATCCCCGGCAGACCGCAGGGATCACTCTGGGGCGCAGAGGGTGAGGCGGTCCCCAAGGTATGAGGGGCCCAAACCATGTAGGGCTTTATAGATCAACATCAACACCTTGAATCTGGCTCGGTACGCTATAGGCAGCCAGTGCAGTGTCACTCTAGTCTCCTGCCTACATGCAGAGTGCCATATGCTCCCGCCGCCTTGTCCCTGTGAGGAGACGGGCCGCCGCATTCTGCACCAGCTGCAGCTTCCGAACCAGAACCAAGGGAAGCCCCATGTAGAGCGCACTGCAGTAGTCTAGACTCAAGGTGATGAAGGCGTGCTTTAGAGTGGCCAGGTAGGGCCCGGAAATGTATGGGTGCAGCCTCCGTACTAGATACAGCTGGCAGAAGGTGGCTTTAGCCACCGCCTCCACCTGCTGATCCAGACAGAGGCCCGGATCCAAAACCACCCCCAGACTCTGAACCTATTGGGCTACAGGAGGGTAAACCCCCCCTACCAGAGGAGCCGGCACCTCCCTCACCCTACCCACCACCATCACCTCCATCTTATCAGGATTGAGCTTCAGTCTGCTCTGCCGCATCCAATCCACCACGGCCTCCAAACATTGGGAAAGCAACGAGATGGCAGGGCCTGGGTCAATTGAAAATGAGAGGTACAGCTGAATATCATCAGCATATTGGTGACATCGCACCCCGAACCCTCTCACGATCTCCCCCAGGGGCTGCATATACACATTAAACAAAAGCAGAGACAGGATTGAACCCTGCGGAACGCCACAGTTCAAGGCCCGGGAGCTCGATGTTTCAGCTCCCAGCACCACCCGCTGGCTTCTCCCCGAGAGGAATGAGCAGAACCACCCAATGACAGTCCCGTCCAGACCCCCCAGGTCTCACAGCCATCTCGGCAGCAGCCCATGGTCCACGGTATCAAAAGCGGCTGAGAGATCTAACAGGACCAAGAATGTAGAACATCCTGCATCCATCTCCCGGCGGAGATCGTCCACCAAAGCCACCATCACCATCTCAGTACCATAGCCGGGGCAGAACCCAGACTGAAAAGGTTCAAGGAAACCAATACTGTCCAGATGCTCCTGGAGCTGCAGAGCCACTGCCCGTTCAATAACCTTCCCTAAAAAGGGAAGATTAGAGACAGGACAGTAACTGGCGAGTGCATCCACATCCAGCAAAGGCTTCTTCAGCAGGGGGCGCACCACAGCCTCCTTGAGACTGGGCGAGAACCTCCCCTGCCGAAGGGACACGTTAACCACCCTCGCCAGAACCGACCCCAATGTCTCCCTGGAGGCTTTCACCAACCAGGGCCGGCACGGATCAAGTTCACAACTTGTGGCTCGAACAGACCCCAGGACATCCACCACATCGGCCAGTGTCACTTCCTGAAACTCCTCCCAGAAGGCTTGGGACAAGTCCCCATCCAGGCGGAGGGAGGCCGGACTGACCAGCCCCCGCACCACCCGGAACAGTTCCTCTGGACGTGACTTTGCAGACGCTATGGGGGCAGCAAAGAATTCTTTGCTGTTCTCACAGCCTCAACATATGACCACAAATAGGTCTTATAGACAAATCAGTCAGATTTAGAGCGAGTCCAATGGCAGTGTCACTCTAGTCTCCTGCCTACATGCTTCATACACTACAGTGCCTTGGTAAACCAAGGGGCCCTGCAGTGACGAGACGGAGGCAGGGGACATCTCGGAGCCACCCTGTCGATGGCCTCCCCCAGCAAGCTGTTCCAGTGCTGTACCAGCACATCGACAGAGTGGCCATCAGGGTCCAGGGTTAACTCCCTCAGGGCCCACTGGAACCTCTGTGGTTCCATCAGCCTCCAAGGGCGGACCAATCTAACATGGAAGGCATGGAAAGCATACCCTCCAGAAACAAAGGGGTTTCTCTTCCCTAAACAACATCCCTTCAATCCACTGGAAGACAAACCAAAGGCATTTGCTTTGATAAAACGATGCACATGCATCTTGTATGATAGTACAGCAACACTTGACAGTGTGAATGACCTATGATAGGAGCTCTTCTGCCAAGGTAAAAGAGTGAGGATGATGCAAAACCTACCACCAATGCAGGATGCCCTTATCCAGCACACCAATCGAAGAATCTATCAAGCCAGCATCTGGTTAACTAGCTTGATATCACAGCAGAATGTCCCAAATCCAGAAACCTTTGCGTGGCCAAAAACCAAGGACACTTGGCAGCCACAGTGGATGACGCTACCAGACGCGTCAAACTCCGACCTGGCCACCCTCATCCATGCGTTCATCACCTCTAGGTTGGATTACTGCAATGCACTCTATGTGGGGCTGCCCTTGGTGACGGTTCGGACGCTGCAGCTGGTGCAGAATGCCACGGCCCACCTCCTGACAGGGACGGGCCATAGGGAGCACATTACACCAGTGCTCCAGGCTCTGCACTGGCTGCTTATAGCGTTCCAGGCCCGATTTAAGGTGCTGGTGTTGACCTTTAAAGCCCTACACGGCCTGGGTCCCTCCTACCTGAGAGACCGCCTCACTCCCCAGGTCCTGTAGTGATCTCTGCAATCCTCCGTTGAATATGAAAAAACAAACAAAACTAAAGTTAAATGGGAACTAAAAAACTGATGTCCTGATACGTAAATCCACACATCTCTGTACTTATTGTCACCAGTGCATCAACTATCTTGAATTGTGATGGAATCTATTATATTCTAACCTTTTTGAAGTAGTCACTTATAGATTATAGATTCTCCCCCAAAACTTATATATTGCCACTATTTCAGCCCAAATAATTAGCAAAGATATAGGCATTTGTATGTTTGGCGGCCATTGCGGACGCCATCTTGGATTTTATGGGAAGGAGGTCACCCAGGCCGGGCACCACCCCAGATTATGTTTATATATGATGTGCACAGCAGTTTAGTGCTTTAATCCAATGTGTCATGATTATTCACCTAAGCCACTACACTAATTGGCAATAAGAAAAACACAATGAACACAGGTTCCTGCTCTTTCTTTCCCCCCTTTTAATTTTTTTTATTGATTTTAGCTTATTTTGTTGACTATTTTATTGTATTTAGTTCTATTTTGTAAAGTGTACCCAGTGCCATTTGTTGGGGTGGGGATGCAATATACACAAAATATTATTTATTAAGTTATAAACTTTTGGTTGCACAAGTGGTACAGATTGCAGTCCACTTTCTCTTATGAACCACTTCATGGAGTTTGACCACTCCCATATTTTTTCTCAAAAAAACAAATAAATTCTTTCTTAAATTTGTAAATATTGAGACAAATTCTCTACTGACTTCATGAAGTTCTGCCCATTTATGCCTAGTAATCTGGCGGATGTATCAACTACTACAGGGGAAACCTCAGGGATAATCAGAGAGTTGGGGGGGGGGGGTTGGTGTTTTTTTTTCTAGGATGTTGCCTCTGGAAAAGTAAGATTTACTTCATATTTGAATATCTTACAACTTTTTGTAGATCAATATCCCACAAATCATTCAGATTATAAATTTCAATTTTGTTTTTGTTTGTTAGTTAGTCCTGATAACAATTTGGCATGACAACTATAACATTTCATGGAGGTTTATGGGTTTTATACTGTATTTTATGTTTTTCTATGATGATTGTTAACTACCTCTCTGAGCGTTCAGGGATAGGACAGGATAAAAATAATAATAACAGTAATAATAATAAATATCACACTTGCACATATCACCCTCTGTATCTAATCCAAAAAGTCATCTATAATTCCACTGAAATCTCTCAAACTCAACCTGGTGCTATATCTACAGCAGGGAAGAAATGCCACTATGGCTGCGATCTACAAACCACTTATTTGGGTGTGTACATTGTGGATTGTGACCCATGTTTCTAATTATCTTCCAGTGTGGGGTCTGGGAGCGATTACCCACATACAGTGATATACCCAACTTCAAAATCCCAGTTTCTGCAAAACAGGCTAGACAGGTTATACAGTGTTTCCTCTTTCACCCAGAAGAGAGACGGAAAGGCTGAAATACGTAATTATAAGAACATAAGAAGTGCCATACTGGGTCAGACCAATGGTCCATCCAGCCAATGGTCTAGCCCAGCATCCTGTCTCCGGCAGTGGTCAATCACAGTGGCTTGGGAGAAGCACCCAACAGGTCACAATGCAGGATCCATTCCCTGTTGTTTTCCCCCACTCTCGTCATGTTCCCTGATCCTGTCTGGCAAATAGCTGTTAATGGACCTATCTTCCAGAAACTTGTCCAAACCTCTTTTAAACTCAGCTATAGTACTGGCCCTTACCACAGCCTCTGGCAGTAGATTCCACAACCCAATTATACGCTGAGTGAAAAAATATTTTCTTTTATTTGTTTTAAACTTGCCACCCATGAGTTTCATGGAGTGTCCCCTAGTTCTAGTACTAGCTGAGAGGGTAAATAACTGCTCCTTGTTTATTAGTTCCACACCACTCATGATTTTATAGACCTCTATCATATCTCCTCTCAGTCGTCTCTTCTCCAAACTGAAGAGCCCCAACCTACCAAGCCTCTCCTCATACGGGAGCCCTTCCATGCCCTTGATCATTTTTGTTGCCCTTCTCTGTACCTTTTCTAGTTCAGCTATGTCTTTTTTGAGATGGGGCGACCAGAACTGCACACAATATTCGAGGTGCGGTCGCACCATTGATTTGTATAGAGGCATTATGACATCCTCAGTTTTATTCTCTATCCCCTTCCAAATAATTCCTAACATTCTGTTTGCTTTTTTGACTGCTGCTGCGCACTGCGCTGTGGATTTCATTGTATTGTCCACAACCACCCCCAGATCCTTTTCCTGAGTGGTAACTCCTAGCTTAGTACCCAGCATTGTGTACGCATAGTTTGGATTATTTTTCCCTACGTGCATCACTTTGCACTTGTCCACATTAAATCTCATTTGCCATTTAGATGCCCAGGCACCCAGTGTCGTAAGATCCTGTTGCAGTTCCTCACAGTCTGCTCGTGTTTTAACTACCTTGAATAACTTGGTGTCGTCTGCAAATTTGATCACCTCACTCTTAACACCCTTTTCCAAATCATTAATGAATACATTAAACAGCACCGGTCCCAATACAGATCCCTGAGGCACACCACTTTTTACATCTCTCCATTGTGAAAACTGACCATTTAGTCCTACCCTTTGCTTTCTATCTTTTAACCAGTTTCTGATCCATAGTAAGACACTACCTCCTATCCCATGACTTTTTAATTTTCTCAAGAGTCTCTCATGAGGGACCTTATCAAATGCTTTCTGGAAATCCAGGTACACTATATCTACTGGGTCTCCCTTGTCCACATGCTTATTTACACCCTCAAAGAATTCCAACAGGTTAGTGAGGCATGACTTACCTTTACTAAATCCGTGTTGACTCTTCCCCATTAAGCCATGTTTGTCAACATGCCCTGTAATTCTGTCCTTAATGATGGTTTCCACCATTTTGCCCGGCACAGACGTCAAGCTTACTGGTCTGTAGTTTCCAGGATCGCCTCTGGATCCCTTTTTAAATATCGGGGTTACATTTGCCACCCTCCAGTCCTCGGGTACAGTGGCAGATTTTAGTGACAGGTTACAAATTACTAACAGTAGGTCTGCGATTTCATATTTGAGTTCCTTCAGAACTCTGGGGTGAATGCCATCTGGCCCTGGTGACTTGTTAGTATTCAGTTTGTCAATTTGCCCTAGAACATCCTTCAACATCACATTGATTTGTAACAGCTCTTCCAATTCCTTGCCCACAAAGCAAGGATCTGGCGTGGGTATGTCCCCAAAATCCTCTGCATTGTAGACTGACGCAAATAACTCATTCAGCTTCTCTGCAATGTCCTTATCCTCCCTGACTGCCCCTTTTACTCCCTTGTCATCTAATGGCCCAACTGACTCCCTAGCAGACTTCTTGCTTCTGATGTAGTTGAAAAAGTTTTTGTTGCTTATTTTTGCCTCTTTAGCAAGCCTCCCTTCAAAATCTCTCTTGGCCTGCCTTATTAATACTATGCATTTACGTTGCCAGTGTTTATGCTCTTTCATATTATTTTCATTGGGACTAGTCTTCAATTTCTTAAAGATGCCTTTTTGGCTCTAATAGCCTCCTTCACCTCCCCATTTAGCCACAGTGGAAGACTTTTGGTCTTCCTGATTCCTTTTTTTAACTTGCAGGATGCATTTAATCTGGGCTTCCAGAAAGGTGCTTTTAAACAGCCTCCATGCCTCTTGCAAACTTGTAGCCCTTGCAACTGTGGTTTATAGTTTCTTTTTAACTAGTTTCCTCCTTTTGTCATAGTCTCTCTTTTTAAAGTTAAATGATACTGCTGTACTTTTGTTTGTCTTTCTCCCTCCAGAAATTATGTCAAGTGTGATCATATTATGATCGCAATTGCCTAGTGGCTCCGCCACAGTTACTCCTTGCACCAGGTCCTGCGTGCCACTCAGGGCTAGATCTAGAATAGTTCCTCCTCTTGTTGGTTCCAGAACCAGCTGTTCTAGGAAGCAGTCATTTACAGCATCAAGAAATTTGACCTCCACATCCTGCCCCAAGGAAACATTCAACCAATCAATATTAGGGTAATTGAAGTCACCCATTATTATTAGTTGCCAACTTTAGTAGCCTGTCTAATCTCTTTTAGAATTGCCTTATTAGTCTCTCCATCCTGGTCAGGGGGACGATGGTTTTTTATTTTTTATAAAAGATTTCTATCCCGGCCCTCCAGCCCACAGGGCAGCTTGGGGCAGCGAACAACAATTCAGCAATAAAATAATTTAAGTTAAAAAATCCCATATACATGAAAAAAGGGCACAACAACCCCCACCAACCCACCCACCCTACACACACACACCTCGCCAAAAGCCTGGCGGAACAGCCAGGTCTTACACAAATGTTGAAATGACAGGAGGGTGGGGGCCAACCGATCCTCCTCCGGAAGTGAGTTCCACATCACAGGGGCAGCCACTGAAAAGGATCTAACATCAGTGACCACCCATCTCGCCTGAGAAACCTCCAAAAAGGCTCCCATGGATGATCTTAGGGGTCGCACAGGCACATGGGGAGTGAGGCGGTTCCGCAGATAAGCAGGACCCAGACTGTGAAGGGCTTTAAAGGTCAAAACCAGCACCTTGAACCTGGCCCAGTGCTTTATAGGCAGCCAGTGCACAGCCCAGAGCACAGGTGACATGTGCTCCCTGCGGCCCACGCTGGTAAGGAGACGGGCTGCGACATTCTGCACCAGCTCCAGCCTCCAGACCAGCTTCTCAGGCAGCCCCACGTAGAGCGTGTTGCAGTAATCTAGCCTCGAGGTGATGAAAGCATGGATGATGGTGGCGAAGTCAGAGTCTGAGAGATACGGCCGAAGCCGCCGGACAAGATGTAACTGCCGAAATGCACTCCCCGCCATGGCCACAACCTGAGATTCCAGGCTGAGGCATGAATTGAGAAGCACATCCAGACTCCGTACCTGAGAGGCCATGGGAGGGCGAACACACACACACACACACACAACAGGAGATTCAACCACTCCCAGGCCCCCAGACCCTCATCCACCAACATCACCTCCATCTTGTCAGGATTCAGCAGCAGATGGCTCAACCTCAACCAAGCCCCCACAGCCAATAGACACTGGGAAAATAAAGAGACTGCATGGCCTGGGTCGATGGAAAAACAGAGGTAGAGCTGAGTGTCATCAGGATACTGATGACACTGCATGCCCTCAAACCCTCTCACGATTTCCCCTAACGACTGCATATTGTTAGGCGCAGGGGACAGGGAACCTCCAGAACCCCCATCCCCGCAGCTGTCCCCAGGGTTCCCACTCCGGACTCAGAAGCACCGCCGCTTCCGCCACAGCTGTTAGCGGTGGCGGAGGCAGCGCGGTGACATGACGGCACTATGGCACTTCCTCTGACGGACACATTGGACGTGGGGGTGGGACCAACACAGCCGCGCTGCTCTGCGCGGCTGCAGGCACGTCGGGGGGTGGAGCCCTCAGCATAAGAACTGGCGCTGGGAAGCACCCAGTGCCGGTAATCCTTGTGAGAAGCTGGTCCCCGTGTGCGTGACTCTGAGAACTTGTGAAGCAGTAGTGAGAGTGTGTGCTGGTGCATGACCCCCTGAGTATTCTTTCCTTGAACCTAGCATGTGTGTGAGTGCAGAGTGCTTGTGCGACAGAATCCCCATCTCCCTCACTCCTGGAACCTCTCTCATTGGCCGTGTGTTAGTCTACCTTCCTTCCCCTCCCCCTACCCTGGGTCACTACCTTCCATCCCTCACACACACACACCCCACTAGCCTCGCCTGTCCCTCCCTCCCTGAATGAAAGAGCGTGTGTGGGACTGGGAGGTGAGCAGAGGGGCACAGATCTGCTCAAGTGCTCAGGGGCCCAATGATGATAAGGGCTCAGTCTCTTTGAGATTGTTCAGGCCCAACTACTATCCTGACGGGCATTTTTCCACAGGGTTGCCTTGCCAGCACCTTAGTGCGAGTGGGGCCCATGAGTCAGCATGTGTGAGCACCCTCTTTCCTTCCCCCTCCCCCACTGACACATATAGATGTTAAACAAGAGGGGGGACAGAATAGCACCCTGCGGGACTCCACATGTGAGGTCCCGGGGGGAAGACGTACACTCCCCAAGACCACCTGGTGAGTTCTCCTGGCCAGGAAAGAACGAAACCAGTCCAAGACCATCCCACCAATCCCAGCACGATCCCACAGGTGAGTCACCAACACCTCGTGATTGACTGTGTCAAATACAGCTGAAAGGTCTAGCAGGACCAGTAAGGTCTGACGACCCTGGTCCAACGCCAGATGGAAATCATCGACCAAAGCCACCAAAGCAGTCTCCGTACCATACCCGGGCCAAAACCCAGACTGAGGGATCAAGGAAACCGGTGCGGTCCAGATGTTCCTGGAGCTGCCATACCACTGTCCATACAATAACCTTCCCTAAAAAGGGAAGGTTAGAGACCAGTCAATAACTGGCAGGAGCATCAGCATCAAGAAATGATTTCTTGAGCAGAGGCCTAACCACAGCCTCCTTCAGGCATTCAGGCACCCTGCCCTCCCGAAGGGAGGCACTAACCACCCCAGCCAGCAATGACCATAACGTCTCCTGGCTGGCTTTCACCAGCCAGGACAGCCAAGGGTCTTGATCGCAAGTAGTGGCATGAACAGATCCCAATGACTCCACATCGGCAGGCGACACCATCTGAAACTGATTCCACAAAACAGGACAGGACGGGGCATCCATAGCCCCAAGGTGATCCTCTGCAATAACTGTGGTACCAAAATCATGGCGGATGCAAGCAATCTTATCTACAAAGTACTCGATAAACTGGTCACAGCGGTCACTGGATTACTCCAGGTCCAGGCGGAGGCAGACAGGACTGACCAAGTCTTTCACCACCTGGAAAAGCTCCGCTGGATGTGACTTTGCAGATGCAATAAGGGCAGCAAAGAACTGCTTCTTTGCTGCCTGCACCGCCACAGCATAGGCCTTTAAACTGCTCTTATGCTGCGATCGATCATACTTGTCATGAGTCCGGCGCCACCATCGCTCCAACTACCCGCTTTCCCGCTTCAAACACTGCAGGCCCTCAGTAAACCAAGGAGACCCGCGGGAGACTCGGGAGGGCAGCAGACGCCTGGGAGCCACTCTGTCAATGGTCTCAGCCAACAAGGTGTTCCAGAAGTCTACAAGATCATCGACAGAGTGGGTGTCAAGGTCCAGGGGAAACTCCCTCAGAGCATTCCAGAACCAATCCGGTTCCAAAAGTCTCCGGGAGTGGACCAATCTAATAAGTCCTGCACCCTGTTGGGGGCTGATATGCACCAGGATGCACATCTTAAGGAGGTAATGGTCAGACCATGACAAATGCTCCACCCCCCTAACTTCTACTAACTGACCCCCCACCATAAGGCTGGTGCAGAAAACCAAATCCAATATATATTCCTTCTCATGTGTGGGGCCACAGATGATTTGGGACAGGCCCATGGTTGTCATGGAGGCCATGAACTCATGCCTCGCTCCTCCAAGATCGATGTCAGCGTGGATGTTAAAATCCGCCAGGACCACTAATCTAGGGGTCCGGAGGATCACATCTGACACCAGATCAGCAAGAGCATGTAGGGATGCAGCTGGGCAATTGGGTTCTGAGTATAGCCCTACTGCGATACTCTTCCCCTTTATACCTGGAATTTCTATCCATAAAGATTCTAGGGAACAGTTTGCATCCTTTAAAATTTTAATTGTACTTGACTCAATGTTGTCTTTTACATATAGAGCCACCCCACCACCAACTCTATCTACTCTGTCATTCCGATATATTTTGTACCCTGGTATTATAGTGTCCTGTTGGTTATCCTCATTCCACCATGTCTCTGTGATGCCTATAATGTCTAGATCTTCATTTAGCACGATACACTCTAATTCTCCCATCTTATATTTTAGGCTTCTAGCATTTGCATATAGACATTTATGTGTATTTTTTTTAATTCTTCTTACTGTGCACATTATAGGTGACTGTATCAGCACCATGGAATTATTATTTATCTGTTCTCCAGTGAATTCCACCTAAAGTTCCTTATTTTGTATCCCTTTCTCAGTCTTAAGCAACTCTAAATCCCCTAAGTTAACATCATCCTGTGTAGATGCCACCGTCCAAACTGCACTCGATAGTGCCTGTTGGCTTTCCCCCAGGTTCTAGTTTAAAAACTGTTCTATCACATTTTAAATTTTTAGTGCCAGCAGTGGGGTTCCATCCTGGTTAAGGTGGAGCCCATCCCATCTGTATAGGCTCCCCCCTTCACAGAAGGCTACCCAGTTCCTGATAAATCTAAAGCCTTGCTCCTTGCACCATTGTCTCATCCATGCATTGAGACGTTGGAGCTCCACCTGCCTCTGGGGTCCTGCACGTGGAACAGGCAGCACTTCCAAGAACGCTACCCTGGAGGTTCTGGACTTGAGTCTACTACCTAGAAGCCTAAATTTGGCCTCCAGAACCTCCATCTTACATCTACCTATGTCATTGGTACCAACATGGACCACAACAACAGGTTCCTCCCCAGCACTCTCTAGGATTCTATCTATGTGTGCGGTCCGCTACCTTTGCACCAGGCAGGCAAGTCACATGTGATCCTCATGGCCACCAGCAACCCAGCTATCTACATTCCTTTTTTTTTTCTCTTTATTGTTTTTTTTCCCCAGTTATATTATTCACATCCTTTACGTTGTTATCGGGTACCTAAGGTTACAGCATCGGTCCCCTTTAAATCAACGTTATCCTATTACAACTGGTATTAAATTTTTGTTAGACATAGTGATATTGTTGTTTCTTTTGGATCAAGACCAGCTTGGATCATTTCCCATATACAGTTCCACACGGCGTAGAAGTGGCCCACAAAAAGCTGCGAGGCCCATTTAAGATCGTTTTTCTCCCATTGTTTTTTAACATTGAGTGGGATATTAGCAGGACCTATCCATTCCCCAAAATTGGTGTATACGGAGACTTCTCCTTACATATTTCTGCTTTCTTAATTGTAGCTTCCATACTTGCAAGGCGTACCACACAAAGGGATGATCTCTATCTTTCTGTTTTTTTATAATACCTCCGTAGGTTAATACATTAGCCAATTTGTTTATTCCACAAGCTTCCTTTTCAATTACATTCCAATCCGGAGACTTGGTATCGTGGTACCAAATCTTAATGCCCTGTAGGGTAAAGGCCCAATGATACATCTTAATGTCCGGCATGTTTAGACCCCCTTTTTCTTTAACTGTACACATAATTGCTCGCCTTACACGTGGTTTTTTTCTTTGCCAGATTATCCTGGCTATAATTTTGTTTACTGTATTAAAGTATTCTTTAGGTATCAATATTGGCAGGGCAAATGATGTATATAATAACTTTGGCAATATAGCCATTTTAATTAAATTGGTCCTGCCGATCCATGAGATTTGTATCTTACGCCATTCTTCTTCGTTAGCTTTTATCTCATCCAATAATGTTAAGAAGTTTAGCTTGTATAACTCCCTCCATTTTTTAGGGATGAGTATACCCAGATATTTTATATGGTTATTTTGTATCTTAAATAGAGTAGATACTGTTCTTTCTTGTTCTGATAATTTTTCATAATTGAACAGCAACATTTGGAATTTTTCTACATTAACTCTATACCCAGAAATCTTTCCAAACTGCTGTATAGTGTCTAATAGGATGGGGATAGAACTCAGTAATTCAGTCAGGCTCAACATCATGTCGTCCACATACATGGCAAGCTTATACTCCCTTTGTTGTATTTTTACTCCGCTGATCTGCTGCTGTGTTCTGATGGCAATAGCTAAGGGCTCTAAAGCTATATTAAATAAAAGGGGAGATAATGGGCATCCCTGCCATGTACCTCTGGTTAACTGGATAGCCTCTGTTGTTTTTCCCTATATATATATATATATATATATATAAACTTTTATTGTTTGGCCATTTGCCGTAACAAAATTCATCATAAAAAATTATACAAAACATACAACTGTAAACTTTCCAAGGCACATAGCCAACTAAGTAAGTACATATACAATAAATTTGAAATTTGGCTTACCCTTCTACCTCTGGTTAACTGGATAGCCTCTGTTGTTTCCCTATATATATATATATATATATATATATAAACTTTTATTGTTTGGCCATTTGCCGTAACAAAATTCATCATAAAAAATTATACAAAACATACAACTGTAAACTTTCCAAGGCACATAGCCAACTAAGTAAGTACATATACAATAAATTTGAAATTTGGCTTACCCTTCTCGGGGGTTATAGTGCCAACACTTGTCCCCTGCATAAAGCATTCCCTTAAATTGGGCTATACAGTAACAAACTGTCACAGGTCAGTCTTAATAGAAGTAAGTATTGTTTGTTGGTGCAGCAAAAGCTGTTACAATATATATAGTTCACAGCCATAAACGTGTCATTTCATAAAAGATTTAGACATACTAAGGAAAAATAACCATGTATACCTGCTCCTCGTAGCCAAGCAGACTTGCAATTTAATTAAGGATCCATATTCAAATCAAATCAAACTTTATTGTACTGGCCATAATCCATGACAAAATATTTACACGAAATATACAAACCTGCATTATAACATAAAATAAAATTAATAAAACTAAATACATTCCTTCAATGAAACTTAAATTCAACAACAAAGGTTATTTTTCATCCCTATACATTACACCACTCATTCTATCAAGGAGGGAGAAAAGTGGCAAGATATCATTCCAATCTACTCAAGATTATTCTGCCAAAGTCAATTTCCTTTTCCTGGTCATTTCCATTAAATGGGCAAAACATGCCAGTATATTTGTAAGCTGGTAGTCTCTGTCAGCCAACAGAAACTTAATTTTTTGTCCATCAGTTAAATTTAAGAGAATAATCACCCTACTCCATAGCCTACAATGCAGGTGGGAATACAGGGGACAAATGAAAAGATAATGGATGAGATCCTCCACACCAGAGGAACAACAGGGACAAATTCTGTCCAAATATGGGACACCCCGGAACCTCCCCTCCAGTACTGCTGAAGGCATGATCTGTAAACGGAGAGCAAAAATCCATATTCCACTACCCCTGTATAGTAGTATTCTATTAAATACTACACTCTTGGGCTCGGGCTTTCCTCTTCGCTAATACAAGTAGGAAATTTGCAGCCCTATACATCTTGCTTTCAGATTCATTTGCCAAATATATTGCAGTCTGTGCTCCCAACAGACCCAAGGGGTCTCAATCTGGAGCAGGGTTTGATATTTGTAACGAATACCTGCCGAAAGGGGACAGTCAAACAGATAATGCACTTGGTCCTCTACCCCAACCTTGCAATCACAAATTCTTTGACAATAAGGCACTCCCTTGAATCTGCCCTCCAAAATATTAGAAGGCATTAGTTGAAAACGTACAAGCGTAAGCCTCAGAGCAAAATTTGCGATGCTCTCCAGGTATGGTTCCAATTTATGCACCACCTTATATTTCCCATAAAAGGGACCTATCACAGAATCTGACACCACAGCCATGTCTTCCTGCTTGCCTATATCTGAAATTCGGGCCTTTAATAAGTTTTTAAGAGAGGTTCTAGGTAAACCTTCTAAAGCCCCCAGGGAGAACCCAATGTCCTCAAGAAGGCAAACAAACCGGGATCTCCAAGTCGTACCAGTACCGATATTCCCCTGCTCCTCCCAACAAGCATAGACAAGACTTGACTTAGGCATGGCCATTAATGTAGACCAAAAGTTTGTAATGGCCATGCGGACTTGAATGGCAACAGAGACCACTCCCGTCTCTGCCCTTAAAAATGCAACCGGCGTGCAAACTGGAGCTCCTAAGAGGCCTCTAAGCACCCTATTCTGTACTGCCTCTAGGGCTGTAACCTCAAAACTCCATACTCCAGCACCATAGAGCATTTGGGGGATAAGTTTATGGGCTAACAGACGGATGGCTGGTTTAGTCATCTTCCCCACACACCCTGTAGCCCAAAATTTTAAGATTCCCCCAGCCGTTTGCCTAGCTTTCAGCTTAGCCATTGCCAAATGGGTCAACCAAGAGCCTGATGCTGCAAAACATAGACCCAGATACTTGTAAAACGGGTCCGGGTCTTCCTAGCAAAAACTACGACCTTGGTCTTATCATAATTAATTTTAAGCCTTTCCCCTCTGCAGTAAACTCCCAAGATGTCCAATGCCCTTCTCATCCCCAGCCTAGCAGTAGACAACAATGCCATGTCATCCGCACACAATAGCAGGGCAAGTGGTCTGCCGCCGATCTTGGAGGGAAAAGTTAATTCATCCTGGAATGCATCAATAATGTTGTTTATATAAAATTTAAACAAGAAGGGCACCAGGACGCAGCCCTGTTTAACTCCCCTTCGAACCGGAATGGAAGCTGTCAAAAATCCCTCCCCAGGCCTACGAATTTTCATGTAAGTATGCGTATACAGCCCCTTTATCAACCAAAGGAGGCGTCTATCCAAATTGGCATTCAGCAATTTCCTCCAGAGCCTCTTCCGATCAATCAGGTCAAAGGCAGATTTAAGGTCGATAAAGGTAACAAAAAGGCCGCCCTTCCTGACTCGAGAGTACTTATTTACTAAGTGCGCCAAAATATAACAATGATCTGTAGTCGCACGGCCAACTTGAAAGCTCGCCTGTTCCTCGTGAAAGATGTTTCCTTTTGTTGCCCAGTCTTCCAATTTAGTCAAAAGATACTTGGCATATAATTTTGCCATTATATCTATAAGACTAATGGGTCTATAGTCTGCCGGATCATCTCTGGAACCCTTCTTATATATAGGAATAGTTTCACTTTCGTTCCATCCAACGGGGAAACTCCCTGTAACATTTAGGCTGTTAAATAATCTAGTTATAACAGGGGTCCACCAGTCCAGATTTTCCCTAAAAACCTCGGCAAGGATCCCATCTTCCCCCGGCACCTTCCTCAAAGGCAACTTAACCATAAGATCCCGGACTTCGGATTCCTCAACTAGATTCCAAGGTTGACAATCAGATATACACAGATCTAGTGATAGACTGATTTTCCCCTCCCCAGATCCTCCAAATATACCCCGAAAAAAGTCTTCCCATTTCTTTTCTGGAATATCAGCATCCAACCCATTTCGCCCTTCTCCAAATCCCTTTTTTGTAAGATTCCAAAAAGCTATACTGTCCTTCTGGTCCATAGCTAGTCTTAATTTTCCCCATTGGGCTACTTGGAAGTGCTTTTTCTTATCCTTTACCATTTTTTGGTACCTACTTCGAGCATTATTCAACTTTTCATGATTTTCTTTTATAGGGCACCACTTGAAAGAACGGGCTGCAGCGTTTACTGCCCTCTTTTGTTTCTTGCATTCACTATCAAACGAAGAGCTCTGGTTTGCCTGAGAGCCCCCCGAATAAGGGGATTTCAAAACATTCCATACTTCTTTAATTAACTCTGCATATAAAGTTGGAATCTCATCATCCGATGTCATAGGATCTATAATCCCTTCCTGCAGCTCCCTACAAATTGGAATCGTCCCCAGCTCCGTGGCCACCTCTACAGTTTTATGGTTCCAGATAATCTTCCCCCGAACTTCCCGATTCCCCTGAAATGCAGCTCTATTACACTGACCACGGGGATTTATCAGGTCTCCCACCTCAACCTTCACTTCCAGCAGTTGGTGATCGCTCACCCCAGTGGGAATGACTGTAAAGTCTGAAAATTTCCCTTGATATATTAATGGGACACATACGTAATCTAGCACACTTGCGCCTTGATCACCCAAAAAAGTGAATGCCCCTTGTTTATCTCTCTTCCCTCTTCCATTTAGGATGACCCATTGCATTTCAAAAAGCCATTTAAAGAATTGTATCCCTTTACAATTGCAAATACTATCTCTAGAGGCCCAAATTGTTTCTTGCATGTCATATTCCTCCTCCAGGCCCAGTTGTTCGTAGATCCTAACATCCGATTCACCAATTCTTGCATTTACATCCCCTATTAGTATGGGGATGTATTTTGGAAAAATCCTACTGCATTCCTCGACAAAATTACCTACCGAGGACGAAGTAGCAGTTCTTTTGAAGCTATTTAGGAGGCAGGTAATATAGATATTTATAATTATTAAACCCCCATACGCTCCCCCTACAGCCCTTACTGTCACAGAGTTCAGTGGGGGATTTAGCAATTCTACCCCCTTTAATCTCTGGCCTGATTTCAATAATATAGCAAGGCCCCCTGCTGCTCTTCCATATTTGGTTTCCCTAACAGCCGGACACGCCCAAATCTCGTACCCCTCCAATTTTATTCTATCTACTCTTTCCACCCAGGTTTCCTGTACACACAAGATATCATATGCCTCAATATCTTCCGCACCACCCTTATTGAACCAGGACCTCCAGTCATGGATATTCCAGGACGCAAGCCGGATGACTCGAGGCTGTGCACATTGTCATTGAACTCCCCCTCGGGGACTCTTCAGCAGTTTGAATTGTTACTAATGCCGGAGTTTTCCCCAAGGTTCCCAGTGCTTCCTCCATCGGGGCCCTTACTTCCTTGCCTCTTGATCTCGCTCCTACTCCATTTACCCCCTGACAGACTTTTATCCGCCATAGGTCTCCCACAGGGCTTTCTTTGTCTCCTGGTGTTTCTTGTCCACTCTCCCAAATTGGCGAAACTAAAACCTGGGCTCCTCCATTATGGCCTACCGCTCTCCACTCAACATGATCCAAAGATCTTATTTCCCCCACTATTTCCTTAAAGGAGGAATGCAAAATAACCGAATCCCCTACCAGGGAATCTCAGGAGCCCCTGTTATTTTCCTGTAAAAATTTTGCTGGAGCTACAGTTGTCACAAGGGCTCCCCTCCCACCCAAATCAGAATCCCAAGGTACAGTATAGCGCACCGGGGATTTAACATCCGGATCTGAGAAGTGTACTCCCAAGTCAAGGAGGTTTCTTACTGTCTCCTTCTCCCTCCTTTCTTTACTCGCCAGAGATAATAAATTATCATTCATTAATTGGCCCAATTGGCCATGCAACAATTCCATACCAGCTAATAAATCATTAGATTCTGGGTTTCCCACTGGTACCCTAGGGGACTGATGCATGCCTCCAATCACAGAAAGGCCTGAAGCTTCCATGTTACTTTTCCCCAAGACCATATCCCTACTACCATCTTGAAGGGAGGTCATCGAATCAGCTGCCCCATGTGCTCTCTGATCTTGCTAAATAGGAGGGCAGTGATTTCCCCCGTATACCCCCTGTACTGTACCCTCCCCATTTTGTGGTTCTTTTCGGGCACTTTCTCCCTTTGAGACCGATCCCCTTATGGGCCCGGCCTCCCTGGGCCATTCTGCTAATTTAGAATACACTCTAGAGAGGAATATAGATCGAGTTTTCAAATACTGCTCTTTTTGAAAGACATATGCTACCCAAATATCTGAGTCAAAGGCTACATTTACAACCCAACGCCCTTTAGTGTGACAAATGAGGTTGACTGAAAGAATATTTTTACTTGTAATTGGTTCATGGAGCAAAGATCTCAGATGCTCCGCTACTTCTAATGGGGAGTTCCAAAATGGCAGGCAGCCAGAGGGAAGGGCCAATACTGTAAATATCACATTGAGTGGGGCAGGAGTAAATTCTCCCCCCAACCCCTTCTCATGTGCTGACATTTTAAAGTCCACATTACCATCCCCTACATTACCCTGCCTTTTCTCCTGTCTGGGGGTTTCCTTCCCCTTTGAATAGACATTTTCTCCTGTATGACAAATTGGAGCCATTTTCCCTCTATAATTATCCTTTCCCTTGGGGATTTATATATTAGATCTATCCATTGTAAAAAATGGCCCTCTATTCCCATTGTCCTCATCACTTCCAGTAAATATTTGTGTTCCACCAAATCAAACGCTTTCTCCACGTCTAATGATATTATAGCTGCTGGGGTTCTCCTGTTTTTAATGTGAGCTATAATGTCTACGTTTTTCCTAATATTATCGATGCCTAGTCATCTCGGAATAAATCCGGTCTGGTCCAGGTCAATTATATCTGGGATGATCTCCATCAATCTGCCAGCTAGAATTTTTGTGAAAATCTTCGCATCCGTATTGATTAGCGAGATTGGTCGGTACCCACTACATAATTCGGTGTTTTTTCCACTTTTAGGGCATAACATTATGCATTATGCATCATAGAATGATTTAGGCATTATTTGAAAACTCAGAAAGGCGTTATAAACTCTCATTAGAATTGGATTTATACTAGTGAGAAACGTTTTATAGAATTCTGCCGGGAATCCATCCAGTCCGGCCGCCTTATTGTTTGGTAGGTTTTTAATTGCCTCCTTTATTTCCTTTGCTTCAATAGTCCTATTTAGTAATTCTTTTTGCTCTTTTTTAATTTTTGGCATTTTAATTTTGGACAAAAATTATTTTATATTTTTCAGTGTGGGTTCATCTGTTGTGTAAAAATTTTTGTAATATTGCAGAAAACGTTGTTCCCTATCTTTTCCTGTGAGCATTTCTGAATTTAGGGTATTTCTTATAAATGGTATAGTTGTTTTTTGTCTCTTTTTTTTAATCAGCCATGCCAACACTTTGTCAGCTTTATTTGTCTTATCAAAATAGTAGGCTTTTGTATATCTTAATTTGCTTACAATGGCTTCTGTTTCAATCATATTAATTTGGGTTTGCAATAATGCAATTCGTTCTGCATTTATTTTGGGTTGTTTGGCCAATTGTTTTATTTGTAAATATAACACACTACTTTGCGCTTTTATTTATTTATTTAGGTGGGCACTCAAAGATATAAATTGTCCTCTGAGGACAGCTTTTGCAGCTTCCAAAGGATCATGGGCGAGATATTCAGCTGATCACTATGTTGCAAATATTCCTCAATTGCCTTTTGTATTTCTGTTGTACCCATTTGTTTTCCAAATCAAATTTTTTTAGCCTCCATTCCTGTGTGATGTCTTTTTTATTTATTTTCGCTTTTAATTCTACTACCACAGCGTTGTGATCTGAAAAGGGAATAATCTGAACGTGAGCTTTATCACAAAATGGTATCAGCACGCTGTTAACCAGTATGTGGTCTATCTTTGAGGAGGTTTTGTGCAGATTGGAGTAGAACGTAAAGTCTTGAGTATTAGGATGAAAAGCTCTCCAGATTTCTTTCCATTGGTATTCATCTATTACTTATACTATTTTCACTTGCTGCTTATTTAATTTAGCCTTTGTGAAGTGATCTAATGGTGATAAGGGGGCATTAAAGTCCCCTGTAATTATTGCTTTGCCTTCCACTTTGTTTGTTATTTTGGGTATCATATCACATAAGGAAGCCCTTGTATTATTATTTGGAGCATATAATGTTACTATTGTAAATTTGTCTGAGTCTATCTGTCCTTTTAGCATTAATGATCTCCCTTGGGTATCTCTTTCTATATCTGTTACTTTCATATTTAGGGATTTAGATATCCCTATCAGCACCCCTGCTTTTTTCTTGTTCGCATTTGCATAGTAATATTATATTCTTTGTTGTTAAATCTATTATTATCTTGCTTCAAAAGATGTGTTTCTTGCATTGTAAATATTTGCGGGCCAAATTTTTTAAGAAACTGCCAGACTCTCCTTCTTTTAATTGGATTGTTTAGGCCACAAACATTAAATGAAATAATTTTTCGTTTTTCCAGCTCCATACCTAAAGTTATTTAAGTTCCTTTTGTTATTCTCATCGTGTCTGTATTCACTTTTCATATTTTCAATGTTTCCATAATCTACTATTGCAGGGTCCAAACATGTTATCCCTTTTGATCCAAGAGTTTTCTATTCTCACAATGTCATACCAGCTAATTCTTTTAATCCCATCCACATAACATTTCCCCATCCCCCTTCCCTAACCCATCTCTTTTAACTAATCAACTAAATTTACTTCCAACTTTCTCCCCCCTTCACTTAACAGAACTTTAGGGGTCCCCTCTATGGAGTTACGTGCCATTGGGGCTCTCACCTTCCTCCAAACCCTTTGCATTTAACTTTCATTTCCTCTTAATATAATATAAAGCATACTTTATATAGCCACAATAACTTTTGAAGTTCACATTCTCACATTACATTCTATGATCAGGTGTTGTTCTTAAGGTTGTTTTCTACAAAACTTTGTAGCTCCGATTGTTGTGTAAAATACCTTCTCTTGCCCTGATGCACAAAGGAGAACTTTGCTGGGGGGAAAATCTGGGCTTTAATACCCATTTTATCAAATGCTTCTTGGTGTTTTTTCCATCCTTTTCTTTTTTGAACTGTTTCAAAGGCTAAGTCAGGGAAGACAGAGATCTTTTGTCCTTGAAATTTAAGCTCTTTGTGGTTTCTAGCAGCTCTTAAAATCTCTTCCTTTACTTGAAACCGGAGGAATTTAGCTATTATAGCCCTTGGTGGGTCCTGTTCTTTAGATCTGGGGCGGAGAGATCTGTGTGCGCGTTCTATCTCTACCGAGATTAGTTCTTGTTTATCTGGGAAGATTTCCTTTATCACTCGCTGCACCAGGTCCCCCACCCCTGCTGTTTCTGAGTCTTCAGGGATTCCCATAAATCATAGGTTATTCCTGCGTGATCTGTTCTCTAGATCTTCTAGCTGGGCTTGTAAAGTTTTAATCTCTGCCTCCGAACTTGTTACTCGCTGCTCCGTTTGATTTCCCCTGTCTTCCTGCTCACTCACTCTGTGTTCTACTTCCTCTATGCACTTGGTAACGCTCTCCATTTGTGTCTTTATCTCTTCCAGGCTTATCTTAATTGCTGCAATTCCCTCCTTATTTACATTTAAGTCCTCTTTAATAGACCTAAAAAGGTCCAAAACCTGCAGCAACACTGCCGAGTCTCCTGGGTCCCCCATGCTGTCTCTCGTCAGGGCTTCCTTCTTAAAAGCTTCAGCCTCCCCCTTCCTTGCGCTTCGGTGCGGCTGGCAATATTTATCTATAGTTGAGTCTGCTTCTTTCTTTTTTTTGTAACTCATATCTTATTTTTCTAATTGTGGCTTTAATTTGTTGATTTCTGAGGAATCGGGTCTCAAAAAACAGCTTTTTGCATCGGGTTCAGAGGGAGCTCAGCCGCGCATGTCTGGTTACCTGCGCATGCCCAGACAACCCCTGCTATCTACATTCCTAATAATCAAATCCCCAACTACCACATCTGTCCTATTCCCACCCTTCTGGACACACACCCTTGGAGAATTATCTTCGGTGCGAGAGGATAACACATTACCCGAAAGGCAGGTCCCAGCTACGGGATTGCTTTCTGCTATTTCAAGTTTGTGCTCTCTGCCCTGGAGACCTTGCCCCTCCAAAGCAGCACAGGGGCTGCCAGAGTGGAGGTGGGACCATTCTACTATGTCCCTGAAGGACTCCTCCATATACTTCTCTGTCTGCCTCAGCTCCTCCAGCTACGCCCTTTTTAAACAGACCATGTCTGTGGAGGTGAGGGTGGTTTGTGGGCATGCTGCGGTGGGTACGGTGAGTGCACATGGGCACACACCGATTCCCCACACACACACATGCATCCCCATGCACAGAGCAACTGGTGTTGTCACCGGTTGCTCTGTGCGTGGGGAGTATGCATGGGTCACAGGAGGTCACACCCACACATTTACACAGGATGCTCATCTGCATGGATTATGGATGTCCATGTGGGATAACATCTCATGTAAAAAGGGCCATAGACATTTTCCTCCAGCATTATATAGCTTGAATGTTGGGCACCCAACTTGAAACACTCTAGGGAAGCAGATGCCAAAATATGGCAATTTTTAGATGGAGCCACCTGGGAGGCAGGTCTGTGTGTGCCACCATGCACTTCCATTGCTTGGGGGAGTCCTTCACATGGCAGTGGATGGGTATGCGGTTGGTGTGCGCCTGCACCCACGCACTACCCATTCATGCCCCTGCATGGACCAACCAGTTACTCCATGCAGGGACATGGATGGGTGGTATGTGGGTCACAGGAGCGCGCCTCCACCCATGTCACCTTCAGATGGGTGCCCGGGTCCGTGGGGGGTGGGAGGACCCTGTGGGCACGTCTTGTCTAAAAACAGCTTGTGAGTTGTTTCCCCAAGTTGGGACCACACCATCTGCAGATGGGATTATAATCTGAACTACTTTTTGATCTACTTTGCATGTTTTAATTGCTATCTGGAGTCATGGGATTATGTCTCAAAATCTGTCACCCTGGTGGGGCAGAATATGAAGGTTGGGAGTTTGGGGGGAGGGGGCAGGGGGATGGGTCCACAGCTATTAGAGTTGTGACAGGGCAAGGGAAATATGGAGCATGTACGTTCTGAGAGGAGGGAGCAACATTTGGTGTCTATTCCCCTCTCAGCCCCCCTAGCGGATGGTGAGAGGGTTGAGAATCAGGGGCCCCTTGGCCTTGAGTTGCTGCTGATGAATACAAGGTCAGTCATTAATAAAACATCTACCATCCAGGAAGCAGTCCTGGATTGGGTGGCTGACATTATGGACATTATGGACACCTGACTGGACATGGAGTCAGGGCCTATTTTGGTTGACCTTGTTCCAGCCAGGTATTCCATGCAGCATGAGCCTTGACTGGAGGGATTGGGGGGGGGAGGGGAGGGGTGGTGTTGCCATTGTTTTTAAGGATGCATGAACGGTCGGGAGGTATCCAGTGCAGGTACCATCAGGTATAGAATCAAACCTTGTGTTTGATTTGGTCAGGGACAGATTGGGGGTACTGTTGATATACTGTGCACCCACCTGTGCAGAAGCATCCCTACATGCTCTAGAAGAACTGGTGCCGGAAGTGATCTTGCAGTTCCCTAGACTGGTGGTTCTGGGGGACTTCAATATTCATGCCGACATCAATCTTTCCGGGGCAGAGCATGAATTCATGGGCCTGTCCCAAATCATCAGTGACCCAACACATGTGGCACAGCATACTCTGGATTTAGTGTTCTGCACTGGCCTTGAGGCAAGTGGTTCGATGGTAGGTGGGGAGGCGGTGGTGATACCGTTATCATGGTCAGATCATTATCTCCTGAAGGCCCGTATCCTGGCACACGTCAACCCTTGGCAGGGTGTGGGACCTATTTGGATGGTCCACTCTCAGAGACTTATGGAACCAGAATGGTTCCAGAATGCTCTGGGGGAGTTTCCTCCTGACCTCGATAGCCACTCAGTTGATTACCTCATGACCATGTGGAATACCTTGTTGGCCGAGGTGGCTCCTAAGCATCCACTTCCCTCCAATCAGCACCACAGGTCCCCCAGTTTACAGAGGACCTGCAGAGGCTGAAACAGGAGAGTACGAGGTTGGAGTGATGGTGGCACCGCACTTGTGATGAGCATGATCAATCACAGCATAGGAGCAGTTTGAGAACCTATGCTCTTCTTTGCTGCCCTCATAGCATAGGCAAAGTCTCATCCAGCAGAGCTTTTCCGGGTGGTGAGAGGTTTGGTCAGTCCTGCCTGTCTCTACCTGGACCTGGAGTCATCCAATGGCAGCTGTGACATGTTTATTGAGTACTTTGTGGATAAGATCACTCACATCCATCACAACTTCAGCGGCGGCACATTTGATGCAGTGGGTAAATCGGGAGTAATGAATGCCCCGCCTTGTCCTGTTTGTGGGATCAATTTCAGATGGTGTTGGCCACCAATGTTGGGAATCTGCTGGGGGCTATTAGAGCCACCACTTGTGAATTAGATCTGTACCAGGAGACATTAGGGCTGCTGCTGGCTGGGGTAGTCAGTGTTTCCCTTAGGGAGGGCAGGGACCCAGGGTGCCTGGGAAAGGCTGTGGTACAGTCCCTGCTCAAGAAGCCATCTTTGGACGTTGACTCCCTGGCCAGTTATCGGCCTGTCTCTAACCTTCCCTTTTTAGTGAAGGGTATTGAGCAGGCAGTGGCTTAACAGCTCCAGGCACATCTGGACTGCACTGGGTTCCTAGATCCTTCGCAGTCTGGCTTTCGAACGGGTTATGGCTTTTGGCCTTGGTCAATGATCTCCACCTGTCTATGGATGAGGGTCATCAGACCCTGTTGATCTTTTTAGATCCATCAGCTGCATTTGATACCATTAACATCGAGGTGTTGGTGACTCACCTGCAGGACTGTGCAGGGGTGAGCGGGATGGTCTTAGACTGGTTCCACTCCTTCCTGGCTGAGAGAACTCACCAGGTGGTCTTGGGGGAGTATACTTCATCCCTCCAGGCCTTCTTGTGTGAGGTCCTGCAGGGTTCCATTGTGTCTCCCTTCCTGTTTAACATGTACATGCAGCTGCTGGGGGAGATCGTGAGAGGGTTTGAGGGGTGAGGTATCATTAATATGCAAATTACACCCAACTTTACCTCTCTTTTACATTGGACCCAGGCCTGGTGGTCTCCTTACTGTCCCAGTGTTTGGTGGCTGTGGGGGACTGGATGAGGGTGAGCCACCTGAAGCTGAATCCCGACAAGATGGAGGTGATGCTGGTGGGTAAGAATTTGTGGGGGCCTTGGAGTGGTGGAGTCTCCCATTATTGATGGGGTCCACCCTTCTTTGATGTCCCAAGTTTGGAGTCTGGGCATGCTCCTCGATCCGCAGCTCTACCTGGATGCCCAGGTGACAGCTGTGGGGGAGTGCTTTTTGGCAGTTACATCTAGTACATAGGCTTCAGCCTTATATCTCAGACTCTGACCTGTTCCATACATTCATTACCTCAAGGTTGGGCTATTGCAGCACGTTCTATGTGGCGCTGCCCTTGGTTATAGTCTGGAGGCTTCAGCTGGTGCAGAATGTGGTGGCCTGCCTCCTGACGGGCCTCTGCAAGGACATAACACCTGCACTGGCTGCCAGTAGTCTTCCGGGCCAAATTCAAGGTGCTGGTATTGACCTAAAAAGCCCTTTGCAGCCTGGATCCCACCTATCTGTGGGACCTCACTCCCTATGTCCCTGATCGGCCCCTACGATTGTCAGGAGGGGCATTTCTGGAGGTCCCCCGGACTAGATGGGTGACCACTGACAGAAGAGCTTTTTCTGTGGTCGCCCCTGTGGAACTCCCTCCCAATGGGGGTTCACCTGGCCCCTGACCTTCTGTCTTTTAGATGTACTTGTAAGACCTGGCTGTTCTGTCAGGCGTTTGGCGTGCGGAGGGAGGAGGATGGGTTGGGTGGTTGGGGTTGGGAGGGGATATTTTAGTTTAGTTTAGTAGAGAGACATACCGGGTCGGGGTTTTTTGGCGGGGGGGGGGGGGGGGGGGGGGGGGGGGGGGGGGGGGGGGGGGGGGGGGGGGGGGGGTTGGGAGGGGATATTTTAGTTTAGTTTTAATTGATAGTGTGTTTTGATATTGTATTTATATTTTATATTTGTTATCTGCCCCGAGTTGCCAGAGGCGAGGGAGGCGGGGTATTAAATATGAAAAATAAATTAATAAAATAAATAATTTAAATGCGATCACATAGGAAAACAAAATGGGAACAATGGGCTTAGAACTGAATTTGAGAACCCTTTCCCCTTCCATGGGCCAGATGGGAGTTTGGGGCAGAGGTGCTTAAGGAATGCATTCAGCATGGGGGAAGGAAAGTGAACTTCCCCTCCCACCCCACATCATGGATCCATGGCAAACGAAGATCCAGATCATGGATCTATTCCATAGATCCATTCCCTGTCCTTGAGAGGACACCCTCATTTCCAATCCCTCTTTCCCTGAGCTTGTTCTTCAGCTCCCAGGAGGTTTCTAACTGTGGTAAATAGAGGCGTGCACCAGGGGCCCATGTCATTTTTCATTCTTGTTTTCATTATTTAAATCTGTTGTTTTTGTTTTCATAAATATCAAATTTTCGGTTTTGTTTTTGCTTTCGTTTTCCATTGGTTTCAATGGAAAATACTTTTTCAGCTGTAACGTTTTTGTTTTTCATTATATTTCGCTGAAACATGGAAGAATTGTACATCCAATGGAAGGCATTAAGTGTACCAAATTTCAAAAAGCTTGGATACAGGAATCCAATTTTATAAGCAGTTGAATTATATTATTTTGCAAAAATCTTCATAAACATTCTTAGCTTTAACTTCTTTACCTAACATTTAATGTAGATGAAACTTGGCAAATTTATACTCCTTTCCAGATTTACTATCTATGCCAACTTTCAGAAGTATTGGATAATGGGTCCTGGTGATATAAGCAATTAACTTGTAAATGTATGTCTGACTGTAACATCTTTGTAGTCCAACCAGTGACATGAAACTTGGCAGGGATCTATTTTAGAAGCAATTGAATGACACCCAACTTTAGAATGACACCCACTTTCACAATTGAATGACACCCACTTTAACAATCATCTCTGCCAAATATGAGAAAGATGTGATAAAGAGTCCCAATTTTATATGCCTGTACAGCATATGCAGAGAAGGAGCCTATGCCAGGGATTCTCTTACATGTCATTGTGGTATAAGATTGGTTTGTGATGCCAATTAGCCAGCAGAAATGTCAACCAAATATCCTCATTCTGTGTTGTGACCATCCCAACTTCTCTCCCTCACTTGTTACTGGGAAGTCAGAAGCATATGTTTAGGAAAGAGCCAATAGACATTCTCTTATGTCCTCTGTCACAATGCTGCAGGATGTGATTGTGATGATAATTGGCCAGCCTGGATGTGTAAACTATGTCTCCTGATTGCTGGGATAATATCCCCAAAGTCCCAGTTATGTCCTTTCTATGTCCGCCTGAGGACTGCACCCTATGTCCACCTCGAAGCCACCACCGATTGGTCCTGTAAACTTGGAAGCATGCAGTAATTGGCCAGTGAATGTGTCTGTCCATCTTTTGGGTTGTGCCACATCCTCCCTCCTACAACCTCCCTCCCCCTGCCATGACAGGTGACTGCCTCTGACTGGCACTGCATGTGCTGTTATTTATCTGAATAATGGTCTCCAAGGGGACAACTTCAGTTGCTTATAAAATTGGGTCCCTTTATCAAATTGTCCTGTAGTTGGCAGAGATGACAGGCAAGGTATGTGATACATTCCTGCCAAGTGTCTTGTAAACAGGATGGAGTATAAAAATGTTACATCTGGAAATGTATTTTCAAGTTAATGTCTTATACCATCAGGACCCTGTATTCAATCTTTCTGAAAATTGGCAGAAGTGTTAGTATTGTGGAGGGATATAACAGTCTCAAGTTTCATGCAAATTGGATGAAAGGTAAAGAAGTTGTAGCCATGAATGTATATGGAGCTTTTCTTAAAATCACAACATTCAATTGCTTCTAAAATCGGTTCCCTTTATCTAATTATTTCAAAGATTGGTACACATAGTGATCTCCATTGGGAGTAAAATCTCCCCATGTTTCCTCAGAATTGAATAAGAATAAACAAAGGTATAACCATAAGTACATTTTTCAGTTTTTTCCCTTTATTTCAAAAACAGAAAGTTTTTTTCTTTCTATTTTCATTATTAGTTTTCGTTTTTGTTATTGCAATAACAATAATGAAAATGACAATTTTCATTATCGTTATTGTAATAACGAAAATGCCATGCACACCCCTAGTGGTGAAGCAGACTGGTTGTCTCAACATGTGTACTCACAAAGGCATCCAGAATTAAGGGGACGTGTATGGTTAAAAAGTCCTAACTACAGTGTATTACATTCCCTTTGATAACTTACATTAGAATACTCTTCGCCTCAATGGATTAGGCTTGTGGAGGGAGAGAGAAGAGGAGAAGGGGGCACAGTAAAGGCCTATAATGGAACCTTAAATTTCCTGACTTTCAAACAATTACGTATATATATTTCCTGCACTAGCTTTATCTTAATCAATTTCTTGTCTAGAACCCTTTTAAAGAGTGATATGGGAATTCAATGGGAAAACTCCCAAAGTTGGTAATTAGGATGCAATAAACATATACATTTTCTATGAATAAATAGAAAAAGTCAAAATGATGGCTGTAGAGGTTTTTGGAATGTTGAACATAAATGGATGAAGTATATATTTGAAGCTCTTTCTGAAACTTTAGACATTTAAAGCTCTTTTAAAATAATGTTCCCTCATGCACTTTATTTTGAACTGTGAAACAAGACTGAATTGTTTTTATTCCTTACACTAGAAAAAGGGGCAAGGTGTTTTGGATAACTGTTTTTTTTTTGGGGGGGGTGTTCACTTTTAAACATGGAAGATAATATTGCTTTGTTTATATCTTTTCAAGCAGATTAAGGCAGAATATACTACAAATAATGCGCAGTGTGAACTGCAAATAGATCTGCCTGTTGAAGTCAACTTGAAGTCAAACTATATTCATCCTTTTGCTTATACTGCCCCTACACCTGGAATTCCATCTCTGTAAACATACACAGTCTGCTTGTTCTTTCCCAACCCTCAAATCCCTCCTGAAAACCTACCTTTTCTAATGAGGTTTCCCTAGCTCATCACCCCCATAGATTGCGCGCTTTTGCTTCTCCTTACACTGTCTCTTCCACCAGGATCCAATTCCTTTTTTGTAACTAAGCTAAGCACATGCACCTGCAACATCTCATCTTCATGAATGCATCCCTGTCTCTCCCTATGTGCCTCTCCCCTTGTCTATTCTAAATTGTAAGCTCCTCAGGACAGGGACCTGTCTCTAACCATGACAGTTTGCTGGGTGTTAACAAACATAGCGGCAAGCCGTTTTGGCCCACTCTGTCACGTTTTGCCCTGGACCTCATCTGCACATTTGTGCAGGTGCCGCCAGATGGTGGCAGTCAGTGATCCCAGAGACCTCCAGGGTCACATCCAGGGCTAAAATCCACCCAATCAGACCATAGTGGGCTATCACAATTGTTGTGGTTTGTCAGGACCTGGCCTGGATCGGGTCCACTATGGCCAGCCACCATGGCAGCCGCCATTGGCCATAATGGTTGCCCATCCTGTCAGGGGATGGCGGGGAGGGGGGCTGGACACAGTGATGGGGAAGGGCCAGACATTTCCCCATTCTCCCTGATTGCCTGGCTGCTGGCATGTTTGTTCGGTGGCCTGACCCACTCTGGATTGTGGGTATTTTCAAACATCCTAGTACCACGGTTGACCATGCTTTAACTCGTGTGGGCATCCGTGGTGCCGTCATGTCTGATCCCGCCCATTAGATGTTACCCCAGGTGGGATCAGAGCTGTCCCCAGACCGTGGCAATTTTTAGCCCGCGCTGTGACTCAGGCCCATCGGCAACTCATAGCATGGGCTAAGCGCTACTGCAGCCCTGGGAAACCATCTCCAGATCGGGTAGAGTGGGCCATCACATTAGATGGTCCGCTCTACCTGACCCCAGTCTGTGGCCGGGGTTGTTCCGGGTGTGTGTGGCAGCTTCATAGGCTGCCGTAGCCTCCCATCAAGGTGGTGGGTGGGCTGCGCTCAGCAGCATGGGGGGGCGGGGCCTGCAGATCCATGTCCGCAAGCCACACTGCCCTCTCCCCAGCCTGGGCCATCGACATGTCTGTTCAGCAGCCAGGCCAGATCCTGACCAGGGTGAGGGCCCTCAACCTGACCAGGATCAAAGCGTAACAGTGCCATGCACCATCACATCTGCAAATACCCCATGTCTGCGGGGCTTTCCCTCTCTGTGCTGGGTTGGGACACTGCCGAGGCCGCCTCACGTTAGTTAACACCCTATAGAAATAATAACAATTGGAATTCTTCCGGTGACTTCAGAAGGATAATGATTAGGCCAAATTAGTAATGTTCAATCCATCCTTATTTAGGGTATATATTAAAAGCACAATATTTTGTTGGGATGTGATTCTTGTGCTTAAACAGTGCTTTCCTGCAAAGGAATGGGTTAGCTTAATTTTTTTATTCTTAGAACACTTTTGTTTCCGGTTTTGGTCCTGCTTCTGATAATATAACCAGAATGCTATACTCAAGAGTAGTTCATCTTATCTGAGTCCAGGCACATCCCTAATTTTCAGTCTCCACTGTACAGACAGTAGATGAGAATGTCATTTTTCTTCATAGGGTGATTTCAGATGTTACGCGGTCCGGAGTCACCACAGTGTGTGTGTGGCAGCTTCATAGGCTGCCGTCGCCTCCCATCAAGGTGGTGGTGGTGAACCGAACAACCACCTCCCATGGTCAATAAAAGCCCTGAACAGACGTGACGGGAGTGGGACCACAGCAGGGAATTGGGCCACCAGATCATAGGCCGAGGCGGCGCAACAGATGTGACGCTGATTCCCGGCCATGATCAAAACACCCAGAAGGAGCCGGGGAGTGGCTAGACACAGACATGGTCATCTGAGGGCAAATGAAGCCAAAAGGGACACAAGGGAATGTCCACACAAGGGAAATGGGAAGGGAGGGGGGAGAGGGAGAAGAGCTACCCAGGTACCACACACAACAGGCACGCAGACAGCGAGGGCACAGTGGAACACATAGCACAAACACACACGCCCGGGCACACACACACCAGGACAGGAAAGGGAGGGATGGGGAGAGACACAGTGGGACAGACACCACACAAAGCACAACGGGCAAGGGAGGGGCGAGAGGAGGGGAAATGGCACAGGAGCACAGTGAGACACAGGCAACGACAACTAGAACCCCCAATACAGAACAGCCCACACGGGCACCCCCACAGCAACACAGACAGTCCTGGAATGGGGGGCCCTAGGTGGTCCAGGCACAGCGAGAGCACACATGGAACAGGGAGTGGGCCGGGAACAGTCCAGGAGGCACACTCGGAACCCAAGGTCCGGCGAGGGGGTGATGGAGGGGAGACAGGAGGTCCAGGGCAGTGCAACAGGTCCAAAGTCACACAACCTCCCCACCCCAGGAGGAAGTCGGGGGGGCCAATTCGGGGGCCCCAGAACTCCGAGATCACATGGGTACCTGGGGGGGATGGGACGCAGAAGGAGGCACAGGCGAATGAGGATGGTCAGCAGCACCCTGGGGAGCCAGGGGGTGGGGCAGTCAGGGCACCAGAGGCAGACAATGGAGACGGCGGCCATGGAGGGGAACACCGGGGGCAAAGGTAGATGGGCGGGACCTGGAGCCACAGGCAGGGCCAGCGACACCCCAGGAAGTGGGCAGCACAGCAGCATGGTCAGGACAGCAAGGAGGGAGCAGGCAGTGGGCCACAACAGCAGGGCAGAGCCAAGAACCCACACGGGGGTCAGGAACAGGGGTCTGGGAGGCACAGGGGGATTCACAGCCAGCTGCTGTGGGCCACAAAGGGCCATGGGACCGGGTGCCCAGCCTCGTGAACGAGGTGGGACCAATGAAGCATGCCCTGGTGGTACCCCTGCATGGACATGTGGTGGGCAATCAGGTAGTAAGCCTCAAAGGGATCCTGCATGGAGAGACCCAGCTGCACATCAGAACAGGACAGCACTGCCAGCTCTGCCACGGTAGGCTCAGATATGCAGCAGTCCGCAGCAGGGGGCCACGGAAGTTGACTCAGCTCCAACAGTCAGTGATTCACCGCCGCACGGGAGCGGTGGTACCCACAGGCCCCGTGAACAGAGTCAAAGTAGGACACAGTCAGGGCAGGGCCCCCCTCCACCAGACAGACCATGTAGGCGGCCAGGCTGCACACAGACAGGGCGTACACAGTCTCTGCCACAGACCAAGCCACATGCGAGCACCTCATCTCCGGGATGCGCCCATCGGGAAAGGGAACCAGCCCCAGTGTCTCAGCATGCAGCCAGCAATCCCAGGCGCTCGCCTCATAGCCGAAGTAATAAAGGCCAGAGCTCAGGCTCGCATAAGCACCCGACAGGCTGTCTGGGCAGCTCAGCAGCAATTGCACTGCCGGGGTATGTCACAGGTCACACAGGGCCATGGTCTCACAGGAGGACCACGGATGAGGGGGCCCATGGGGGCCGGGAGCCCAGTTGAAGCACAGCCGGCCATGGTCCAGCACGCCAGGAAGAATAACACCACGGACAGGGGGGCCCACATTCCCTCCAGGGGTGGGAGGAGGCTTGTGGGGGCACCAAAACCGGCCGAAAAAGCCACAGGCCGCAACAATGTATGGCAACAGAGTGAGGCATGGGGTGCGGACCCAGCACAGCTTCAGGAACCGAGCACGCAGACAGGACAGCCGACACACTAATCAGAACAGCAAGGACACGATATTGCCAGTAGGAAGAGGTGGGAGGTGATGACAGGAGACATGCAGCTACAGCCTGCACACCCGCGCACGGCTGCTGGCAGGGACAGCAGGTGCACTCAATACCGTGCACCCGCCACCCCGGACCACCCACCCTGCAGGAGCCGACACCGGCAGCCGGGGGGAGGACCACCCATCCCAGCCTATATCAGGGCCTCCAGCAGCCCCCCCAGGGCTCATCTCACCATGGAGCGGGACAGGTTGGTTGCATGCAGGATCCTCCTTGCGCTCTGTGCCGAGTGGTACCACGCGCACACCGATCAGCTGCGCATCCAGACCGCTGAGGTGCACCTGGGTGCCCGCCTGCAGATTACCACAGCCTGGAGCACTGCAGGAGACCACAGGGCTCACCAAGCCCGTAGGCGCTCCCTGGCCCAGCTCCAGGCACAGCGAGTGTCCGGGGCGGACTTACAGGCCGTGAACCACAGCCGGACCAGGCCTGTGGTGATCCGCGAGGCAGCCGGGCACCTCCAATGGAGGAGGGAGACCATGCGCTGGGCCGCCCTGCTCGCTATACTAATTGCCTGGCAGCTATGGGTCACGGAGCGGGCCCAGGACTTGTGGTCCTGGACACTGGCTCAGTGGGAAGAGGCAGCCTGGAGGGCACACTTCCAGATGGACAAGCTCACCCTACTGCAGCTCACAGAGCTGCTCATGCCCTGGCTGGAGCGACAGCACACCCCCATGAGGAACCCCATCCCCATGGTCCAGTAGGTGGCCATCGGGGTCTGGACCCTGGCAATGCCCGACTCCTACCAGTCTGTCTTGCAGCACTTCGGTGTCGGGGTGAGCACCGTGGCCTGTATCCTCCGGGATGTCTGTGAGGCTGTGGAGGGCATACTCCTGGACAGGGTGATCCAGCTGGTGGATCAGGGGCCCGTGATGACCGGCTTCATGGCTGGCGGGTTCCCCAACTGCATGGGCGCCATGGATGGCACCTACATCAAGATCCTCCACCCCTCTGCCCCTCCGCGTGGGAGGCCGTGGAGTATGTCAACAGGCATGGGTATCACTCCCTGCAGCTGCAGGCGGTCGTGGACCACCAGGGGAAGTTCATAGATATCTTCACGGGCAACTCCAGGCACAGCCACAATGCCCGGATCATGACCATCTCCCCCTTTTATGCCCGGATGTACCAGGGGGACTTTGCAGACATGGGGATGGCCCAGATCGAGGGGGTGCTGATGCCCCCTTGTATCCTGGGGGACCCAGCCTACCCCCTCACCCGGTGGCCGATGAAGGTATACCCGGTTGCCCGGACCCTGGCGGAAGAGCTCTACAATACCCGCCTGTTTGCCAGGAGGACCATGGTCGAGCGGGCGTTTGGGGCCCTCAAGCAGCACTGGAGGAGCCTCACCGGCCGGCTAGACTCCACAGTAAAAACCTCGGCCCTGGTGATCGGTGCCTGCTGTGTGCTGCACAACGTGTGCAAGACCAATGGGGCCGCCCTCGAATACCCCATGCCTACCCACCCTCCCAGCCCCGTGCCTCTGTACGTGAACGCGGACAACCCGAGGGAGTAGCGTTACGCATCTGTGCCGCCCTAGCCAGGCACATCAGCCAGGAGGCCCAGGCGTGAGGGCACCCCCCGCCCCCCCCGGGGGCCCGTGGGATTCCCTGGGTGAGCCCCTATACGGGCATGGTCCACCGCCACCCCACCTCCGGGCCCTTGAACTGACCACAGGAAGCAGCTGTGTCATCCGTGTGTTTATTATATCACCCGCTTACCCATACCGCCAACACCACCACCGCCCCCCCTCAGACCACCCTCCCCCTTCTCCCTGGCCCCCCTGGCCCCTGCATTTCCTGGGGCGCCCCCTCAAGCGCCCTGTGGGTGGCACAGACCTCTGGGAGCTGCCCTCCCCCCCCCCGCTGTCCATGTCCCCAATGGTGTCCTGGAAGGCCTCGGTGTCTGGAGGGGCAGGTGGTGGTGGGAGGGAGAGAGGACCTGGGACCCAAGGAGCCCCCCTGGGCAGCTGCTCCCTCCGGAGGCCGGCGGGGACCGGGAGGCGGAGGCAGGGCCCCTGCTGGTGTGGAGATGGATGGGGTGGCTGGGGAGGTGGTGGGGGCACCAAGGGGCCTGACATAGGGCCCTGGACAGGCAGGGTACCCGGCGGGGCGGCTGCCATCACATAGGCGCACATAGTGCCCGCATGCAGGAGCAGGGAGGTCCCAATGTCATGGGACCTGTCCATCTTGGCGGAATGCTCCCACACCATCCCCTCAATGGCCTGTTCCAGCCACCCAAATACCTCTACCTGCCTGCTGTGCTTCTAGCACTCCCGCCTCCGCTCCAGGCGCACCTCTGCCTGGAGCCTCTGATCCCTTGCCTCCGCCCGCTCCAGGGAGCAGTCTATGGCCACCTCCATGTGGTCCATGGCCACAATCATCTGCTCCCCCTGTTCTGTGGTGGTCCGGACAATGTCCTCCACCTGGTCCTCCCTCTGGTGCCGTACTCATGCCCAGTGCTCCCTCATCCACTGGGCTGGGGGCATGGGCCCGGGTTGCTCTGGCCCCTCTGGCTGTCCTGTAGGGTACATGGTGGTTAGTTGTTGACCGCCCCGAGCGCCCACCCCCTTGGTGCCTGCCCCCCATTTCCCGCCCCTCCAGGCCCCCCATCCCACCATGCATGTCCCGGGTCCTCCACCCGACCTCTAGGGGGCCCCCCCACCCTGCCTGTGTGCCTCACCTGCTGTGCGCCGGCCTCCTCGCCCGCCTGCCTCTGGTGCCGGGGCATTCCATGCACTGTGGGGTATAGGGGGTGGTTGGTGGAGGGATTCTGGGGTGCCCGGGTGGCCCATCTGGCCCCGGACCTGTGTCGTGGGCTGGCAGAGCCAGGTGCAGCCTTCCCCCTGGCCGGACCATCCCCAACCCCCCTCCCTCCTCGCCCCAGGTCCGTCCCCCCGTCCCATCTGCTTGCTTACCCTCGATGTCTGTCTCTGATTCCTCTGAGGCTGGCCCCTCTGTGTTGCTGTGCTCCCCCTGTGACCACTGGCTGAGGGTGATGAGGGTGCTGGCCTCGGAGTCCGGCTGTCCAGCCAGGGGGTGGAGGCTCTCCAAGCTGCTGTCCGGGGGGGCTGCTGGTCTCCGAAATCCCGGGGCATTCCTCCTGGGGGTCTGGGTCCCTGGAGCAGGGTGCCTTCTTGTGGGGCAGCGAGGGGAGTGGGTACCTCGGCCCGTTCCCTGCCCTGGACCACAGCGCTCCCCACGAGCCATGGGGCAACTATTGATCTCTTCATGTGGAGGATGCGGTCCAGGGCATCATAGAAGAGGGCGGTCCAGAGTCCATGTCCGGACCACTGGTTGTTGTCCCTGATGGCCTTGTACCCCCTCTTTAGCTCTTTGGCCTTGGAGCGGCACTGGGCGATGGTCCGGGGATGCCCCACCGCCTCCATTTCCCGCACTATCTCCTGGAACACATGCTCATTTCTCTGATTTAGCGCTAGCTCCAGCTGATGCTCAAGGGTCCAGATGCGGATAAAGTCCCGGGTCTCCCGAAGCCCCCACTGGCCCCCTCGGTGGTAGGGCCTTCTCCCCCTTCTCCCCTCTGGTTCCTCCTCCTTCTCCACCTCCTGATCTTCCTCCTCCTCCTCCTCCACCGCCTGGGCAGGGCCCATCTTCTCCGGGGGCTCGGGCTCCTGGGCCCGTTTGCGTGTCTGCGGAACAGAAGCGGGGGGGTGTTGGTGGGTGCTCAGGTGCTGGTCTGCCCCGGTCCCGTGTCCCTGCCCCTTCCCCCCCCACCGCCTGACAGCTGGCTGCCCATCCGCTCCACCGCCCCGCCCCCCCTGGTGCCCCTGTGGTGCCGGGTCCGCTCCCCTTCATTCCCCTTACCCGTTTCCGGGGTGTCTCCTCCCCCAGTCCAGTTGATGTTCCCAGGGCGGCCTGTCCTGGCTGCTGCTGATGCTCCTCCACCTCCTGCATGTGCAGCACGACCACCTCCTCCCCCGCCTGCGCCTCCACCACTTCCTCCTCCTCCTCCTCCTCCTCCTCCTCCTCCCTCGCTCTCTCACCCTCCGCTCTCCTCTGCCTCCCGCCTCGCTCCATCCTGCCACATTCCCTGCTGCTGTGTGCCCTTTAAAT
Source organism: Sphenodon punctatus (assembly GCA_003113815.1). Lineage (NCBI taxonomy): Eukaryota > Metazoa > Chordata > Lepidosauria > Sphenodontia > Sphenodontidae > Sphenodon > Sphenodon punctatus. Next base: position 2,530,445 of record QEPC01001394.1, read on the forward strand.
CTCCCTCCGCGGCCTGTGATGTTGCTAGTTGACTGGCAGTTGCGCTGCATGCTTTGTCCTCGGCTGGGAATCATTTTGATTGATTCCAGCAGGTAATTGCCGTCCAGACATTACTTTTTATTGTTTCCCGGTGGGAATCTCTTTGACCACACTTTCGGAGATGGTCTGGGCCGGAGGTCTGGCAGCGTGGTTGATTTTGACCCCATGTGGGTATTGCCTGTGGTGAACATCTGAAGGCCGCTGAACAGACGTTCAGGGCACTCTGGCCACGCCGCAGGATTGACCGTGGTTCACTGTGGTTGAGCGTGATCTCGTAACGTCTGAAAATACCCATAATTTAATCTCCATCCAGAGAGATTGTGTGGTTGTCATGCTGGTCCTTAGTGACAGAGAGGGAAGCAAACTGGTTTGAATGATATCATTTATAGGACCAACTGCTGGACCACACAGGGCCCTTCCTCAGGTATGTAGCACTGTGTAGCCAGTACAAATTCACTACTGGCTATGCTACATGCCTGATAAAGGGCCCTGTGTAGCCCAAAAGCTTACTCATTTCCACCAACAGCACTTGGTCCAATAGAAGATATCATTCGAACCAGTTTGTTTCCCTTTAATCTCCATGGAAGACTCTCTCTTCCCCGCCTCTCTTTAACACTAGTTCTGAGCTATATGATATTCTTTTATTCAAACAATTTATAGTCAGCAGGTTTTCTCATTGTAAGAATTGCTTTCAATTCTGATAGCAGTTGTAGTGCTGCATTAGTTTGCCAAGCCTTACTGGACTCTCTTTTACATGTAAAAATAAGAGTTGTTTCTAATTCATCAGACTTAATTGGTTTTAATGTATAACTTCCCAGATAAAATCTAGGTAACATATTTGGGGATAATAAATGACAATAAATTTTACATGAGGTTTACATTGTTTAAGTAGGGCTCAGTTTTGCTAAACATAAATTAAATGGATTCAAAGAGACTGAATTTTGTAATGTGAAATCCAGGCCTACACTGTTTGGAATAGTCCCCAGATTTGTCCCCAAAATATATGGGACAAATCAGTGAACTTTTAAAGTGCAGTCATACTCTGAAAAAATGTTTTGTAAAAATGAGATCACGAGGCTACACATTTATTAAATGTCAGTTATGCCTATATCAAACTTGTTTCAGTTTTCAGTTTGTTTGTTTGTTAGTTTGTGTCCTGTTAACTCTGCAAACTCATCCTTATTTGGTTTGGAAAATTTAAGATATGGGTTTTAGATTTGTGCATCGCTATTACTGAACAGGATCTGGAAATAAGACTAGCTTAGCAATAGAATTATGAAATAAAACAAGAATCCATGAGACATGCTGCCGGGCTAACTGATAAAAAGTTTTATAAACAAAACTCAGTGGGTGCCGGGGAGTTAGCTCTCTGAGAAATTTGCCAAACAATGCTGCACAATTTTACTGAGCAGTTTTTCACTAAAACTATGAAGTGTGGCCAAATGAAAGTTTTCTGCAGTCATTTTAATTTTGGTCAAAGACATTTTTAACAAAGAATTTTTTAAAAATATGTACCATCTCCTTTTATGAACTTATTTCAAACTATGTAACAAATTTTATTAAAGTGAACCTTAATGAGTCACATATATACTAGGTCTGTTGAATAAGCAGATGTCATTTGATCTGATTTTTCACCGAATCACTCTTCAGTCCTCTAAGGGCCAAATTCACTCCTATTGCAAGCACATGCAACTTTATGGGATCCTTAAACTTCTGAATGTCTCACAAAAAAAAATGTATACTTGCAAACTAAATTTAAAATCTTTGGCCCTTTTTACACAGGCCTCTCCCACTCATGAACACGCAGAAATCTGCATGCTCATGAGTGGGTGCAATCCATGTGAAGGATGCGGCGTACGTGTGCACGGGGAGTGGGGGCACATGCACGCTAAACATGCATCCCCACTCATCCCCACACACAGAGCATCCGGGGAAAACAAAGGTTGCTCTATGCGTGGGGATGAGTGCGCACCTATGTGCATGCCCCACCCACCCATTGCGCTCGCACCAGCGGGCCCACGCACCACCACCCCCCCACCTGGCGGCGCCATGTAAAAATGGCCTTTGTGGAAGAACTAGTTCAGAGCAACGGAGTTTGGCATTAAAAAATCAGAATTGCATTACTTGAGTGAATGCTGAAAGAAAAGAAAAGCTCTTTTCTGTCAATTTTTGCCTGGAAACTGATTTACTAAATTTTAAGTATTTTCTGCTGCTTTTACATAATCTGCTAATTTCTTCAGGACAGTATCAGCTTTGATTAAAACATCTTTATTTTTTCTAGTTGTCATAAGACAGTCGTATTTAGAATCATTCTTCTGCTGCCCTAATCTCTAGTCACAATTAATTGGACAAAAAGTAGGTCTTATTTTGCATGAAACTTTCTTTACTAAGCATCTCTCCCCATTCAGCATTCAGTTTAGTTGCAGAGGTCTCAAGAAGTCTTGTGTAGAGAACATTACAATAATTTATTTATTTATTTAAACTGACATCCCACTCTTCCCCTAAGGCTCTAAGTGGGTATAAAAAAAAAAGTACATACAAATATATTCAAAATCCCATAGACGCCTCCACCTCAATTTAGAGGGGATGGACAATGGCATAGATAAGTTGCAGCAAGCTCTTCATACAAAAGAAACGGCTTCATCTGCCTTATGTAATGGAGATAAAAAGTTCATTCTTGATTGGTGTTACTATTACCTGTGAATACAGTGGAATCTGTTAGGTAAAATTTCCTTTCAAGTTAAACTGCTCTTTTTTGCCTGCCCTAAGTCAACTAAATATGCTCCATTTTGTAAAGAATAATTCCATCTCAAATATCCTGAAAAACGAAAGCTGCTGCCCTGAAAACCCTCTTCTTAAGGGTCTGTTAAAGAAGTTAACACATTTGCTTTTCATTCTTCATACCAGAGCTTCATAGTTCAAATCCAGCCTTCATTCCTTCATGAAATGTGTGGGCTTAGCAGGTCTGGGGACTAATTTGGGACAGGGGGAAAGTTACCCTGTTGAAGTCTATGGGTAAAGCCACACAAGACAGGACAGGACAGATCCTCCACCCGCCCCAGATAGGTCAAACGCAACCACCACACTTTGGACCAGCAGGAAGAGCAGGCCAAATGATCTGCCCTCCCATGGGGAAACTGGGCAGGTGGGCTGCCGTCACAAGTCCCACAATGCCCGAGGATGGGTCAAGAAGCCATCCACATGATCAGGCACCTGACCCCGCTCCAACCACCACCACCACCCACTATCCTACCCCTGAGGTGACACAGACACACAGGAATAGCGAACTACACCCATGGCACTATGGTGCCAGCAGACCTCACCACGGGGCGGAGCTTCACGGGACCAGCCTAACGGGAGGCAGCCCATTACCCCACATTATTCCAGGTTGGCCCATGATGCATCACCAGCCTTCTCCAATGGATGTGTCACGTAGCAGCTGGCCACGTGCCCCGGAGCAGAAGTGCGCAAGCATCTGGTGGGCACCAGCTTCATGGTCAGCTGCATCACAGGCTAATTTGGGGTAAAGTCATTCAATGTGGGTTAAGGTCTTGTGTGGCCTTACCCTGTGACAAAACTCACATTGACTTGAACACTGGAGGATTATCCTATGAGTCTCTTGTAATTGAATGCTAACAGTGAAATTGCCACACTAATATCTACTGGATTAGGTATTGTTCTTAGCTTTAATAAACATTTTTAGCAGCAATGTTACTCTAAAATCAGGAAGAGAACGTAGGATTAAAATGCTTATTTCTTTATTTATATTAATATGCCACCCTTTCCTGTAGGCTCAGGGCAGCTCACAAGTCATTATCCAGAGAAACAGAAGGACATTTGGTCTGAGAGAAGGAAAGCCAGCAGTGACATAGAGGGAAGTAGCTGTGCTGGTGTCTCCTTTATTTTTGTTTTATTTATACCATCATTTATAACCCATGCTCTCCAGCCTTAGCAGTTCGAGGCGGCGTAAAATTTAAAACCATAAAATACATTAAAACCTTATAAAACAATCAACAAATCAGCAGAGTTTAGGGATGGGCAAACAGATCGTGGTTCGGGTTCGGCCCGGTTCAGTTCGGCCGTTCGGTTCGTTCGCCACATTCGGGTTCGGCCGTTCGGTTTGGTCCTGTTCGGTTCGGGCATTCAGAAAAAGGCTCTCTGTGTGAGGAATGATGGCCACAGACACATGACGGTGGGTCCTGGGGCTAGAGTGGCAGCTTCTGGATATTGGCCACAGCCCTCCCTGCCTGTAACTTGGCCCCAGAACCCTGGCAGCAGGTCCTGGGGCTGGAGTGGCTGTTTCTTGATGCTTTGGAAAATCAGCTCTCTGTGCGAGGAATGATGGCCCCAGACCCATGACGGTGAGTCCTGGGGCTAGAGTGGCAGCTTCTAGGTACATATTGGCCACAGCCCTCCCTGCATGTAACTTGGCCCCAGAACCCCGATGGTGGGTCCTGGGGCTGGAGTGGCTGTTTCTTGGTGCGTTGGGAGGGAGGAAGGAAGATTGAACACAGGGAACACAGGGAGGGGTAAAAACAAAATATAACACATAAATCTATCGAATATAATCTAAAATAAATGATAATATGGAGGTAAATGGATTGGATGGGTGAAGTAGGAGGAAGATGGCAATGGATTAGGAATAGGAAGGAACAAAAACTGCTGGGAGAGAGGGAGCCTTCTGAAACGCCTGCTGTTCAGGAACAGTGACTAGCTCAGAAGGTGTTGGGAAGGCGGGAGGCAATCAGTTTTGTTTCTTGCTGCGCCCCTCACCGCAAGCCCCATTGGCTCTGTGCAGCCTAGCCCGTGGCCAATCGCAGACTGCGAAGCCACTGGTCTGAGGCAAAAAGGGATGGTGATTGGGCAGGCTGGCTGCTACTCCACTCCTCTCCACCCCTGGTGCCTGGAAGTCTGCACCTCAGCTGACTCCCCCTCCCACATTTTGCTTTCCAGTGACACATTTTTTCCACCCGAACGCGATCTGAACTGACCGAAGTGTTCGGTCATTTCGACTTTCGGAATTGAGTTCGGTTCCGTCAGTTCGGGTCCAGATTCGGGTTCGGTTGTCTGAACAGGCCGAGTTCGGGCCAAACTCCGAACTTCCAAACCGCGTTCGCCCATCCCTAGCAGAGTTAAAACACACACACACACCCAACCAACCCATCCCACCAATTATCCATCTCCCTCACCAAAAGCCTGCTGAAACAGCCAAATCTTACATTGTCAGCTAAAGGAGGGAAGGTCTGGAGACAGGGAAACTCCCACTGGGAGAGAGTTCCACAGCCTCAAAGCAGCCACCAAGAACGCCCTCCCCATGGTTCCCACCTCAGAAACTCAAAGGACCTCAAGAAGGGTGCTCCTGGCCGACCTCAGGGGCCGATTTAGAACTTGAGGGGTGAAGCTGTCCCGCAGGTATATAGGACCCAGTCTGTACAGGGCTTTATAGGTCAAAACCAACACTCTGAATCAGGCCCAGAAGACTGTAGGCAGCCAGTGCAATGAACGTGGCTTTGTGTGGGGAGGTATTTGAATTTGGGATACCATTGTATGCTTCCTAGAATATTATAAATCACTGGGGCAGATCCCATGGCCCACAGATCCCATGTGCACTCCCTGTCCACAATGAAGGTGCATGAGGTTGGTGCACACGGTATCTGTGGAGAATGGGATGGGCCCCATTGCCAGGGAACCCAAAGTCCTGAAAGAGGATCAGTCTCCAAGGCCTTCTTCACACAAAATAACTGTATTTACCTTCCATGTTCTAGGAACAGAGAGGTCCCAAATCCAGAGGACAAGTGAACACTCCCCAGATAAAATTGCTTCAGGACACTTCAGACTACGGTACCCAGGGCAGTTTGCACGCTTGTGTGAATGTGGCCTAGACTAGGGGCATTTACACACAGAGAAACTAGTCCGGACTAGTTTGTATAAACTCTGGTGTTTATTAGTCCGTGCTAACAGAGTGGTATCTTTCAGACAGACAATCTGACCCGAATTAATTTCTAGTCTGGTCTAGCTGTGTGAACAGAATATTGTAGTTAGCACAGTGCTTAGAGTCTCTGTGGCAGTATTTCAATCCTGTGCTGCTTTTCAACTGTCCCATTGCGATGTTTTCTGTGACTGAAACATCACTTCATGTGATCCTACAAACCATAGAGGCATAAAATGCCTAGAGTCTTCCTAGGAGAAAGACTCTGGCTAGAGTCTTTCCCCTGTTCCCTTTAATTCAAGGTACCCAGACAACCCCAGCCCAAGCCCCCATCTGACTTAACATTTCTGCTCCCCACCCCTTGTTATAAATCACAATTCTCCTACAATGCAAATTGCCATGCCCTGGTTAGGGTTGTCACTTCTGCATTTTTTTAAGGAACACTTATGAAAAATACATGTTTTCTGTGACTGAAACCTCACTTCATGTGATTCTACAAACCGTAGAGGCATAAAATGCCTAGAGCGTCTGTCAGGTCTTGCCGTTGGACTCTGTTGCAATAGGTACTGGATAGCCAACTAGTCTGGACAAATAAGCACTAGTAATTCAGACAGACGTTAGTCTGGACTAGTTTAAGAACAGTTGTTATAAACCCAAGTGATTGGGGGTTTATAACAGCTGTGCTTATATTTTAGTCTGGACTAATAAGCATTGTTGACAGAGTTCAGACAGACAACCTAGTCTGGACTACATTCAGTTAGTCCAGACTAAGGGTAATTTCAGACATTACGGGATCACAGGGTATTTTCAGACGTTACGAGATCACGCTCAACCACGGACAATCCCCTGAGGTGGCGGATGGTCCCGTAACGTCTGGTTGCTCGGCGCCAGATGTTCACCATGGTGAACCACTGGCAGTGAGCAAAATAACCACGCTTTCGAGGATGGTCCAGGCACCATCCCCGAAACCGTGGTTAATTGAACCACGGCCCGGAATCAGCGGACGGTAACGTCTGTTACCATCGCTGATTCCGGGTCGTGGCCCAGACCCCAGGATGGAATTGGACGCAGCGGCCGGATTGGCCACTGCGCACGCCCATCTCGAGGAGGGAAGGCTGCTGGGGGAGCGTGGGGGGCGGGGCTGTGTGACCACACGTTGCGCCGTGCAGCCCTGCCGTCCCCAGATTCCCTGCCGGAATCAGTCGGCGCGTCTGTTGATGGGCTGTTCTGATTCTGGCCAGGAATCAGAAAGGTGATTCTGTGGCGGGGCCAATAGGCACCTCGTCACATCTGAAATCACCCACAGTCAACCACCCTGAATCACAGTGGATTCAGGGTGGTGGCTGTGATCACATGAACGTCTGTTTGAGCCCTGCCAGATGTTCACCACGGTGAATACCTGGTGGGGTTTGAAGCTAACCACAATTCTGGAGGTGAGGCCGGCCTCTCCTTCAGAATCATGGTTAGCTAAACCACGATCAGGAATGGGGCAAAAGTTAGGTCTGCTACCTCGCCCCGTTCCTGACCATGGTACAGGATTGGGCACAGTGGCCTGATTGGCCGCTGCGCCCGCCCATTTCACTGAGGGCGGGTGGCCGGTGGAGCACAGGGGGAAGAGCTGAGAGGCCACACGTTGCACCACGCAGCCCTGCCCCCTCCCCGATTCCCCTCTGTGATCAGGCCGGCACGTCTAAAGGACAACTGGTCTGATCACGGACCGGAATTCGAGATGGATCTCGGTCCAGGGTTCAGCGTGGCGGGCCAAAAGGCCCGTCACATCTGAAATTACCCTAACTGTCCATGCGAAAACACCCTAGAGAAACAGAACAGTAAGATACTGAAGCAGCCTCTGTGCCTGTAGTGCTTCTCATTATTGTAATGAATTGGTATTGGTAATGAAGAGCTGAGACTACAGCAAGTGCCTGTTAGTGGAGGCTCTGTGAGGTCCAAAAGCTTGCACACCTCCACCAACTGAAGTTATTATTATTATTATTATTATAAACATTTATATAGTGCCAGTCATGTGCCTGGCACTGTACAGAACATAGAAATAGACGCGGTCCCTGCCTGTGGCTTACAATTTAAAAGACAAGGAGGGGGAGACAGGGAGAGGGGACAGTGGGAGAGACAGGGAAGAAGACAAACAAACATTCAGGCGGATGCGAAGTCTCAGGTGCGTGTGCTTGGCTTGGTTACAATCAGGTTGGTTGCAGCAGTCTGCAGAGGAGGGCAGACAGTAAGTATATGGGGAACGACTAGCAGGCATTGGGAAAGGTGGCGAGGAAAAAGTGGGTCTTGAGGAGGGATTTGAAGGAGCGGAGGGAGGGGGCAAGGCGGATGTGGGTAGGGAGGGAGTTCCAGGCATGGGGGGCAGCGAGGGAGAAGGGTCGAAGGCGGTTAGGTGAGCAGGAGAAACGAGGGAGAGTGAGGGAGGGGACAGAGGAAGAGCGGAGAGCGCGTGCAGGAGTGCGTAGGGAGATTAGGTCCGAGAGGTAAGGGGGAGCTTGGTTGTGGAGTGTTTTGAACGTGAATACCAGGAGTTTAAACAGGATACGTTCAGGAAGGGGGAGCCAGTGAAGAGAGAAGAGGAGAGGCTGCACATGGTCGAAGCGACGGGCAGAGTGAATGACCTTGGCAGCGGAGTTTTGGATTGCGATAAGGGGGGACAGGTGAGAGCGAGGGAGGCCAGCAAGGAGGAGGTTGCAGTAATCGAGGCGAGAGATAACCATGGCATGAACAAGGGTTTTGGCCGAGGAGATAGAGAGAAAGGGGCGGATCCGAGCAATGTTATGGAGGGCGAATCGGCAGGATTTGGCAACAGAGTCAATGTAAGGTTTAAAAGAGAGGTGCGTGTCAAAGATGAAGCCCAAGCTACGGGCTTGGAGAACAGGATGGATGGTGACTCCATCGATGCAGATGGGCAGGTTAGAGGGAGAGGAAGAGGAGGGAGGAAAAATGAGGAGTTCGGTCTTGGCCATGTTGAGCTTGAGTTGACGTCGGGACATCCAGGCGGAGATATCAGAGAGGCAGTTGACGAGGCGTGAGTGGACAGAAGAGGAGAGAGAGGGGGTAGAAAGATAGAGTTGGGTGTCATCAGCGTAGAGATGATATTGGAATCCGTGGGAGGCAATAATTTTGCCAAGGGACAGGGTGTAAATAGAGAAGAGGAGAGGGCCAAGGACAGAGCCTTGGGGGACCCCAACCGAAAGGGGGAGGGAGGAGGAGTTTGACTCGGGGAGCGAGACTTTAAAGGAGCGGTCAGAGAGGTAGGAGGAGAACCAGTCAAGGACAGAGCCACGGAAGCCCAAAGAGTAAAGCAAGTCCAATAGAAGCAAGTGGTCGACAGTGTCAAAGGCAGCAGAGAGGTCAAGGAGAACAAGAATGGTGTAGAGGCACTTAGATTTAGCGACAAGTAGATCATTGGTGAGCTTGGCCAGGGCAGTTTCAGTAGAGTAGAAGTTGGTCCAATAAAAGATATCACTGTACTGATTTGTCTTTTTTGGCTATATTTAGGTCAAATACTTTCTGTACACTGCCAATGGAGGGAAACACAATGAGCCTGTTTGCGCTGTCTGTAGGTATACCGCTTGGTGTTGTAACTACTGACACATTAGTGAGTAATGGTTTGCTGTGCACATGTAAGTGAAGTGAAGTATATGATACTCTATATTCGACAGCAGCAGTGTCTCTCTGATGATCGTCCTGTTCAAATTAAGGCAGATGACTGTTGTTAGCCAGTGAGAGCCTTTAGTACTGATGTCTTCTGAGGCACTGTTTGTATAAGGACCTACCTAGTGCCCAGGCCAACACAAAAACAGCAACATCTCTCTATCCAGTTGTCGTTTATGTTTACCCCCAGCAGCAATTTCTCCTTTCCCCCCTCATCCTATCTGTCCAAAGAGTAGAAGGAATAAAACATAGTCTTAGACTAAATAGCTGTCACATTTCTAATAAAATTATTCTAAGAAGAAGGTATGTACAGGGCAAGATTAGTGTGCAAGGTTTGCAGAAATAGTTCCCCCCTAAAGACTCCCTCCCTTCCAGTGTAACATTTTAAAAATGAGGTTCAGATGCATTTTACTTAAGTGTGGAAGAATCAGTGCTACCATTTTAAGAAATAGCATGTTTGGGGAACATATTTTAATGCTACACAAAGCCTCTTAATTTTATTTTCTTACTGGGTCAATTCTACTTTGTGTTCAGCAGACAAGGAATAATCAGTGCCATAGTCATTGGGTATTTTCAGACAAGACACTACCCACCTACCTCCCACCCACTATACATGTTACAGGGCACCCATAGGACAACATTGCAACCCTGCAACATGTATAATGGGTGGGTAGTGGAGTGGAGAGTGTCTTGTCTGAAAATGCCCATTATTGTATGATATTCAATAATGTCATGCCAAGTCCTCTGCAAACAGCCTTTTGCCTTCCCAATTGTAGCCTAATCATTTGTATTAAAAAGGACCTTTTTCAATTTATTCAAACTTCTTCAGATTTCCTCCTTGGCTGAAATTGTTCACTTTTGTCATCTCTGAAAAACATATTTCAGCCACCTTTGAAAAGCAAACAGTATGATTTTTAAAAATAAATATTAGTGTAGCACTTAGAGAGCCCAAGCAAGATCAGCCTCTCTTTGGGATAGACACTGACTTCATTGGGGAGAAGGGTTAGATTTTTTAAAATATAAATTAAAATATTGTAATCTTGATATTTGACAGGAAGTTTGTCTTGTATCCTACGCCATTAAGATCATTAGCATGTTTAGGTGTAGGATCAAGCCCATAATCCCTATTTAAAACATCCATCTGACAAAGATCTGCTTGCTTTATCAAGTTATAAGGACTTAAAATAGTTATTCTTCACACACAATTGACATTTGTTTGAACAAATACTTGGTCTTTTTTGTTTCTTTGAGCAACAGATGACTAACTTCCTATGATTTTGGAAGAAGAACGGAGCTTCTTTGGTGGCATGCCTCATTAGCTATAGTAAGCATGTGTTCTCTACATATTTTCTGCACATATATATTTGTACATACAAGTGTACAGTGGTGACTTTTGATTCATTGCACATGCAGGACACAATAGTTTATTTTAGATCTTTCTTGATTACGCTGTGAGGAATAACCTCCCACAAAAATTTCCTCAAATATTATTTTTCATTTTAAGTTCAATGCACATTTTTGGCTTTACCAACAACAAACACACAAAGCATACAAATAAATAAAAAATTTAAAAGCTCACATGTTTTCCTTTGAACAAGGAGAGAGAAGGAATCACAGGTGGTAAATACAAGTCACATAATATAATGTAGTTCTGGACTGTACACAATATGCTGATGAAGGCAGTAGTATATGAACCTGATTGAAATGCTTTGGCTATCCATTTTCCTTCCAACAACCTGAGAGATTCTATGCAAAAAAGCTACATTAGAAATGTTAAGTGTACAGGGAAGCACTTACAAGTCAGGAAATATAAAAGCAAAGGTTACATATACCTGATCTAATAGCCACTGAAGTCAATGAGGAGCATTCCATTGGTTTCAGTGGTGGCAGGATCAGGTCAATGTAAAATTTTGAATTAATCATGCAATATTTATTTTGAAGGTGAAATACCAGTGCCTACACTGAAAGCATTTAAAAAAAAAAAAATACAAAATGAATGAGTTGTTGAGGAAACGTCTGCCTTGTATTAGAGCTAATTGGTTATGTCCTGGGCTCTATCTGACAAGTCACTAAAATTTGCCAATACAGAAAATTAAACCAAAGTAACTAAGTTGATTGTAATTTTACATCTTTAATAAAACTTCTTCATTCTTATTTTGAATTAAGTATACCTTTTCAATTGAACTTCAACTGGTAAAGTGTGAATTCAAATTTAATCAAAGTAGACTCTTAATCTGAAATTAGAACTCCCTCAGAAACTTGCAAAGAACTAAAGGCCTAAATTACAACCAGTTTAGTTGTTTCATTCTCTGTGCAGAGAAGTCACAAAGTGAAATGTGATTTTAATTTCCCAGTTGCCAGATTGCCTTGGTTTCCTCAGGAGATAGTACTATTTTTTACACATCTTTGTAAAAGCAGTTTGAGATGTTCAGATGAAAAATAAAGTATTATATAAATTCATATTATTTTAAAATCATGCTTTTATAGTACTTTAGTACTCTAACCAGTTTCTCTTTCTATAGTGACTATAGGATCAAGTTGTCATTGTTTGTTCAAATTGTTACTAATCATCAGGGTGAAGCCTTCTGAAATAAGATTATACATTTATTTGCCAATGAATAAATTTTTGAGAGAAAAACAAAAACCTAACAGATTTGATGCCCATAAAAAGACACTTAAAAATATGTCTTAGTTGGGGTTGTTTTGTTTGTTTTGTTTTTTGAGAGGAGGGGAATAGCAAATAGGTGCTCAAACCAACTTAAAAACACATTCATTTAAACAATTTAAAAACCAGCATGCAAATTAAGAACATGTTATCACTACTAATGTAAAATTTTAAAATATAGCACAAAGCGTGCACAGACATTTGCTACATATTAAAGATGAATGGAATAACTTAGAAAAATAAATATTATTCTGCCTTCAGATACATACATTAATGTTAATACAATAACCCAGAAGGAATGATGGAATTTTAGGTACAGGAAATGCATGTTATACGGGTATCTAACATCAGACGTGCTGTATAAAATACAATTCTACTTAATAAAGCACAGATTTCTACTCTGCAAATATAAACAAGGTGAAATCAACGGAAATACACATGTAGCAAAGTTGGTAGGGTTGGAGCCACAGAATGTTAAACTGTTTTTCATCCTCTAGGATTATCCAGTTATTAATACACAGCATGACAGATAACAAGCCTCAGTGCAAGGATTTTCTAGCCTTTTTATTTCACAAAAATTATAAGCAGTAATTGTAACAAGATTGTCATAAACTTTCATTTTAATACATTTGCTAGTATCTTTTGGTGTTTGCTCTTAAAGAATAACTTAATGTCTTCTCTCTTTTTTTAGTGCCTGGCTATTTTTTAATTTTTCATATTTTTTGCTAACATCAACATTTTTGTATTGGTATCAAAAATTAAGTTGTCAGCTTCCTACTATTTTCAGGCTTTTGTGATAGATAGAAAGTAAGGGTGGGAAGTTCTCACTTCACAATGGCTTCTGAAGGAAACAGTCAAAAGCATCATTGCTATCAACTATTAACTATAAGAATTAGCTGTAATTTCTAATAAATTGCTAATATAAAAAAGCATGGATGTTTAAATGAAATAATTTTGGATGCAGGTTTAAAAAATGATCAATCTTAGACTGAAAGATAAATGTTTTAAAACACCTTCAGTTTCCCTTTCAAAAAAGTTACTTCGGTTTTTTAAATGAATTGGATACTCATATTCTCTGCAACAAGTATGATCTGAAAAACGTGGAAAGGTTCAAAATGCATCCCTAAATGAATCATTTCGACTCAATGACGTGATGGTAATTAATCGTGGAGTGTCCTGTGTGATCATTAGATTGTCCCAAAGCATGTGTTAATGTGTATTACCAAGGGGTACAAAGGGCTTGAGTTTCCAGTAGTTAGCAAACTGTATGTGAAACAGATAAATTGCAGGGATAGAGTGATACCGAGATGTTGATACAGTGAGGAAAGTTGCTTTGAGAAATGGTGGTAGCGGTGGGAGACAGCTTCTCAGTACTTTCAGTGTTCAATTGGGTCCCCAGTATTTTTCTGAGGGCTTGAAAGAAACTCAGCAATCACTTTATAGGAGATCAGATAAAACAACAAGAGAGGAGCCATCCCAAGCTGCTGCTCCAGTGCGTGGAGCCAGAGGAACATGTAGAAGGCGGGGGCGGGAGGGTGAAACTCGCCTAGTCCCGCTCTCTTCGGCAGAACCCATGAACAAAAACTCCATGAGCCACTAACGTGACTGAGCAAACACAACGGGGCTGCGAAGCAAGAGCCACCATGTGCATAATCCCGCCCCCCCTTTAATGTCCCCTCTAGCAGGAGACCGATCTCACCGCCTGCGCAGGCAGGATGCGCGCAGCTCGGGCTGGGGGTGCCCCCTGCTATGAGGGGGCGGGAATCACCTCCCTCCTCGCCTGCCCCAGCGCGAGGGAGGAAGGGGGAGATGTTTGTGTCCCAGGCGGGTGGGGGGAGGGGCGGGTTGTAGGCTGCTGTTGCTACTGGCCGGGGGGGAGGGAAGCCCCTCTCTCTCTTTATATGGGGGGGGGGCTACTCCACTCGCTGCGGAGATGAATCGCGGGGAAGGGAGGGGGCTGCGAGCGCGGGCGCTGATTGGACGGCTCGGCGCTCGGAAGCACTTTGTTTTCTATGCTAATGAGGGCGGAGCGGAGCTCGTGGATATTTACGTTGAGGCGGGAGCCGCCGCCCTTCATTCACCCACATGGTGCCCGAGCCTGGTCGCTCTTGCTGTTACCGGAGAACCTGCCTTTCGCGCCACTTCCCACCCGCCCCCCCTCGCCTCGCCGCGCCGCCTGAGAGCCGCTGCCTCGTCCTTCCCGCCCTGCGGCTGCCTCGGCCCCGCCAGCGCCGCGCCGGAGCCAGGACAGCGCGACAGGGAGGAAGATGGTGGCGGAGGCGGCGGTTAGTCGCTGGTGAGTGTCGCCGCTGCTGCTGCTGCGCACGGGACGGAGTGAGGAACCTGTTGGGGGCTGAGGGGGGCGCGGCGCTGGGCCGGGCGGCGTGGAGGAAGAGAAGGAGGCGGCGGGAGCAGCAGCAGCAGTTGGGGGCGCGGGCGGGCGGGCGGGGAGGAGGGACGGACGGGCGGGGGGGCAGGCAGGCGCATGGCAGCAACAGCAGCCGCGGCGGCGCCTCCCGAGCTCGCACACGGGGCGGGAGGGGCCGGAATGAGGGAGATTTGAAAAGGCTGCGTTGCCGCTCGCTCGCTGCTGCAGTGAGTCGTTCTCTCCCCCCCTCCCCTCCCTTCTTGCCGGAGCCCGGGCCCAGCAGCCGGGCGGGAGCAGCGCCTCGCGCGTGCACACAATGGGGGCACCGGGCGGGCGGAGGCCCGGGAAGTTGGCGGCGGCGGCGGGGGCTGCAGAACAAAGCGGCCGCAGCGCGTGGGGGGCAGCAGAGGCCGGGCCCGGGCGGGGGTTGGGGCTTTGTGAGGCGTTGGCGTTGCGGGCTCTCGGCGTGTCCCGGGCCGGGCCGCATGGGCTTTTGTTCTGGGAGGGGGGGGGGTGGCGGGGGACATGGCGGCGGCTGCGCGTGCTGGGGCTGATTGTTCCCCGCTAGGCCCTGAGCCGCGTGCGGGGCCCGTCAGCCCGCCCACCCGCCGCCACCGCCATGAGGGACGGGGAGACGCGGGTTCTAAGCGCTCCCCTCCTCCCCCGCCGGGCTTAGCGGAGCAGGCCCGGGGCCGAGGGTGGGGGCGTCACGAGCCGGGCTGCGACCTCCCCGCCGCCAACAGCGTCCCCTGGTGCCGCCTCCCGACGCTGCATCCGGACGCAGCACGTGCTGCCTGAGCGGGTGCGGGACCCGCCGGGAGTGGGGGGGGGCAGCGGCACATGGCACCGGCCGAGCGCGGCAAAGAACTCGGCTCCCCGCCGAGCCGCGTGGGAACCGTGGCTTCTCGCCTGTGTTCAAAGGCCAAAATGGAGGCAGCTTAGTCCCCTGCAGCCTCTGCCCAAGGAAGGGCAGGGACCGTGTCGAGCCTCTGCAGCCCCCTCTCCCATGTGCCTCGCTCCTGCGGGGAAGTGATGGAGCAGCCTGGACACTTAAAGCGGGAATAGTGTCTGCTTTTCCCTGTCAATTGCAGGCAGCAGTGGGAGGGAAAGCCTTAATAGGGCTTTTAGCTCTTTATGGCTATGTCAAGCACAAATTATATCCTGATGTTCCCTTTCTCCTTGCAGTGTCTACACGTGCAGCAGCATGGTCATGGAAGACTACTTCAGCAGAATTTGTTTAGAAGAAGAATAGTCCTGCTTAAAAGGGGTAAGTTTCCTAATAGCTTTCTGAGAAATAACTTGGAGCTGTATTTAAAAGGCTGATCGGGAGGGGGGGGGGGAGTACTCTGGGTAAGCATTAAGTACTGGCAAAAGTATTTGTGGAACTCATGTTTAATATATACATCATAACCAAAAGGCAGGCTAATTAAGGGCTTTCTATCACTTGCCCTGGCATTATTATTATTATTTTATTATAATAAGCATTTTGGCTAGAGAAATGAGCTTGATAGATTATTTTTATTTCAATAGTGTGATTTGATGATTGACTTCCTGACTATGACATTAAAATCTTCAATTTAACAGGTAGTGGAGGTAAATTTTAAACTTAGGATTAAATTTAAGTTTAAAACAAAAATGAATTGACGCATACATTCATTGGGAGTAATTCTAGTGCTTGTTAAATGCAAGCTTTAGTATCCACTACTACTATACTATTACACCTTAATATTAGTTAAGTTTGTTCTGACTGCAACTTGGACACAACTTATCAGGCATCTTGGTTTTAGTGCTGATCATTAAAACATTTGTCATTAGCAAATGCACTTGGGTAGAATGCCAAATTGTACATTGCCATTCAGGCATTGGCTTACTGTGTTAAGCTACAGTTTAACACAGTAAACTTCTGTCAGAAATCCACTAATCTTCTTGGTTCTGCTGTGACTGCAAGATCGAACAGTAGGCTATTGGATGTTTGGCAGACACTAGAGTATGGTACTTGACCCAAGTGAGTTGTGCCATTGAATACAATGAAAGTTTTGAGAATCAAGTAGATCTTAACTGCTGGCATGATCAGAGCCATAGCAACAACTGCTAAACTAAAGGAAGTGAGTCATTCTTGAATTAGAATCTTTTTTTAAAAAAAGAATTCCTTTCTAATTGACATTTTTAAATTGTAAAGTTAGCCATAGTGATTTCAAGGTTCATGCATCTGATGGTATTAAATTCCTGGGGGAGGGGGGAACCCTTTGACTGTGTGTCATCAAAAGCATGTACCTTTGTCCTTGTTGCTGCACCTTCTACTTTATAACCTACTTGTCCAAAGACTGTAAGTATTATGACAAAGATAGCTTCTGCTGCAGAGTGGAGTCTCAATAATGCTAACCAGTCTACTTGCAGGGCAGGGCCTATAGTACTTTTTAAAAAATAAATAAATGGTAATACACTTCCATTTTCTTCCCTCCACTAGGTACCAAGAACATAACTTGGAAAGTGCTGAATTGAAGATCTGCTCATGTCAGAGTAATGTCAAAGTGCTTACAGTGCAGGTAGTGGTATATGGAACCTACTGCAGTGAAGGCACTTGTAGCATTATGTTGACAACTGCCTCAGGAATCTTTTGAAAGCTTGGAAAGTTCTGCACGGTGCGATGTGATGTTGAGTGCTTTTTGTTCTAAGGTGCATCTAGTGCAGATAGTGAAGTAGATTAGCATCTACTGCCCTAAGTGCTCCTTCTGGCATAAGAAGTTATGTTCTCATCCAGTCACTCAGGCTGAGCAAGAATATAGACGTTCCTGTAGCTTTCTACTTTGCAGTCCTCTGTTAGTTTTGCATAGTTGCACTACAAGAAGAATGTAGTTGTGCAAATCTATGCAAAACTGATTGTGGCCTGTTATTGTCTACATCAAGAAGCTTGAATGGTTTCTACTTTCTGGTATGTATTTTCAGTAGTCTCTCTCCAGTGTAGTAATAACAGCTCCTGTAGCACTAAAGTGCTTATAGTGCAGGTAGTGTTTAGTAATCTACTGCATTATGAGCACTTAAAGTACTGCTAGCTGTAGAACTACAGCATCATTTTGCCGCCTTGTCTTTTTTTGTGTGAGTCAAGTGAACACTGTTCTCTGGTTAGTTTTGCAGGTTTGCATCCAGCTGTATGATACTCTGCTGTGCAAATCCATGCAAAACTGACTGTGGCAGTGACAAGTCAGTGAAAAAGTGAGGAAAGCTATACCCCTTTCTACACAGGTTGGGATCAGATGCAATGCTGTGTGTGTATTTCTGGTATTGCACTTGTCCCGGCCTGTTGAGGTTGGTGGGGCCAGAGGCTGAAATATCTTCAGTAGTTCATTTGCCACTTGAGAAAATTCTACTGTATGCATTGTTCCAGAAAATCTGAGTACATAGTTTTGAGCTATTTCGTGTAAACTGTATAGTATGACTGAACATCATAAAGCCATCAATGCTTCTAAACTATCTTTGCTGATTATACAGTAAGTAAAACACGAGTCTTTCTGGATACGAACTTGTGTTGTGGGAAGATGCTTGCTTTCAAAACTTGTTCCCGTCATTAGCCTTATTGAAAGGTAATTAGTCAAAAGCTTTTAGTCTTAAAGATAAAGTTTTTTTGTTAGTGATCTGCAAACTGCTTTCTAACTAAACTCATGGTTAGAAACTTGAATTGGGGTACATGTAAGTTCTCACGAAAAAGTATGTAATGAGGGGTAGTCAGGCAACTATAAGTTGCTCATACTCTTAATTCTTTAATCATGTGATCATGTTTACGTTATACCTGTTTGTAAGGTTGCAAAAGAATGCATAATCTGTACTGTGCATATGAGCAGTAGGCACGACTGAGCTATTTTGTACATATCTAGTACTGGATAACGACTGCTAATAGGGATGGGACTCTCGGTATAGCAAAGAACTGAAAGTACCCAATAATGGACCTATGAGATTAATCGATATCTTCGTTCTATACTCGGTATTGGGGTTTTTGCATTGTTTTTTATCTGATTTTTTTAACATCATGGCTTTTCCCATTGAAGTCAGTGGGGAAAACCACGAAGTTAAAAAATCCAATACTGAGAGAAACTAGAACAACAGCTGATAAATGAGAACAAAGAACTGGTATAACTTCGGTTTTGGCCAGAGTTCCACCCCTAACTACTAATCTTGCCAGCATGCATATGCCACCTACGTTAACTTAGTAGTTAACTACCTAAACCAAATTATTGCAACTAGGAAAGTTCTAGTGACTAGAATAAGGGTGTTATAGATAACCTGTAAAGTTTAAAGGGTAGGCTGATAAATTAAAGTCTGTCAACAAATACGTATTTGGTTGTCCTAAAGTCTTCTGTTGAGCCTACACTTGCTCTGCGCATAGCAAAACAGGAAGAGGGGGAAATCTTCAAATGTAAAAACAGTAGTGAGGGGTCGTATCTGCTGTGGTGTCTTATTTGGCTATTGATGGCTATTGATGGCTTAAATAAAGCAAGCCCAGCTTCAAACAAAATATGCAAGACTGAAGATGAAAAATGATGGAAATCTTCCCTTTTGGAAGGTTGCAGTTGAGGACAAAAGAATACAACCCTTCTTAATATCTATTGTAGTAAAAGCTCAATTTTCAGGTGCAAGTGTTAATGAAGAAGCTGATTCTGCACAAATTCTGGAAATTTTCCATTAAATTAACTTAGAGTTAAATGCTCATGTTATTATTCAAATGTATAGATTCAACAGAATTAACTATGAAAATTTGTGATATTGCATAAACTTAATTGCACTTATGTAAAACAGCATAGCCCCCATTCTTCCAGGTACACATAGGGTTTACACACATGCAAGTAGCATGGATGTCAACCACTCATTCACAGGGACGCATCATTGCTTGCCGCTGGTGGGTTTTTAACTGGCTGCAAGCTTTATTTTGAATCTTGAACCTTTATCCTCAATCTTCTTATAAGTATCATGTAAAAACCTCTTAAGGCAGATGTCAGACTATAAATTCGCTCCTGGAGGAGGCTTGGTTGGCCCCCACCCTCCTGTCGTTTCGACTGTGTAAGACCTGGCTGTTCCGCCAGGCTTTTCGCGAGGGGTAGGGTGGGGGTATGGTTTGGGGCGGGGAGGGTGAGTTTTATGATTTGTTTTAAAATTTGTTTTTTGTGTTCTTTGCCACCTCGAGCTGCCTTTGGGCAGGAGGGGCAGGATATAACTTTTAAATAAATAAATACCTTGACTAAGCTATGATTAGGTTGATAAAGCTGTCTACAAGAGAGATCTCCCTTCTCATTTCAACAGAGAGGCTTGTTTTACTTGTCTACCTAATTTGGTAGGCTGCTGAGCATCCTCAGAATTCTGAAACAAGCCTTGCAGAACACTGAGTAATCATACATATTTGGAGCCTGAAATGCAACATTAATATTTTCTGTTGTGAAAAAGTTGGGAGGACAGATTTTTGTTACGTGGCTGTGCAGGTAGTTTTTGTTCATGATATAACTTGCATGTAACTCGTACAAGCAAAGTAATCTTTAAAATTGTGCCATTTATCTATCTTTAAGATAAAATTTGTGGGGGTTTTTAAACTAACAATTTTTAGTTTACATGCAGGTGTCTTTTCTGTCTTAGATTTATTGAGGGCCTTGACAAAAAAATAAAAGCCTTCTACTCAATGTCTGTTCTTGCAGCTCAATTTGGGGTGCAGGTGTTAGTGAAGAAGCTGATTCAGCACAAACTCTTGAAACTTATTTTAATTCCATTAAACTAATTTCAATAATCCAACTCTTAAGCAGACCACAAGATGCATGTTAAAAGTTCAATTGCATCTTAAAGTTGAAATGAAGAATTCCCCCAAAGGCTGTTTATCATCAAATAGTTAAGATGTTTCCATAGATAATAACTTTTTGGCAATAGAGACCAATCTCGTATCAGACCAGCTACAGTTGGTGGAGGTATGCAAGCTTTTGTACTTTCAGGGTCCTTCATCAGATAAGTTGAAATTAGAACTTACTGTATATATTTAGGACCAACACAGCAACTGTAGGCATTTAGGCATAAGTGCCCTTTTACTCAGGCCCTTCTAAAACTGGCTGTGGAGGTGGATGGGCGCTTGTTCTCACAGGTGTATGCCCATATCCACACATGAAGTAACGGGCATTGGAGCCCATTGCTCGGGGGGGGGGGGAAGCCTGTGCCCCCACCCATCGTGGGTGCCATTTCTACAGATGCCCCTATCCTCTTTCCCCCCCCCCTTTGCAGGGGGGGGGGGGGGGGAGTGGTACTGTGGTGATGCTTGACTTGGCAAAAACGGACAAACAGCTGAGTTTTATATGTGAAACTACCAATTCCACTGTTAGCCTACAACAGAGAGCCAGACTTCCAGCGTATGTGGAACAGGTGCACAGTGTGTTTTAACGCGGCTGATTTACGAGGACTCCTGCTGACTGGTGCTCCAGGGCAAGACCCCTCCAAGTTTCTGTTGTGTTCATTAAACACCCCCAGGAGCTGATACTTTAAATGTTTTCCCATGTCTCATCGACAAGCAATTGGATACTAGGAATTTGTAGTAAAAGCAAATACTGGGATGCAGTTTAAATCAGATGACTGCTTAACATGTTCCACAACTATAGTGCCAGCAGTAGCTCCGTTTTAATGGGGTTTGGGCTAATTCTAAGCCATTCCAAAACAGTTTGAAGATTTGTACTATTACTAGGCTGCTGCTGGTGAAACATGTACTTCACACACTTTCTTGATGCATGGATTTTTCCAATTTTGAAGGAACACAAGCTGGGTAGAAAATGAAGCTGACAGGCTTGACTGTTGGAACAAAACTGCTCTACATGAGCTACTAAACGCTAGAGGTGGGACCTGTTAATACAGTAGCTCATGTACTGGTTTGAGGTGATACCTGCTACTGTCAACACAAGTCAAGTCTTTAAATATGAGAAAAAAACCTCAGGGTGTTTTTTTAGAATGAAACTAAAACTGACAGACTTTCAACATCTGAATGTTCACTTTGTTATAAAAAAACTGACAATCCTGGTACTAAAGCATTTGTTTTTAGCAATGTGTCAGTATGTACTACTGGCCTGATCGCATCTCTAATGTTCTAATTAGTCAAAGTTTAATTATTTCAGGTAAAATCAAATTTATGAAATATTTAGATGTTTAAAGTTTAAACTGCTAACAAAACTATATATACAAAAATATAAATGATGCATAGGTGTGTATAATATATATATATATATGCACACCTGGTGGCGTGTAACCATTAGAGACGGGTCCTTGCCCAGTGAGCTTACAATAAAGATGCCCTGCTTATGTGAGATGCTGGGTGTTCTCAACCAGAGAAGCTACGCACTTTGCAGGATCAAGTATGCGGCATATAAATATAACTATAAGACAATGTTTTTAAACAAACACCTCCCCACCTATTATCCACCCATTGTAGAGCCACACTGGTGCCGTATGGAGCCCTGCAACATGCATGATGGGGGGGGGGGGGGGGGGGGGGGGGGGGGGGAGTCTGAATGCTTCCAAGCTACTATTCAAATACTTTATACTGACCTCAATTGCTAGAGTTGTGTGTAAGATGACCATATCTTGTTCATAGTAAGCAGTTTTACATACTCGGGGTTTCTTTATAGTTGTGATTTCAGCCAAATTATTCCAGACTTAAAATGGTATGCTGATAAATGACTGAATAATAGACTGCAACACTATTTTTAATTTTGGAATATTTGTGTAACTTGGAAGTGGCAAATACTGGGAGAGTGGGACGAGTCCTGACAGGAAAGTTATTTTGGGTTGATTACAGAAATTGTGGTGGTCTGCCACAACAGAAATAAGACAAGAGTAAGAACCCAGGCATGGTCCCAACCACGAAACCTAGGTCTGGACTTGTTTTGGTACATATTGGGTTATGAGGTGCTTATTCTATTAGCATAATAGCTTGCCACATCCCTTTCTACAAGACAACTATTAAGTTCCTCTTAAGTTCTCTCTCTCTCCCCCCCCCCCTTTCCGCTGCCAGGTTCACTGGCCTTAGTAGATACTTCTGTAAAAACAATGTCATTTTTCAAAAATGTTCTGATCAAGTTTTAATTCTTTCAACTAGTTACTTGTAGAATTCTTTTTCAGATAAATCAAATATTTGCAGATAAAAATTAAAACTGCTCAATCTTAAAGTTAAGGAAATAAATTCATAATGCAGTACCACAAATCATCTCTTGTGGAATTGGGGGTGGGGGCTTGAGGCTTAAAAATTAATCCTTTCTATAGTGCTACTAGGTATACAGTCCTTTAGTCACAGATTTTTCAGAAATAGGTCCCTGCCCAGTGGTCTTACAATGTAAGATGGGCAAAGATGTCAAGGACAGGAACACAAGGAAAGGCACGCACACATTCCCATTTTACAGATGAACAGAGGCCCCAAGACCACCCAGTGACTTCATTGGCTAAAGTGAGATTCAAACCCTGGTTTCCCAGATCCAAGTCCAGCTGCATGTGCAGTACCTGGATGGGGAGGTAGGAGGAGGCTCCTGTTGTAATCTCACCTTAGCCAGAAGCTCATTGGGTGATCTTGGGCCAGTCGCAACATTTTCTTAGCCTAACCTATCTCACAGGGTTGTTGTGAAGATTAAAAGTTGTGTTAAATAGTTGTATGTGAAGTTCATGTGCCATGGGGGGGGCGTGTGTGCTATATTAAAATTTATTAAAACCTTGAAATGTAAGAATGGATACTGCAGGGAAGGTGTGCATTGCATGGCACCAGGCGCATTGTCCCTACTAAAGCCTGCCTTTGGGTGGCATATAAGTTTTAAATAAATACATTAATTTTCATTATCTGGTCTAAAGTTTTAACTCACCACTAAATCTTTGGATAGGTACTTGCCTGTCTGGTGGTGCATAACACACAAGTTGTAATTATGGAATAGTAGTAATGAATAACTCAAAAGGGTGATTACTTTTAAATAGTCTTGTGTGTCAAAATGCAAGGTTTCACGTGTGCAACAGTAACGCAGATTATGTGAAGAAGGGAAAAATCAATTTGTAATTAATACTGTTGAACTCTGTAATTTAGCCATGTAGAAGACTCAACAACAAATTTCACATTATACTGGATACCTTTTCTTCAAAACTGACCACTAGTATTATGTCACATTTGCTGCTATTCTCACGTTAATATGAATTTGTGCTTCCAAAATGCAGAATATCTTGCAACCACCACATCCAGTTTCTTTCAAAATTGCAGCTTTATATCCTTTTTTAAATGGTTTTAAAAAGCCTCATACTTTATTGGATAGGAAAAGTTTCTTAACATACTATTGTAAATTCAGTGCCTACTGTCTTGTCTTTGGGTAACTATATTACTAGAAGACTGCAAGATTTACTTTTATTATTATTGCCAGGTATCTTTTTTTACATGGAAGTGACTTCTGGCTATTCATTGCCCCCATAGAAGCACTTGTGGCTGCCAGCATTACCTACTGACTACAGGCAAACTGATATGCTTTCTCTCCAGTTAGCTGCCTCTGTTTACCACAGCTGTCAAGCACTCCAGGTGACTTGACCAAACTTGGCTCTAGACCCCAGGAGAAACAAGCTGTTGGTATCTTCTGCTGATGTCCCCCATAGCCCTTGGTCACAGGTGTGACTAGGGCTGAAATGCAATTTTGACTTTTTCTCGATTATTGCCAAGAATCGTGTTTCTTGGTCTCATTTGAAATGAGAAACAATAACCCAAAAAAATGCCATCCCAACAATTGTTGTTCAAGAGTTTTGTCTCAAATTACAGTTTACCAGGTTGTTGGTTACTATTTACCAGATTGTAATTTACCAGGTTGCCAATAAACCAATAGCCAATAAACACAATAACTAATAAACCATTAACCAATAAACATGGTAATAAACCAATAACAAATAAACACAATAGCCAATAAACATGGTAAACAGCAAATCACACTAACTGGTAAACATGGTAAATCACAATACTGATACCACCGATACATGAGAAAACGCAACAGTAAATGATAATCCCTCCACCTGCCCCTTTGACCCAATCCCCTCCCGCCTCCTGACCTCTTGCTCCCACTCACTCCCCCACTTCTACATGTCATCAATCTCTCCTTTTCCACAGGCTCCTTCCCCTCTGCCTTCAAGCATGCCACTGTCTCCCCCATCCTCAAAAAGCCCGCCCTGGACCCATCTGACCCCTCTACTTGCCGGCCAGTCTCCCTCCCTCCCCTTTGCCGCGAAGCTTCTGGAACGTGTCTACTGCTGCCTGGACCTCCTCTCTGCCAACTCATCCCTGGACCCTCTCCAATCCAGCTTCCGCCCCCTTCACTCTACTGAAACTGCCCTGGCCAAGATCACCAATGATTTACTTGTCGCTAAATCTAAGTGCCACTACTACATTCTTGACCTCTGCTGCCTTTGACACTTGACCGCTCGCTCCTCTTGGACTCTACTCTTTGGGCTTCCGTGACTCTGTCCTTGACTGGTTCTCCTCCTGCCTCTCTGACCGCTCCTTTAATGTCTCCCTCCCTGAGTCGTCGTCCTTTCGGGGAAGGTTCTGTCCTTGGCCCTCTCTTTATCTACACTGTCCCTTGGCAAAATTATTGCCTCCCATGGATTCCAATACCATCTCTAAGCTGATGACACCCAACTCTATCTCTACCCCTTCTCCCTCCTCGTCTATCCATTCACGCCTTGTCAACTGCCTCTCTGATATCTCCGCCTGGATGTCCCGACGTCAACTTAAGCTCAACATGGCCAAGACCGAGCTCGTTTTTCCTTCCTCTCCCTCTAACCTGACCATCTGCATCGATGGGCTCACCATCCATCCTGTTCTCCAAGCCCGCAGCTTGGGCTTCATCTTTGGCACGCACCTCTCTTTCAAACCTTACATTGACTGGCCAAATTCTGCCAATTCGCTCTCCACAACATTGCTGCATCCGCCCCTTTCTATCTCCTCGACCAAAATCCTTGTTTATGCCATGGTTATATCTCGCCTCGACTACTGCAACCTCCTACTTGCTGGCCTCCCTTGCTCTCACCTGTCACCCCTTATTACAATCCAAAACTCTGCCGCCAAGGTCATTCTGCCCGTCGCCTCGACCATGTGCAGCCTCTCCTCTCCCTTCACTGACTCCCCCTTCCTGAACATATCCTGTTAAAACTCTGGTTTTTACATTCAAAGCGCTCCACAACCAAGCTCCCCCTTACCTCTCGGACCTAATTTCCCTACGCGCTCTCCCTTTGTCCCCTCCCTCACTCTCCCTCGTTTCTCCTGCTCACCTAACCCCCTTTGACCCTTCTTCGTTGCTGCCCCCCATGCCTGGAACTCCCTCCCTGCCCATATCCGCCTTGCCTCCTCCCTTCGCTCCTTCAAATTCCTCCTCAAGACCCACCTTTTCCTTGCTGCCTTTCCCAATGCCTGCTAGACTTTCCCCGTATACTTACTGTCGGCCCTCTGCTGACTGCTGCTACCAACCTCTGTAACCAAGCCAAGCATACGCACCTGGGACTTCACATCCGCTTGAATGTTTGTTTGTCTTCTCCCCTGTCTCCCCCCTTTGTCTTTTAGATTGTAAGCCACGGGCAGGGACCGCATCTAATTCTATGTTCTGTACAGCACCCGGTCACGACTGGCGCTATATAAATGTTTATAATAATAATGAACAATAAGTTGTGGTAACTGATAGCTTGAGTTTCATTAGAGATCTCAAGTGGGGGTCAAAAAAGCTACAAAATCTTGGCAGCAATTCTCGATTTCAATAAAATTATTGTTAGAATTTATTTGATTCTTGTTTCAGGTGTGACTAAGCATGCTAATTCCTCAGAAATACTTCTTAGCTTGGAGCTGGATAAAGCCTTGCCTAATGGAGATTATGTACATTTTAACCGTACCCCTCTCGTTACAAGTGACTCCGGTCGGCTCACAATAATTAAAACACAATAAAATATAAAACATTAAAACTAATCACGTGTAACACAATAAAACACTGACTGCACAAATGAGACCCTGACACCCATCCTGCTCTCCCCTCCTCCCCCATCAAGCACCTGGTGGGAAAACCAGGTCTTACAATTGTGTCGGATGGCAAGAAGATTCAAACTCAGGCAAACGACCCCCAGCAGGGAGTTCCAAAGCAAGAGTGCAGCTGCTGAGACTGCTTTCCTGTCTGCCCTAACCCATTGGTAACTTGGGACATCCAGGAGGGCTGCCCCAGACAACTGTAGGGGCTGATCAGGAGGTGAGGTGATCATTCAGATAAGGTGTAGACGTGAAGCTTTAAAGGTCAAAACCTAGCACCTTGAATTGGACCCAGAAGAGCCTTCTGTGCATGAATCTCCACCACATTTTCTTACAGGACAATGTGTCATGGCTGTGGCAACTGAACAGGCATTAATAGCTTCTGTGAGTCCAGCAGAGTTCTTGAACGGTGTTTGTCTTTGGTGTGGAAGTGGAACCTGTTCTCCTTGAGTGCAATGTACCCGAGTACATAATGGAAAAGAATAGGGCAATATTCTCTTTTCCATTGGTACATTGCACACTCAAGGAAACGCCATCCTAATTGAGGAAATTCAGACTACGGAGATTTACATGCATATAGCCATTTTTTCAACTAACAAATTTCTCTTGGAGGACTGTCATGTTTGATCTATATCACTCCCAATTGGCTTGAAGGTGTAGTCCAATATCGTCCTGATAGTTTTTGTCAGGCATGGAAGTGGTACATTCTCTTGTTCTCTGCTCCCTTTGTCTAATGGGAGTGCATAGACCTATGGAAACTTTCTAGGCTCATGGGTATGTGACCAACTTAAAGAGCTCCCTCCTTTCCCCAAACCTTTATTTGGGTACTAACATCAGAAGATCTCTAAGATAAAGCTCTGACCATCTGATAATTCCCTGTTTACTTTGGGGGGTGGGGACTGTTGCTTTCCACTAGCCAGCCCTGGGTCAGATAAATCTGCATGTATGAACAAACATGACAAGTCCCATACTGTGTCAGACCAATGGTCCATCGAGCCCATCACCTGTTTCTGATCGTGACCAATCTCGGTGGTTTGGAAGAACTACCTAGCAGGTCACAATGGGGTGATCCATCTCCTGTTTGCTGCTGACAGTAAGAGGTTACATTCTCCAAACCTACCTCTGGCTAATAGCTGCTAATGGACCTAAACCCGGATATACTACTGGCCTCATTATGACAAATTCCACAACCTAATTGTGTGCTGAGTGAAAAAATATTTTTTGTTTTAAATCTGCTACTTGCTATCTTCCTGGAGTGGCCTCTAGTTCTATTACTGTTTGAGAGACTGAATAACCATTTCCTTATTTACTTGTTCTATGCCACTTGTAATTTGAAATAGTTCCGCACGTATTTGAAATAGGTCTAATTTGAAGTGACTTTTTTTCTTTTCTTTTTTTTAAATGGCCTACTTCACAGACAAAAACACCTTACTAAAACTTTGGGACCTAAAAAACTCTTCCTAATAAGCTATGTTTTGTGGTGATGCAGCATGTGCAACAAGAAACTGCAGAGTTCAACTGCTACCTGTATCACTAATGTTTCACAAATGTGAATGAGGATAGAATGTTGCCACGGTACTTTGAGTGTGCAAAAAAGATTTTAAAACTGTTTTGAACTAATTGGAATCAAAACTTTGTTCTCTGTTGATAGTGTGATTCTTAACTTCAAATAAATTGTGATTTGGATTTTTTTGCCACATGTTCAAATCAGATTAGTACCTAAGCATTCCATGTGCAGAATCTTCACATGTTACTTAGTTTGTCTATGTGGGCAAGCAGTGGAAGAGGTATTTTATGTACTCTTTGAATGCCCTGTATACGAAGCCCCACGGTTATACTTGACTCATAAGATACAAATACATCAAGAGGCTCATAGGAGGCAAAAATTTATCATCTTTTGGGGATAAAAACTGAGCGAACAGCTGGCTGTAACTTTTGCTTGGGAGATGACCAAATTGAGGAAATTATATACCTATAATATCACCTCTGAAAAAGGTTATGATGGGGGGGAGGGGCGTGAGAGTATATTGCATAATCTCTGTAGTTATCAAGGTGGTGGTTAGGTTGGTTTTTGGATTACTTAAATTTATTAAAAGTGTAGGATTATGGTTGTTATGGAGGATACCCAAATATGAATTAAATTGGGAATTGTTATATTATATATTGATTATTGTTAATAGCTATAGCTATATTTTATGGAGATTTTATGTTGTATAAGATGTTTTAAACTATATATAAGGTTATTGGGTTGTATCTATTTACCATTATTATATATTTATGTATATGGCCATGGCGGAAACCAGTGTCCAATAAAAGATTTCATTTCATTTCACATGTTACTTGTATTACTGTAGCGTAGAGAAAGTAGGGTTTGCTGTGTTGGTTCCAAATATAGACAAAGTAATAAAGTGATATCTTTTTATTGGACCAACTGCAGTTGTGGAGGTATGCAAGCTTTTGGACCTCACAGGGTCCTTTGTCAGGCAAGCTGAACACACTGAATATCAACCCTTGGAGTTTCAGACCAGCCTATCCTCGCACATATCCTGACTTGTGCATTCCTCCCACAGCCAAAATATGCACCCCGGGGGGAGGTCTGAAAGTGTCCTTAGTGACTGATTGTTATGAAGTCCCAATCTCTCCTAATTAGTTGGTCTTGGTCTCCTCACTTCTCCTGTAGTCTGTCATCACTTACTTGGTTGCCATACTAAAAGCTGTATACAAACTACTTCAGAATGCCCTCCCACTTGGTCCCACTGGAACTCCCTAATTAAAGGAATCTTGCCATTGGGACAGGTGACTAGACAACACACCCAGGATTATTTTTTGAAGCTAAATGACTGTGTGCTGTTGTGTTTGTTCCAAAATAATTTAATATTATTTACCCTATGACATTGAAGTTCATTTGAACATAATGCCATGTTAACTGACAAGTTAATAGAATAAAACAGATGTCCATTTTCTTTGTTTTTCACTTCATGCCAAAGAAAAAAATAAAGTATTAAAACTTAAAATGCTTGGTTGCCACAGTTGGCCTTACCTTGTCTTTTCTGACTCATGCCCTTCTAGTCCTGTCTGTATCGTCCTACCAACCCTTCTCGTTTACAAACCTGCAAGCAAGACTGACGGTTTGAGGAGTCCTATTTTCATGACCAGCAGGTGTGAGAGAGGGACATGATTAATTATATAAGACCATGCCTCATAGGCCTGATCATCTTGCTTGTCTGAGCTGCATAGAAACATTTATTTAGCTAACCTCTTTACCTTCATTATAGGCTTCAGTAAGGTTGGGGAGGTTCAGTCATGAGGAGGCATTAGTCCCTCTCCTCATGGCTTAGTCAGGAAAGATGAAGATGTATAGGTCTGTGTTTAGCAATCCTCCCAGACTACAATACATACCACCAGAAGTCCTAATCTGGTAGAATCTTTCTCAAAGGGTTCCTGTTGTGCAATCTGTGGATCCTTTACTTGAACTGCAGGAATTGTGCTAGGAGCGTTGAACATTTGTCCACTCTGAAACCTTTGGCATTTTGTCTGAAACTAGTCTTGTTACAACTGGAAGGAATCAGACTGCTGCTTTCCTCTGGGCCCAAAGGCTTGGTTCTCGGTGCCATTATTAGTGGTGCCATCTCGAGTACTTTGCCCTGGCCTTACTAGAATTATACTACAACTGGCCATTGTATCACTATCACCAATGACTTAGTCCCATATTCCCCTTCCCAATGGAATTCTACTGTAGTACAACTTTTGTGGACAAGACACTTCTGTGTTTATTCTCTCCATAGCCCAGTGTTAGACAATAGGCTGCAGCCAAACATTGAAGATGGACTAAAAACATTATTTTTTAAATGAAAATGCAATGAAGTCTTGTCTGGCTGAGCTGTTCTGGGTGGTGAGGGGGCTGGTCAGTCTGGCCTCCCTCCACCTGGAACAGGAGTGTTTCAGGGCTCAGTGTGACTTGTTTGTTGACAATTTTGTGGATAAAATCGCTCACATCCACCTCGACTGATGATCTGTCTGGTTTTGTGGGATCAATTTCAGTCAATGTCATCTGCTGATGTGGAGAATGTCCTTGGGACGGTTAGAGCAACAAGTTGTGAGTAGATCCATGCCCATCCTGGCTGGTTAAGGCCAGCTAGGAGACACTGGGGCTGTTGCTGGCTGGTGTGGTCAACGCCTCCCTTTTGGGAGGGCAGTGTTCCAGAGTGTCTTGGCCGCACATATATAACGTGAACTAGTGCATGTCTCTAATGGTATTCTCTCCCCCCCTCCCCTCCCCCCAAGTTAGTTGTAATTTTGAACATGGTATGTATAAGAATGCAATGATTTAGGAGGTACCTGTTAGGGGAGGAAAATAACTAGGATAGGAGCTGTTAAGAAAAACCTGTAGATTTTGTTTTTAAATATCTGAAATCGGTGGGTTGCGTCTTTTCCCTAGAAGTTCCCTCGGTCCCAGCAACAAGCCATTGCCTTCTTATATGTACCTATCCTGCATTTGACGGGCCGATGTGAGCACATAACACCGGTGCTCCATGCGCTGAACTGGCTGCCTGTAATGGGCCGAGCCAGGTTCAAGGTGTTGACATTGATCTATAAGGCCTTGTACGGTCTTGAACCTGGATACTTCAGGGTCCACCTCACCCTCCATGACTCAGGATCGACTCTCTGGTCCACTGGGGGTGCCTTCTTGGAGGTCCCCTGCATAAAGCGGGGGGCTACAATGGAGGGAGCTTTGTCGGTGGCTGGGCCCCGGCTGTGGAACTCCCTCCCAGAGGAAGCATGACTGGCCTCGACTCTGCTGGCCTTCCGTTGGGCCTGCAAGACATGGTTGTTCTCTCAGGCCTTCGGAGGTGGGGAGGGTGGGCTAAATTTTTGTATGGGGGTATTTTAAAATGTTTTAAACATTTGTGTAGATTTTTATGTTTTTATATTATTGTGATAAATTGTTTATTTTGTGTTGGAAGCCACCCAGAGATGTCATAGGCTTAGGGGGTGGCATATAAATGAAATTAAATAAATAAATTAAATAATTTTTGCTCAATCTATAGTTCTGACATACTACACAGCTGGGAAGGGCCCTGTGTAGCCCAAAAGCTTCTATAATCTCACCAACAGAGGTTGGTCCAATAAAAGATATTGCCTGAATTTCTTTGTCTCCATCTCTAGAGTCACAAGCATCTTTGGCACCTTTAACTACAGCAGAACCAGAATCTGGAAGCAATTCCTAAATTTGGCAGAAATCCCTCATGGAAATTATTCTTGTTCTATGAGAGGTCCTTTATCTCCTTTGCTCCTCTGAAAGATATAAAATATTATGCCTTTTATTGAAAATATTCATTACTGTAACATAAACATTCATAGGGTGGTAATTTTCCAAGTGGTTGGTTTCATGCCTCATTGTTTAGCTCCAAAGAATTGTCCAGCATCCCTCTTCCCACTACATACACTTCATTTCCATGATGGACAGCAGAAAAGAGGGTGCTTGTAGACTTGTCTTTCCAGGTCTTGGTTATTCTCCAGGCTGTCCAACTCACCTACTGTGCTCCTGTTTCTTTGCTATAAACAGGAGTCCAACTTTGAGTTCCTGACCTGTCATGGCTGGTTGCCTAGAACAATGCAAGTAACATGCAGTGTAATCTACCTTGGGAAAAGTTGAAGTGTAAGATTCAGCTGCTGGTTCTACCAGACAGGAAACACTGAAAATAAAATGTCAGGTGACTGAAACCTAATGATGAATTCTCCATCATTCTTGGGGGAAATGCCAGATCGCACAGCCATGGAATTAAAAATAGAGTTTGATATGTCTCCAGTTTGGATGAGCTGCACGTAAAAGAACAACTTTAAGCTCTTTGGCATGTGCCTGCATCCTCATTGG
Source organism: Sphenodon punctatus (assembly GCA_003113815.1). Lineage (NCBI taxonomy): Eukaryota > Metazoa > Chordata > Lepidosauria > Sphenodontia > Sphenodontidae > Sphenodon > Sphenodon punctatus. The sequence continues at coordinate 2,563,018 of QEPC01001394.1, forward strand.
TCCTCATTGGTTTGTACTCGGATCGTGTTTTTGACATTAACTCCACAAATTGTGATAATGTAATTGATGCCCTCTGCCAGTACTTTATCACTGTGGCAGTAGATGGAGAGAACAATTCATTGACAATATTGCTAGCAGTAATTGCTGTAGGCAACAAATTAAGCAGTATATTAACTGATTTTTAAGTCCCGCCTTCACCATTAAGTATAAATAGGTGTGTTTGTAGCTTGTTTTTTCCTCTTGATCCCCAATCGCAG
>QEPC01001394.1:2566973-2592001 GCA_003113815.1 Sphenodon punctatus
TGCCTAAGGGCCCTTTGACAGTGGCCCTTAGGCACAAGGGCTGCATCTCTCCCTCACACCGAGGGGGCCAGCCCCTCCCCCCCCAACCCAGTCCCTTCATCACTCACCCCATCACCATCCCCTCATCCTAAACCAACTATACCCCTTACCCGCTGCTAGTCCCCTCCCAACCCTCCCAGTCCCACTAAGGGCCATGCCTAAGGGCCCTTTGACAGTGGCCCTTAGGCACGTGGCCTGCAGCTCCACCAAGCAGCAGGCCTCTTATCTCCCTCCCCTGGCCCAAAAGTCCTGGAAGAGCCCTGGCCCTGCTCCTCCCACAGGGGAGGAGGGGCAGAGTGTTACCTGGGGCCTGGGCTTAAGGCTGGGCAGCTGGAACTCCCAGAGGAGGGGCAAGCCCAGGAAAGGGCTCCCAGCCCCTGTAGCAGTAAGCAGAGCAGGCAGGCAGACAGCAGAGCGCTGGATGGTCTCACATAGATAGCACTTGCCTACTAATACTAAACTATTTGCAAGGAAACATGATGGACCAAATTTACTCTGCCCTAGGATAATTTATTTCACTTTTATCCATGGGGTTATTATTTGTTCAAGAATAGCTAGCTAACTCGAACTTGTGAAAACACATGTAAATTCTGGTGATTACACAAATCTTAGCATACATGATTGTACAAAATGTTATACTGAAAGTATATTTGCTCTTTGTCCTTTTCCTTGAATTCTATTTTCCTCAGAACAGAGATAATAATTTGTTAGGTGATTCAGTATGAACAGCAATCGATCAAAGACCTGTCAATGTTTTTTACAATCCTTCAAATTGCATTTTATTTGCATAAACTGAGCCATGAAAAAACATACACGCACACACACACAGAGTATTTCTTTTAGGAGATGGGACTGGATCACAAAAGGTTTGTTAGCAGAAAGCAGGGTTAAAAGGGAGAGCCAAGCCTCAACGATACAGGAATCAACTCGTAAATGGAAAACAAGTACTTTACCACTTGAGCTAATTCCCCAAGTGCTATGCACTTTCCCTTGGCATCTCTTCCGCAGGACTCGGCTATTGGAGTATGGCGGAAGCAAAATGAAGGTACAAGGTAACTTCAGAACTCCCAGTTGGTGAATGCAGGTATTTATCCTGCTACGTCTCTCAGCCTAAACCAGAGCACTACCATTTGCGTTAATTCCCTAGCCTAACAAGGCCCTAGAAACTGGTGGTGTGGTGTGTGAGGGTAGAGTTTCAGAGGAGGCCACTACTCAGAAAATACCACACCATGTAATCTTTTTCTGTGGGCAGGCTCACTCAGTTGGTCAGAGCATGGTGCTAATAATGCTAAGGTGGTGACTTCTGTTCTAGGGATGTGCGAACAGAACGTGGTTCGGATGTTCGGACGTTCGGTTCGAAACCCGAGTTTGGTTCGGTAGCGTTCAGTCATTCAAAAATAGCGCTATCGATACCAAATTCAAAGATTTTCTTTTCGGTATCATTTGGCCCTGAAACAACCCCTGGTCTCCACCCCTGGTGCCAGGAAGCCTGCTGCCTTCCCCTTCCAGTCACTTTTTTCTCACCCCGAACTCATCAGAACTCACCCCAATATGACCAAACTGTTCGGCCATTTTCGAGTTCAGTTCGGACGTTTGGTTCGGACGTCCGAACAGACCGAGTTCGGTCCGAACTCTGAACATCCGAACCACGTTCATACATCCCTATTCTGTTCTAATGGTGGCCACTTAGGAATCACATAAGCAGTCATGGGGGAGTGGCTGTTCAGCTTGCTTTGATCTCAGCTGAACCCCATTGTTTAGCCAAACCCCAGGCCCAGCATGTCCCCTCCTGGTGCTGCCACTAGAGGGTCCCCTTCTGGATGAGGAGTCCAGTGAGATGCAAGGATCGCTAAGGGGGACACAGAGGTGCCTAACTCCACTTCCTGGCAGTTGGGCATCTACCATTGGGTGGCACTTTATGAAATTTGCTGCCTCTGGCAGCAAGATCTCCAAGCACCCCTGAAGATGGACCCAGTCCGCCAGGATTTGCCATTGGTGCCAGTACTCGTGGCAGCAGAGCGTGTGGCTCTTGAGTACTCTGGTCCTGTGCCTCCTGTACCCACAGCCCAGTTCTCGATGCTGGATGTGCCTCTGAAGGCCTGGTCTGAGTCTGCTGCCTGTTGGCAGCCCCTGAGCCAGCTGTGTGCCTGTTTTCACTCCTGTTCCTCATCCTGCTTGCATTATGTCTCATCCTGTTCTTTGTCTTGCCTCTTGCCATTCTGCTTGTTCTGTCCTGCTGGTCTCCTGCCTTGTCCTGTTTTGAGTTTGTGCTGCTTTGCTTACTACTACACAGCACTTCACGGATTTTCAGAGATGAGTCCCTGCCCTGTGGACAATCTAAGATGACCAAGGATGAGGGGAACACAGAGAGAGACAAATGCATTCCCATTCCCATTTTACCGATGGGGGACTGAGGCTGAGAGACTGTGACTTGCCCAAGGCCACCCAGTGAGTTCATTGGCTACAGTGACCAGATTCCTTGTCTGCCTGATCCAAGTACAGCACCTTATAATATCCACTACACCACACTGGCTCTCATTCAAGCTTTGTTCCCCCTTGTTTATTCCCTGACCTCCACATCCCCTGCTGTCTCCTTCTGCAGCCCTGCTTCTGCTCTTGTGTTGTGGGATGTCTGGTTCCCTGTGTCCCATCTGTGTCTGTCCCAGGTGCTCTTTTTGACTTTTAAAGCCCTAAACGGCCTAAGCCCCAGGTATCTGAAAGATGTTTCTTCTCTTACGTTCTGTCATGGACTCTGAGGCTGGCAAAGGCACTGACTGCCCATGAGGTTCGTACAACAAGGGCACGCAGAAAGGCATTTTTGGTGGCTGCTCCACAACTATGGAACTCTCTCTCCTTGAAGATCTGCCTAAACTCAAGCCTGTTTACCTTTCGGAAGAAATGTAACAGCTTTTTGTTTGGTGGACTGGGATAGAGGTGCGTCGGATTGGGTGTGGGGGTTAGAGACAGGGTTGGTGGATGGGGTTTTAAGTGTTTATATGTTATATATGCTTATGTATGTTTTTATATCTTGTGAGCCACCCTGAGCCTTTGTGGGAAGGGCAGGATAGAAACTGAATAAATAGATAAATGCTTCCAACCTAAAAGACAGTCGGTGGTGCCCAGAGGGTGCCCCCTGTGTGGTTGTAGGAAGGAAGATACAGTAAGGCCCCTGGCCTTGAACCCCTGACTTCCAGAACACTGGCCAGGCTGCTGGCACCACCATCTGAACCTGCTCTCCTCCCCAGCCTCTCTTCCCCATGTCTCCCCCCAGTCCTTGTCTCAACCCCGCCTCTCCTCCTGTCCATCTTTCCTGTTGCCCAGCCTTCTAGCTTCCTGGTTGGCTGCCACCAGTATAAAAGCATGCTTGTAGCAACAGGAAGTTGGGAGGAAGAATTGATATTCCTATTTTTGGTCCTGGCTCTGTTTTACTTGCCACCTTCTCTGATTCTAACCCTTGGACTTCTCTTCCTCCTCCCTTTCACCTTTCTTTGTCTCTTGCTTCCTTGCCATCAGACCCTCTGGGTTCCTTGCTCCCTGGCTCTTGTCCACCCTTTTTCCTGTTCTGCTTGGCTTGGCTCAGCTCCCTTTGCCCTGCTCTGCTTGCTTGTTTCCTCTGGCCCTTACCCTTGCTGCTCTGCTCCTAGCTTCCCTTTCCTGCGTAATCTCAGTGATGAGCTTTGTGCCTGTGAGCCATCATAGGGCTTCTCCTCCACCACTTTCACATGGAACTCCTGCCTATAGGTCTGCCAGAGCAACAGGCCCAAAACAGAACCCCCACCACAAGCATCCAGCAGAACCAGGTTCTGCAGATCCATAACCAACAGCGCAGGGAAGATTTAGCAAGGGAGCTGCTTGGGGAGACCATGCAGTAGGCAGACAAGATCCAGGATGCCATTAATGGCATGGCCCAGTAGCACAGACAGCTTGCTTTATCTCGCCCTTCCCTCAAAAAGGCTCAGGGTGGCTTATCAAATAAAATATAAACATAAAAAACACGTAAAAGAGAAACATAATACAAACTTCCAAAAAAACCCCCACCTACCACCCTTCACAAAACCCACCCAATACCACCACCTCACACCTCTCCCCCAAACCTCCCCTTCCTCCACCAAATGGCTTTTCAAACAGAAATACCTTACACCACCTCTGGAAGACACTGGGGCTCAATCAAACCTCCAGGGGAAAGAAGTTGAGCAGCACTGGGGCAGCAAGTGAGAATGCCTCCCTGCGAGCCCTTGTCATATGTGGCTGAATGCTGCACAATGCAAGACCTTTGCTGCTGAGACCTGCCTGGACCACTGGAGGGAGGACGGGCACTGGACCTGCCTCTGGCAGCAGTTCTAGCGGTCAGACAGTGTAATTGAGTGGGCAAGCAAGGGGATAGCTGAGATGTGGGCAAAGACTCAAAGCAGCCTGACCCAGTCCATCTCCAAACCTCCCTGCTCAAGCACGTTGCTGCTGCGACAGTGAGTGGTGTTGCCCAGGGGCAGGAACCATAGCTGAACCCCCACTGGCAGTTCATGCCCCACCCTGTGGAACCCACCTGCCTGCCCTGGTTCCCCCAGCAATCCACCCCCAGGGAAATCATCTGAGCCCTCTCTGAGCAGCACTCACCCCTGCAACAGTCCCTGGACCAAGTATGCCATCTCCCTCCACTGCCAATCATTCTAGCACATTTCCCGCAAATACCCCTCCACAGGTGGATCTGTGGGAGGAGGATTGGAAAAATGTCATCCTGTCACCTAAGTGAGCATGGCCGACTGCTCCCAAAGGCAGAAGGGGGGAAAATTAAGAATTATTTTAAAACTATTTAAAAATAATTAGTTATTTAAAAGTTTGTTTAAAGTAATTTATTTGTAAAATAAAGTTATTTACATCTTTATAATACATTGTTTCCATGCTTCTTCTGGGAAAGGAGGGAAGTTTGGTAGACAGAGGGATGTGGAGAAGTGCAGTATGGCATAGTGATAAGCTGCTTTGGGGTGGGAAGGAAATAAAAGGGGACTCTTTGGAGAGGAGACCAAGAGGGTGGTGAGTTCTCTGGCCATGCACTTGCATTGGGGGGGGGGGGGGAGGCGGGGAAACCTGTGTGTGTGTGTAGAATTGTGGTATGGCATAGCAATAAGTAGCTTGTGGGGTTGGAAGCACTTGCGCTTGAGGGCAGGGGTGTCCATAGTAGCTTGCAACATGTCTGGGCCTCTTTGTTCCCTATTGCCATTCCCAGACCTAGCTAGTCTGTGAATGTCAATAGGAAATTGAAGAGGTTCAGGCCTGCAGCTGCCTAGCCTACAAATGCCAATAAGAAACGCACAGGGGAGAGGAATAGCACAGGAGTGGGGTTGGGGACCCAAGAAGGGAAAGTATGCAGTCCCGGTGGTGAGAAGGGGGCTTTAGCCAGAGGAATACAGTGACACACAAACATTTTTAATGGCTTTATTGATAACACAAAAAGAACTCATTAAACTCACTGATGGTGGCTGTTGGGACTAACGTTGTGGTTGTGCCAGCACAAGGCATCCCAGATCTCTCTGGCTATGCCCTTCTCCACTCTATTCAGTTGGTCCCGGAACAGAGGCACTGACTTGCCAGAGCTAATTGATGAGGGTCCTCCAACACGGCTCTGCCAGTCTCACAGTTGATGTGGAGAACACAGGCAGTGGTTGTTGGGGGGAAATCCAGCTGGAAATCAATCCTTGCAGCAATTGATCCTCCGGCACTGTTTTAAAAGACCAAAATCCCTTTCTACAACAGAGCGGGTGGCCTTCAACTGTTGGTTAAAGTAATATTCTGGTGTGCAGGCAGTACTGTACAGCTTCATAAGCCATAGTTTCAGTGAGTAGGCAGGGTCCCTGAGAACAGGAGGCAGCATGAGCACCCCCTCAATGCATGTTTTAGTGGAGGGTCCAAAGACTGCTGTGTACATGTGCCAAAGAATCCCCTCTGTTGTTGACGGATGGAACGGATTACTACTTATACGAAAAGCATTATAGCAAGGCTTTTGCACCCCCCTCCATCTGTTGTTGATGGAGGTAGGCAAGAACACAGTGCCAAAGTTGGAGCCACCTCCACTGTGTGGTGTGCCCCACTATCCTGGCCACAGATCGAGCGAGAGCCTATCTGTGCCTTGAAATGACATCACACCAATGTCAGCAGATGACTTGCATCTGCTGGATCACTCAGGTTCTGCTCAACAGCAGTAATGAAAGCCTGGAGTGCGATAACGAGCACAAGGAAGTTATTGGCATGTGTCTCCATGGCTGCGGTACCAGCATAGGCAACCCGGGGGGGCATAAGGTGCCATGTGCCCCCCCCCCGATTCTTGGAAACCCTTTAGAATGCTATAGAACCCCTGCCTGCTCCCACTCCTGTGCCCCCCCCCCCACTATCAACAGTTACCAGTCACTTATGTGTACCAGCGTCTGTGAGCTCTGCAGACCACGTCCTAAATGTTTTGAACAGCTTAGAGCTGGGTGGCTGCCTAGCTAGGATTGACTGTGCACTGCATGCAAGCAACTATTGGTCATGTGTCCTCACATGACTTACGTGTGCTGGTATTGGCTGCTATCAGTTGGAAAAAGTTTTTGCAACGCTTATCCTGGGTGTGCGCATTGCTGCACTGGTACTGCCAATCCAGGTGGCTATTAAAGTGCATAGACATTTCTGTCACAAGCATGTCAGTGCACAGACCAACTTGTCTAAAAATGTTATAGATGTTATTGCCATGGAAATGGAGTCTTTAATTAGGATGAAGGGAACCACTGAATATTAAGAAATGGGCATGTGCAAGATCTGCAAGGCAGTAAAGGTCACTGTGCCGGAATGTATGTTAAAGCAGACCATTGGTTGAAAGTTTCAGTTCTTCGAGGATCTCCATGATTCTCGCTAATGGGATCTACTTCCTGCTTCGCAGGCACCGGAAACTTCCTATTTAGCAGTCTCCAGGCAGAGTAGAGCCTGGAAAAGACTAGAACAAGATGAGGGCTCCGGCCCTCCCTCCTCCCCGTCCTGAAGAAAGCATGGGCTCCAGCTCATGCGAGAGCAGGATCAGATAAAAGGGGGGAGGAGCCCTCGCCGCCTCAGTTTCTTCCAACCACGTTGCTCTTGGAACACCTCCGGGTTTTTTTGTTTTTTTTAAAAAAAGGATTAATAGTTAGAAAGTTAAGAAGAGTTTAAACCTATCTAGATAGGATTAGACCTCTATTCTTTCCGGGGCTCGCCCTCAGCCCGACCGCCCTCACGGCGGTCCGGACTATGCCCAAGCTACCGGGCTTTAAGAGATGTAGCTTGTGCCCTGCCACACTCTCAATCAGTGACCCTCACGAAAGGTGCTTAGCGTGCCTCGGAGAAGGACACAACATGCGCTCCTGCAAGCACTGCGCAGGCCTCTTGTCCAGGACCAGAAGGGCACGAGCACTCCGCCTACAGGCGTTCTTGACTAGCCAGGCACTTCAGGGTGGTGAAGAGGGGCCCCTCAGGCTCCCCACCCAGAATACAATCAGCGTGGTGTTGCAGTCCCAGACCAATCCCGCTCCAATAATTACCATGACACCCACTGTCGTAGCTTCCGCTGAAACCCAGGGTGCCCCACAGGCCAAGGAGCATCACGCTAAGAGACATGGTGAGCAGAAGAAAAAGAAAAAGTGCTCAGCCAGTCTGGAAGCGTCATGGACACCTCGCCCTCTGGATGCAGAGGCAGGTTCCTCCGAGCAGCAGGCTCAGCTAGCTGACTCGGCGGTGCCGCTAACCCCGGCACCGCCCCCTCTGGTACCGCCCCCCGCACTTCCGGCTCCATCCTCGGCACCGCAAGGCACCGCACCTGCTCTAATCACCCCTGCTGACCTGCCTGCACCAACAGACCTGCCTGCCCCCCAGGGACCAGTACCCGCACCATCTGCACCACGTCTCACCGTACCCATGCCTGCAGCCCTGGCAAACCTTCCACTCTTCCGGCAACTGCACCGGGGTAGGGAGTCATGCTTTCCCTCGTGCACCCATCGCTATGACCGCTCTCACTCCTGTTCCACTTTCTACCATGACATGAGAGACCAGATTAGTCCTTCCAGTTCGACATGGGACCGCGACTCCAGATGGCGCAATAGAGAACGGCACTCTTGTTCACCATGCTCCTGCTGCTCCTATGAGGACACCAGGTACCGCTGGTACCAGTATCATGAGGCTCATCGGTACTGCTCCCACAGCCGGTCCCCATACCTGATACCATCGGATCTCGCACAACAGCCAAACACCACGTATGTGCCGCTGGCACCACCAAGGGTACCGCTCACGGCAACCATCTTGCGACCTCCTCCCAAACCTCAACTCATGTGGGATTGAGCTCTGCACCGAGAGACCCTACAGACACAGCCGTTGGTACCTCCGGAACCTCACCCCATGCAGGAGGCTTGACCTCAGCACCAAAAGGCCCTGCAGGGACAGCTTCTGGTACCGCTGGCACCACTAGCTCCTGCAACTCAACAGGACACACGATCAGACCACTCCTTTGGATTTGAGTTCCTTAACTCTCTAGTGGGCTAACCTACTCATCAGCCCCCCCGCCCCCCAACTCCCTGAGGCTGAGGTTCTATCAGAAGACTCCGAACCTTTGTCCACCTCTACCTCTACTCCAGAGGAGGATCAGAATATCTTGCCCCCTCCCCCAGATGCTATATCTGACCTAAACCTCATGTTGGCCACTGAGGACTCTAAAGCCTTTCAGGGCATGCTGAAACGTCTCACTGCAGCACTACCTAAACTCCCCTCCAGAGTTGTAAAAAAAGGCCCAATCTGGCCCTGTATTTGGTATTTTGGGGACAGGGGAACCGGGACACGTAATGCTCCCAATGTTTGAGCAACTAATGGAACCATCCAGGTCAGTCTGGGCCAAACCCTCTTCTGCCCCTGCCACCAATAAACTGTCTGACTCGCTATACGCCATCCCTAAGGAAGGGGCCAGCATGTTTTATAAGCACCCGGCCCCCAACTCCCTTGTCATTTCAGCTGCCTCCCTAAGATCGAGATCTGGTGGCATCCAGACCTCCCCTGCTGACAGGGAGGGCAGGCATCTCAATGTCATTGGGAGGAAGATCTTCTTTTCCGAAACTCTCTCCCTTAGGGCCTCTAACTATGCGTCTGCAATGTGTGGGTGCCAACATTGGCTCTGGGCCCAGCTAGGTAGGGCATCCAACCCTAGTCAGACTGCAGCACTGCAAAGAGAAGGTATGCAGATAGCCCAATTCCAGCTAACTGCGAACATGCACATAGCCGATGCTAACATTTGAGGAATGGCCTTGGCCATTACCTTAAGACGGCATGCATGGCTCCGCTCCACCGCCTTAGCCCCAGAAAGCAAAATCCGAATCGAGGACCTACCCTTCGATGGGGAGGCCTTTTCACTGCCTCCACTGACGATACTCTAAAAAAGATAAAGGAGACTTCTCAGATGGCTCGTTCCACAGGAGTCATCTGTACTTTAAAAAGAGGTTTTATCCCTCCTCCGCCCTCTACTCCTACCAGTCTAAACAACGAGCCCCTTACTCCTTCAATTCAAATAGGCATTTCCCCGCTCAATATCAACAGCAACAGGCCATGCCCTCCCAATCCAGAAAGTGGTACACAAAGCAAAAAGCAAAGGGTACACCCCCTTCCACCTCCTCTGCCACCCAACACCTCAAACAGCATTTTTAACTGTACGCAGATTGAGAGAGTCCTTCACCAGCCTACTACCCTTGGTAACCATCTCCAACCCTTTTACGAGGCTTGGGAGTTCATAACCTCTGACCGTTGGGTCAGAGAGGTCATCAGACAGGGGTACTCTATTCAATTTTCCTCTTTTCCTCCCAATTTCTTACCACCACCACCCGTGTCTCCCCCCCCCCCCCCCAAGCTCAAATACTAGCAGAGATTCTAGAACTAATCTCCAAGGGGGGCTATAGAGGAAGTTCCCCCCTCAGAACGAAACTCTGGGTTTTACTCCAGCTATTTTGTCGTACCCAAAAAGGATGAGGGATACAGAGCTATCCTTGACCTTCGCCGTTTAAACAAATTTATCAAAAGATTCAAGTTCCGTATGGTTACCCTCCCCATTATTATGCTGGGTCTCTGCCAGGGAGACTGGTTATCCTCTCTCGATCTGCAGGACGCTTACTTCCATATCTCTATAAACCCAGCCCATCGACGTTATTTACGTTTCATTGTAGGAAATCGACACTTTCAATACAGAGTCCTCCCCTTCGGCCTTTCCACTGCACCCAGGGTGTTCACAAAATGCATCACAGTAGTCACTGAATACATACGAAGGAAGCACATCAGAGTCTTTCCATACCTGGACGACTGGCTAATAGTAGCTTCTTCACAACGTACCACCTCCTGAACCACCTCCAGGTAACCCTCTCACTACTTCAAAACCTCGGACTCATAGTAAACTACCGCAAGTCACATCTTGTCCCGACGCAGCAACTTCAATTCATAGGGGCCGTCCTTGACACCTCCCCTTCGACAGGTTCAGGGTCATACGCCAGATTATATGATCCCTCCCATCACGTCCTCAGAGGATGGTCGATTTCTTCCTCCATCTCCAGGGATTTCTCGCAGCCACAACCGCAGTCACCCCATATGCCCGACTCCACCTACGCACCCTCCAACAATTACACTCCTGCTGTCCACCCCCTCAATATGCACATTCCCATTCCTCCTAAGGTCATTCTTGACCTACGCTGGTGGACACATCACGACAATGTCCTGCAGGGCACCCCTTTCGTGCTGCCCCCTATACAGAGGTCCATAACCACCGATGCTTCCCTGATGGGTTGGGGAGTCCACATGGACCACCTACAGGTAAGCGGCCTATGGTCCTCTCAGGAGCAAAACTCCATATCAACATGCTCGAGCTCAGGGCTATCCATTGGGCCCTCAGAGCACTTCTACCTCACATAGTAAGAAAAAATGTCCTCATCGTTACCGACAATTCCACTACCATGTGGTATATAAACAAACAGGGAAGAGCATGCTCCACTCACCTGTCCAGAGAGGCCCAAAGCATCTGACTCTGGAGCATCGAACACGGCATTCATATTCACGCCATACATCTCGCGGTCCAGGACAATGCAGTCGCCGATCAACTCAGTCGCCGTGCCACAGACCACCACAAGTGGACCCTTTGTAACTCGGTACTCCACAACATTTGCAACAAATGGGGAACACCCACCATGGATCTATTTGCTACGAAAGACAATGCCAAATTCCCCAGATTCTGCAGTCGAACGGGCAGAACCAGGATCAATATTGGACGCCTTCATGATATCTTGGAGTGGGGACTTCCTAGATGCCTTTCCCCCTCTCCCCCGATGTACAAGGTCCTCTGCAAGGCACATGCCGATCAGGAGCACATGATCCTGATCGCACCCTTCTGGCCCAGGCAAACCTGGTTCCAGACACTCTGGGAGATGACCACCGAAATCTTTCACCTCCCGCTCCTATCACATTTATTATCCCGACAACAGGGGACCATATTCCACCATGACCCTGCAACGCCCCATCTCTGCGCCTGGCTGATAGGTCCATAATCCAGGATGTCCCCAGCAACATTGCAGACATTCGCCTGAACTCTAGACATGCCTCCACGCAATCATGCTATACCGCCAAATGGAACTGTTTCACGACTTGGTGTACCTCTCGGTCCATCTCCCTAACCCATCTAAACATGTTTCACATTTTCAACTAACTTCTATGTCTACATGACTCTGGCTTATCAATGCAATCTCTCAGGGTCCACTTAGCAGTCCTGTCATCTCGCCTACAAACTGACAACAGGAGCACCTTATTCTCCCACCCTCTCATGAAAACATTCTGGAAGGGCATCATGAACACCTTCCCTCCTAACACTCACCCAGCCCCCCCAGTGGGACCATAACCTCATCCTCATCAAGTTGATGAACCCTCCCTTTGAACCTATGACCACTTGTTCCATGGAGAATGTCTCCATCAAAACAGCATTCCTCTTGGCGATAATCTCTGCCAGAAGAGTTAGTGAACTGACCGCCCTCAGGGCCTCCCCTCCTTACATATGTTTCCACAAGGACAAGGTAGACCTGAGTACGAACCCTGCTTTCATACCAAAGGTATCTCCTTTCCACCTGAATCAAACCATATCCCTATCAGTGTTTTTTCCAAGGCCACATACATCTCGTGCTCATCAGATACTCGATCACTTAGATGTCAAGCGTGCCCTATTGTACTACCTAGACAGGACTAGAAGCATTAGAGCCTCAGGTGTCCTCTTCATCTTGTATGGTGGCCAAAGGATTGGTGTCAGAATCACCTCACAGAATGGATCCAAATGGATCCTTTTCTGCATCCAGAAAGCCTATGACCTAGCAGGGAAATCTCCACCTGCCCATCTCCATGCTCACTCCACCAGAGCCATGGCCTCTTCCCTCACAAACTTGCATGGTGTGCCCATTCAAGACATACGCAAGGCTGCTACTTGGTTGTCATCCATACGTTCATGACACACTACTCCCTGAGCCTCGCGGCCAGAGCAGATGTGTCTGTAGGCAGAGCAGTTCTACATTCCTTATTTGACTGATATCCTCACCTCCACCCTCCTTGAGGTAGGTGATAATAACTACTATTCACTCTCCCATTAGTGAGAATCGCAGAGATCCTCGAAGAAGAAATAGAGGTTCTTCTTTGAAGATCTCCGCGATTCTCACTCTTGGGATTCACTTCCTGCTCTGCAGGCACCGGAAAACCTCTTGTCAGCAGTATCCAGGCAGATTACATGTAGAAAAGACTAGAACATGGTGAGGGCTCCGCCCCCTCCATCCCCCCCATCCTGAGAAAAGCGTGGGCCCGCATCACGAGGGATGGCAGAATAAATAGGGGGAGGAGCCCTCACTGCCTCAGTTCCTTCCAACCGCGTGGCGTTGGAAGACTTCTCAGCACTTTTCAGCATTTGGTCAGCAAACTAAAGAAAATATAGAAGAAAGAAGAAGAGACTTTTGTAAGTAGGAGTGCCGCCCTAGCCCGTGGGGACGTTCCCCGGGCCTTTACGCCCTCGGGGCAAACGGGAATGCCCAAGCAGCCGGGCTTCAAACGATGTAGCTCCTGTCCAGCCACCCTCTCAATCAGTGACCATCACGACCGCTGCCTAGCCTGCCTGGGAGAGGGTCACAATACGCGGACCTGTGGAGCTTGCTCAGTTCTATCAAACAGAGCTAAACGAGCCAGAGCATTTCAGCTACAGGACATTCTGACGAAAAGGGCATTAGAAGGCGGAGAAGAGGGTCCTCTGAGACTCCCCGCCTGGCACTCTACACTGATGGAAACTTCACAAACGGCTCCGGCGGCTCCGGCGGTACCGCCTCTGAGGGCCAGTCCCCACACCATTGGTGCCGCCCGCTCCGTTGAGGCCGGTACCGAGGTACCACACGGTTCCACTCGCATGACTACTGCTATCGTCCGCTCCGCGGAAGGTGGGGCCGATGCACATGCATCCAGTCCTAGGCGCCCTACGGAAGTCGGTGCCGATGCACCCCGGCATACACGGCTCCACACACTCACTGGAGCAGGGCTCAAAGAGAGGGGAGAAAAAGAAAAGCTCTGCATGGGAGATGACGGAACGCCCTGAGACAGGCACAATACCGCAGAGACAGGGATCACCGTTGAGACCAATGGCTGTGACAACACAACCCCTGCAAGCGCCTGCACCGACGTCGGGACTGACGAGGGTGACCGCACCGCTGACCCCACTGACACAGTCGGTACCGCCCCTACTGCTTACCTTACCAGCGGAGCAGAGAGTCCTGCTCACGATCTCCCCACTATCACTCATGGTCCCGATCACCGCGGTACCGGGACGAACGCGGACTCCTCCGGTACCACATAGAGTGCAGATCTCGCTCACCGTGCTCCTGTTGTTCACCAAGGGACAGGCGCCGGGACTATGGTTACGCCCATGACTATCGGTACCGCTCACGCAGTCCATCTCCATTCAGACAGGACTTTGAATATATGATGCGACGGGGGCACCCCTATGTCCCACCAGCTCCGTCAAGGGCGGCACCAACGGCAATTATATTACGTCCCCCACCGTCGGAGACGGGCTCAATACAGGCATGCCTGGACCTCGGTACTGTCGGCACCGGGACACACGATTCGGGACCTGAAATAGCGGTCAGGCAGCCACACGAGAGGTTAGCTCCATCGGGGGCTACGCAGCTCTTGACCTCTCTACTGGGGACCCATAGAGAGGAAACGGTACCGTCGGTACCAGCTACAGTCAGAACGGCTTCCCCAGGGAGATTGGCGTCACAATCATCCTCATCCTCATCCCTCGAGGAGGATGAGACCATCTCCCCACCACCTCCAGACACCATATTGGACCCCAATATATTGCTAGCCACAGAGGACTCTAAGGCTTTTCAGACTATGCTGAGGAGGATGGCATCCTCCCTCCCTAAACTCCCCACGAGGGTCGTTAAGAAAGCTCAAACAGGACCCATCTTTGGTATCCTAGGGGCGGGGGAATTGGGGCATGTGATGCTACCGCTTTTAGAGCAATTACTGGAACCAGCCACTACCTTATGGGGGAAACCGGCCTCGGTGTCTCCTACCAACAAATTGGCAGATTCCCTATATGCGGTGCCCAAGGAAGGGGCGCAAATATTCCACAACCACCCCCCTCCCAACTCATTAGTGATTGCTGCTGCCTCTGTAAGATCCAGGGCGGGAGGAGTACAAACATCCCCAGCAGACAGGGAGGGAAGAAGGCTGGACGTCCTTGGAAGAAAAGTGCTCTCCTCGGACTCCCTATCCTTTAGAAATGTGAACTACGCATCAGCCATGTGCGGCTATCAACATTGGCTATGGTCTAAAATTGGCACTACCTCAGACCTGAACCAGTTAGCAGCACTTCAAAAGGAAGGCATGCAGATGGCCCAATTCCAATTAACGGCAAACATGCATATGGCGGATGCCAATGCCAGAGGGATGGCATCTGCCATCGCCCTCCGTAGGCATGCTTGGCTTCGCTCCACGGGTCTGACCCAAGAAAATAAAATGAGAATAGAAGATCTGCTGTTTGATTGTGAAGGACTGTTTTCTGCCTCTATCGATGACACGTTGAAAAAGATTAAGTAAATGAATCAAACGGCAAGATCCACAGGTGTCATTAGGGCTATACGAAAAAAGCCTTTCGCTACACAGGGTTATACCTTTTCTTCAAGAAGATCACCCTACCAACACTATAATTACCAGGCTGGAAAAAGATTCCAGCAGCAGACCCCATTCCCATATCACCAACCACAGGGCACCCAACAACGTAAAACGTTTAATAGGCAAAGGGGCAGAGGCAAACCATCCTCTAATTCGTCATCTGGGCAGCAGACAAAATTGTGTTTTTAACAAAACGTTGATCAAGGGAGATCACGAGGATGATCCCTCATTCCAAGACCGCCTATTGCCTTACTTACCCGTATGGGAAACCATCTCTGCTGATCACTGGGTCAGAGAGATAGTACAACTAGGTTATGCCATACAGTTCCACACTCCACCTCCCCTCTCCTCCTGCCCCCCCAGGGGCTCCCCCCCCTCCACTCAAATACTAGTTAAAATTCAAAACTCCTACAAAAGGGGACTATTGAGCAGGTCCCCAGAAACGAACTTTACGCTGGGTTCTACTCTAGGTTCTTTGTAGTCCCTAAAAAGGATAAAGGCTCTTGCCCTATTTTGGACCGGAGACATCTCAATAAATTCATTCGAAAATTTACATTTCGTATGACCTCCCTACCCATCATATTCATGGGCTACAACAAGGCAACTGGCTAGCCTTCCTTGATCTAAAAGATGCCTATTTTCATATCTCGATATGACCATCTCACCGAAAATTCTTACGATTCATTGCAGGAGACCTCCTATTCCAGTACCGGGTCCTTCCATTTGGACTATCCACGGCACCACGCGTTTTCACCAAATGCATAGCAGTGGTGGCGACCTATCTCAGACGGCAAAAGGTCAGAATCTTCCCGTACCTAGACGATTGACTGATCACAGCAACATCGCAACAAGAACTCCTGCAACACTTAGAGTTGACGATGTCACTACTCAAGGATCTGGGCTTTGTCATCAACCTGGCAAAGTCACACCTACAACCTTCACAACACTTGCCTTTCATAGGGGTGATCCTGGACACCAGACAGGCAAAAGCGTACCTCCCCACAGAGAGACTTCTCGCCATACGGCAGGCACTGAACACTCTGTGAACCCACCCTACCAAGTCGGTTCGATTTTTTTCTCCACCTTCAGGGGCTAATGGCCTCCACCACAATGGTAACACCACATGCGCGCCTACACATAAGACCACTGCAACAATGGCTTGTCCACAATTATTACACCCCTACCATCCACCCCCTCAACATGAAGCATAACAAAGGGACTTCTACGAAATCTGCAATGGTGGACAAATGCGGAACAAGTTCTAAAAGGGGTACCTTTCGATCCCCCCAGCATTCAGACAACTATCCCATCAGATGCATCCTTGACCGGATGGGGTGCACACATGGAGAACATCCAAGTTCACGGGCTTTGGTCTCAGGAGGAGACATACCTACACATCAACATGTTGGAGCTGCGGGCCATACGATGGGCTCTAAAAGTCCTACTACCCCACATCAAGGGAAAAAACATTCAGATCGTCACAGACAATACCACAGCCATGTGGTACATAAACAAGCAGGGGGGAGCGTGATCCACTCGTCTCTCCAAAGAGGCAGAGACCATTTGGCATTGGTGCATAGAACACGACATACATGCATACGCCATTCACTTGGCAGGCCAAGACAACGCGGAAGCGGACTGTCTCAGTCGCAAGACAATGGATCAGCACGAATGGTCACTGAAGGAGGATGTATATATATTTCAAGGAGGATGGCAAATATATTTCAAGAGTGGGGGACTCCAGCGATAGACCTGTTCGCCTCACAGGAGAACACCAAGCTTCCGGAATTCTGCAGCCGAGCAGGAATAGTACCAGGATCGATATCGGATGCCTTTGCCATCTCTTGGCACGGGACATTCCTTTATGCCTTTCCACCGTTTGCTCTCATTCACAGAGTTTTGTGCAAGGTCAGGACAGACAGGGCCCACCTCATTCTGATCGCTCCCTTTTGGCCCCGCCAAATCTGGTTCCAAACCTTACAGGGAATGGCGTCACAAGTCAGAAATCTTCCAGTGACATGCGACCTCCTGTCTCGAGATCAGGGGAAAATTCTGCACCACGATTTTCAGATGCTCCACCTCTCCGCTTGGTTGATCCTACCCCAATGAGGAATGCTCCTCCGGAGGTTTCCGAAATATTACTGAATTCTCTGAGACCTTCGACTCGCAAATGTTACGAGATGAAGTGGAGACGATTCTGTAGGTGGTGTGGAGCACAATCTATCTCTTTACAAACCTTGGATATGAACCATGTTTTCCTTTATCTTCTGAATCTTCAGAAGTTACACTTATCTCTGGCATCCATAAAGGTCCACCTGGCGGCTTTATCATCACGTTTACAACCTGATGGTAATGAAACACTTTTTTTCCCACGGCCTGATGAAGTCGTTTTGGAAGGGGCTGATGAACACTTTCCCTCAGAGGTCACGCCCGGTCCCTCAGTGGGATTTAAACCTTGTATTATCAAAATTGATGTCTCCTCCTTTCGAACCTTTAGCTTCTTGCAGCATGGAGGACTTATCTATTAAAACTGCGTTTCTAGTAGCCATTACTTCAGCAAGGAGGGTGAGTGAGCTCACAGCTCTTAGAACCTCTCCTCCTTATATGTCGTTCCATAGAGACAAAGTTGACTTAAGGATTGATCCCTCGTTTATTCCCAAGGTAGCATCCAGTTTTCACCTTAACCAAACAATATCACTACCGGTTTTCTTCCCTAAACCTCATACTTCAGTTGCGGAGCAAATGCTACACACTCTAGATGTCAAGAGAGCACTAGCATTCTACATTGACAGAACTAAAACTATTAGAGCATGTGACTCTCTGTTTATTTCATATGGAGGTCAAAGGATTGGAGTTAAGATTTCCACACAGAGAATCTCTAAATGGATTATGCTATGCATACAAAAGTGCTATGCCTTAGCGGACAAGGTCCCACCTGCAGGACTGAAAGCACACTCCACTCGAGCTACAGCTGCATCGTTGGCGAACTTTCAAGGGATAAATTTATCTGACATCTGTAAAGCTGCCACATGGGCGTCTGTCCATACATTTACAAAGCATTACTCTTTGGACCTTGCAGCCAGAACAGATTCCCAAGTGGGAAGAGCAGTGCTCGACTCATTTTTGAATGGTCATCCTCGACTCCCTTCTCCTTGAGGTAGGTGTTTGGAACTGCTTATCACTCTCCCAAGAGTGAGAATCATGGAGATCCTCGAAGAAGAAATAGAGGTTACTTACCAGTAACTCTGTTCTTTGAGAGAGCTCCGCGTATTCTCACATCCTGCCCTCCTTCCCCTCAGTCTCGGATGGACATTGCTGGGGTCTTCCGGACCGGGTTGGAAGGAACTGAGGCGGTGAGGGCTCCTCCTCCTATTTATTCTGCCATCCCTCGTGATGCGGGCCCGCGCTTTTCTTGGGATGGGGGGGGATGGAGGGGTCAGAGCCCTCACCATATTCTAGTCTTTTCCAGGCGTAATCTGCCTGGATACTGCTGACGAGAGGTTTTCCGGTGCCTGCAGAGCAGGAAGTGAATCCCAAGAGTGAGAATACGCGGAGCGTATTCACGGAGAGAGTTTCACGAATTCTCATGTCCTGCCCGCCTTCCCCTCATTCTTGGATACACCACTAATCGGTTGTTCCGCAATGGAATTGGAAGGAACTGAGGCGGCGAGGGCTCCTCCCCCCTTTTATACGATCCTGCTCTCATGTGAACTGGGGCCCGCGCTTTCTTCAGGATGGGGGGGGGAAGAAGGGAAGGGCGGAGCCCTCACCTTGTTCTAGTCTTTTTCAGGCTCTACTCTGCCTGGAGACTGCTAACTAGGAGGTTTCTGGTGCCTGCGAAGTAGGAAGTAGATCCCATTAGTGAGAATTCGCAGAGCTCTCTCGAAGAACAGAGTTACTGATAAGTAACCTCTATCTCTATTCCAGTCTAATAATCCAATCTGTGTTGTCTGGAGCCAGGATTTCCACTTACACCTCTGGGTAAAAACAACATGTCAGCAGCAGCCTGACTTGGCCTGGGGAGGACACAGTCTGGGCCAGGTCAGGTCGCCAAACAAATGTGTCCATGGCTGCAGCACTGTCCCACCACCCATATGGCCCGAGGAGGGCAGGGATAACCATGAATGTCTGGACAGCTTGTCCAGCAACCCACAGCCTGCCATGATGGGCAGACATGGTGGCCAATGATGTCTAGTCATGGCAGCCGGTCATGGCATCCCTGACCTGGGCTGATATGCTGGCCCGGAAACAGATATTATAGCCCTCTGTAGTCCTGTGACCTCAGAGTTTTCCAAGGTCACAGCCTGGGCTAGTCACAGTTCCAGGCCAACATCTGGGGGCAACTGTACCCACATGCAGGTGTCATCCAGGCCAAAGCAGGCCCCAGCATGCTATTGTGACGTCTATTTGTGTGTTTCTGGGTGTTTATAATTTGGGATACATGTGTTCTGGATTGCAACCCGCAGATCTGTTCATCCAGTTGAGTCAGAGACCTCTTGAAGTATCAATGGGTATTTTCAATGGGCATTCGCCAATCAATGGGCATTTGCCCCATCACGGAAACAACCCATAGATTCTCCGCCGGTATCACTCCGACACGGCCAACAGACGTGCCAGGGGATCCCGCCGGGGAATCGGGGAGGGGGCAGGGCCACACGGAGCAACGTGCGGCTGCATGCCCCCACCCCTCCCCCACGCTCCCCCAGCGCCTGCCCTCTGGGGAGACAGGCGGGCGCTGCAGCCAATGCAGCCGCAGCACCTGCCTGAAATGACCACGGCCCGGAATCCCAGCAGGGATTCCGGGCCGTGATCGCCTTCCAGATGTGACGGGCCCCTTCATCCCCACTGGGAATCTCATTCACCACACAATCGGCGCCGGCCCCGTGGGTTCAGCCGATCGCGTGGTGCATGATATTCCCGGCGGGGATTGAGCGTTGTTAACATCTGGGGGGGAACTTCCTGTTCCCCAACAGACATTACGAGGTGTTCCCCACCACAGGGAATTGACTGTAGTTGAGCGTGATCTCGTAACATCTGAAAATAACCAATGTTACAGATAAGTAACTTCTCTTTTCCATCAAATACACTAGACTCTGAAGCTCTATGCTCCATTAGAACTAACATTTATTAACTGTTAAGGTGGCATAGGAAGCTTGCTTAACTTTTTTTCTTTTGGAAAGTAACAATGAAAAACTGTAGGGTTTGTGAGGATGGTTCATATTTTAACTGAATGTGGCTTGATCAATATTCATAATGTTTTCTATACACTTATAAAATATCTTAGTATTATTCCACCTCTTTAGGAGGGTCAATCTATCCTTTAATATGGAATCCAAAAAGAAAGATGAAGAGAGGATCAAGATTGTGAAATTAACATAATCTTGTATCCAGAGCAATCTTCCTTTTACATATTTATCACTCTCTTATTTCTGCTTTAGTTGTATATTCACAAACTAACTACTTTTCAAGACTGTTCATTATTTAAAAATGCCTGTGGCACACAGAGGTTTGTGATGTGTGAGGAATACTCAGGTAAGTAAAAGAGCATTGTACATCAATGAGACACTTGCTTCAGCATAATTAAATGTATAAAGAATACGTTATTAGAAGGAAAATATTTAATATATATGAGATTGCTTGTTTTGTGTATTCTAACAGATGTGATCTGTATAGTCAAAACCTTGAACAAACAAAGAATGGTAAATTAATGGCTAACTTAAAGGTAGATCCTCAAAGTGCTTCACCAGTACAACCCTCAGTGAAGCAAGTGGGGCTTGTGCCAGTGGAGTTCTTTGATGGACAGAGAATTTTATTGCAAGCAATGAATAGAGTTGCATCAATATTATCTGGTCAGATATTATATAGCAACTATTGCATGTAGATGAAAAAAATAGAAAATTAGTGTTTTTTAAAATCTGGAGCATATTTAAACTTTCTTTACTTTCTCAACACACTTGTGAACTTTTACAAATATACATTTTATTTTCTATCCTACAGTAGTTTTAGAGAAAAATTAGCTAGCTATTGCCATGTTTGAACAGTTGGTGGCTCCAGTGCCTTACGGCTGTCATAAGCATGGTGACAAAATAGAAAAATCATTTTAGCTACACTGGACGATAGGGAGAAATTACTGCTTCAGACTCCTGCATGAATTTATAAAAACAAAACAAAACACCCCAGACACTTTTAGAGTTGGATTTTAAGGCAAAAAATGATGGCTCTGAAGCCTAGGATTTAATAACAAGTACATCACAATCTGTCATCAAAAAGCTTTTCCAAAAGTAAAGCCCAAATACACAAACTACTTTTTAAGCCAGAGACATAAATGCATACTTTTTTGTTGTCAAATGGGGAGATTATAACAGCCGTTCCTTACTTTAAAAACATCTTAATTCACATATGGCCTCGTGTCAGGAAGCAGAGACTTTCTCAAATGAATAGAAATTGACTGTTAATAGAATTTGACTGTAATTGTTCACATTCCCATTTCATCTATTTGCACAGATTTTTAGGACATATTTACATGATGCGTTAACAAGCACTGATTTAAAATACCCATTTACAAACGTTAACCCATTATGTAGATATGTCCTCAGACAAAGGTTTTTAAGGCATTTGCTTCCCTCTGCTAAAAGGAAAAAAAGAGAGAGCTCCAATTCACATGGTGATGATATTAGATGAAACCCAAGCTGCTTTTCTGTTTAGAGAATTGAGGCTTAGGGCAGAATGGACAGTGAATTGCAACAGACATCAAGGTAGTCTGAATTACACAATGAGACTAAACATAATTGCTCTACACTCTTAAGAACACAAGAAGTGCCATACTTGGTCAGACCAATGGTCCGTTGAACCCAGCATCCTGCCTCCGATAGTGGCCAGTCACAGGGGCCTGGAAGAAGCACCCAACAGGTCACCATGCTATCCATTCCCTGTGGGTCATCCCCAGGCTCCCGACAGTAAAGGGTTTTGTTCCCCAATCCTATCTGGCTAATAGCCGCTAATGGAACTATCTTCCAGAAACTTGCCCAAACCTCTTTTAAACTCAGCTATACTGCTGGCCTTGACCACCTCCCCGAGCAGTAAATTCCACAACCTAATTGTACGCTGAGTGAAAAAATACTTTCTTTTGTCTGTTTTTACTCTGCCACCTGTGAGTTTCATGGAGTTTTAGTACTAGTTGAGAGGGTAAATAACCATTCCCTGTTTACAAGTTCCACACCACTCATGATTTTATAGACATCTATTATATCTCCTCTCAGCCGTCTCTTTTCCAAGCTGAAGAGCCCCAACCTATAAAGCGTCTCCTCATATGGATGCTGTTACATACCCTGGAACATTTTTGTTGCCCTTCTCTGTACCTTTTCTAGTTCCGCTATGTCTTTTTTGAGATGGGACGACCAGAACTGCACACAATATTCAAGGTGCGGTCGCACCATTGATTTGTATAGATGCATTATGACATCCTCAGTTTTATTTTCTATCCCCTTCCGAATAATTCCTAACATTCTGTTTGCTGTTTTGACCGCTGCAGCACACTGGGCTGAGGATTTCAGTGTATTAGCCACAATCACTCCCATATCCTTTTCCTGAGTGAGGACTCCTAGCTTAGTACCCAGCATTGTGTACTCATAATTTGGATTATTTTTCCCAATGTGCATCACTTTGCACTTGTCCACATTAAATCTCATCTGCCAGTTAGATGCCCAGGCACCCAGTCTTGTAAGATCTTGCTGCAGCAACTCAGTCTGCTCGTGTTCTGACTACTCTGAATAATTTGGTGTCATCTGCAAATTTGATCACCTCACTCTTAACACCCTTTTCCAGATCATTAATGAATACATTGAAAAGAACTGGTCCCAGTACAGATCCTTGGGGCACACCACTTTTTACATCCCTCCATTGTGAAAACTGGCCATTTAGTCCCATTCTTTGCTTCCTATCCTTTAACCAGTTACCAATCCATAGCAAAACACTACCTCCTATCCCATGAATTTTTAATTTTCTCAAGAGTCGTTTCTTATTAAGGAAAGAGGGGGGAAATTTGTAAAGCAACATTGCTCCATGCTCTTATTGAGAAAAGGGGGTGGAAATTTCCCTACACGCTTAGTTTCCCCTACTTTGGTTGTTCCCCACAAAGTTAAGGAGGAGACTGAGGCTGCTTTTAGACGTGCATGGTGAACACGCTGCATAAAATCACGCTGCATGTAAATATGCCGTGTGTGGGATTTAGATGTGACGTTTTGCGCATTAAAGCCAGTCGCACATTCTTTTAAAGCTGCGAATTAAATTCCTCGATGTTGAGGTATTTAATTCACGGCTTTAAAAGAATGCGCGACTGGTTTTAACGCGCAAAATGTCACATCTGAATCCCACACACAGCATATTTACATGCAGCGTGATTTTATGCAGCGTATTCACCATGCACGTCTAAAAGCAGCCTTAGCCACTGTGTCTTGGTCTGATAAGATTATAGCCCTAAAACCATGGGAGGAAGGAAAACCTTTTTTTACATCTTCAGGAGATGCCTGTATTGCAGACATACTCAGGCCACTTTTAGACGAACGGGTCGCCGTCGCACAACCTGCTCGCACGATGTTTCAAAATCCTGCGACAAGGGATTACACGTGACAGCGGTCGGGGATCATGCGCATGGGAGGTGGTAGCGCATGATTTGCTGACCACGAATAAAATACCTCATAATTGGGGTATTTAATTAGTGGTCAGCAAATCATGCGCTACCGCCTCCCATCTGCATGATCCCCGACCACTGTCACGTGTAATTCCGTGTCGTGGGATTTTGAAACATTGCGCGAGCGGTCGCATGATGGCAACCCGCTTGTCTAAAAGTGGTCTCAGTTATCTGTAGCTCTGCACCAAATGTGCCAGGTATCTTATATTTTTCTTTGTGGGGGTCTTTAACTAGCAGGTCTCCCAAGAGAGTGGATTGGTATGTTTAAAGCTGATGGTGTGGTAGCTCACTGCTCCCCCACCTTGCCAATGATTCCAAGAAATAAAGTTCAAAAGAAACCACAACAGAGGAGCATAGAATTAAACTGAGTCTGAGGACTCTATATTGTAAATGATCACAAAAATTAACTAAATTCATTTAAGTGTTTTGTATTGTTTACAATACCACAGTTAATGGATTTAGTGAAACCTATGCATTTATGTACTTCAACCTTTTCACCATATGGGGGTATGGTTGCTGCATGTAAGTAGTGTGTACACAAAAAAAAGCTAATATAACTATAAAAGGTTTTTACTGAAAATGTCAGACATACATACAAAATGTGGAATGAAGAAAACATTCCTAATAATCCAGAAAATAAGTACAGTAAAATGTAATAAAAAACCGATACAACCCAATATGTTTTGGGTATTATTATTATTATAAACATTTATATAACACCAGCCATGTGCCTGGCGCTGTACAGAACAATAGAAATAGATGTGGTCCCTACCTGTGGCTTACAATCTAAAAGACAAGGAGGGGGAGACAGGGAGAGGGGACAGTGGGAGAGACAGGGAAGAAGACAAACAAATATTCAAGCAGATGCGAAGTCTCACGTGTGTGCTTGGCTTGGTTACAATCAGGTTGCAGCAGTCTGCAGAGGAGGGCAGACAGTAAGTATATGGGGAACGACTAGCAGGCATTGGGAAAGGCGGCGAGGAAAAAGTGGATCTTGAGGAGGGATTTGAAGGAGCGGAGGGAGGGGGCAAGGCGGATGTGGGTAGGGAGGAAGTTCCAGGCATGGGGGGCAGCGAGGGAGAAGGGT
>QEPC01001394.1:2604393-2664544 GCA_003113815.1 Sphenodon punctatus
CGCGCTCTCCGCTCTTCCGCTGTCCCCTCCCTCGCTCTCCCTCGCTTCTCCTGCTCGCCCAACCGCCTTCGTCCCTTCTCCCTCGCTGCCCCGCATGCCTGGAACTCCCTCCCTGCCGACGTCCGCCTCGCCTCCTCCCTCCGCTCCTTCAAATCCCTCCTCAAGACCCACCTTTTCCATGCTGCCTTTCCCAATGCCCTCTAGTCTTTCCCCTTGCTCTTACTGTCGGCCCTCCTCTGCTGACTGCTGCTACCGACCACCTTGTAACCAAGCCAAGTACACGCGCCTGAGACTTCGCATCCGCCTGAATGTTTGTTTGTCTTCTCCCATGTCTCTCCCACTGTCCCCTCTCCTTGTCTCCCCCTCCTTGTCTTTTAGATTGTAAGCCACAGGTAGGGACCGCAGCTGATTATATGTTCTGTACAGCGCCAGGTTGTTGCTGGCGCTTTATAAATGTTTAATAATAATAATAATAATAATGTTATCTCCTCTTGAGTTGGGGGGCATTTGTTACATTGAGGAGACAGAGTTAAATGCTGAAAGCAGTAGCTGCAACAGTAGCCACCTGGGAGCTGAACCAGTGCACTTTGATCTTTGTGCCCTGGCAATGCTGGCTGAAAAAATGAGTTGAGGGGTGTGTGTAAAGTCCACCCAGAATGTCCCCCAAAACACATCTCTCTGACAGTGAAGGAATAAGAAACAGCAATAACAATGAATTGTCCATCACACATTATCAGCAATGGGCAGGAGGGGCTTAGCTAGATTGTTAATCATTGGTTTGTATCTTGTCACTTGTGGACTTGCTTGTGCAGGATCTTGCGAGTCAAGTCCTTTTACATCAGCAATAAAAATGTGAGGGGAGCAATTTCTTCCGCATTTTATGTTTTGTGAGAATGCAGGCTTAATGTTTAGAAAAACTGTTTTGTTCACAAAGTGGATTGCATTTAGTAGAAATGTTTCTTTTTATCTTACAACTTTTGATATGTAAGTTTTTCTTTAAAGTGCACATCTATGACATGAACATTTTCCTTATACTGATTTTGAATAATTTTATGTGGGGAAAAGTACAAATTGAGACTTGTCAATAGGCTAGTATTTTTGGTGATAAGGTTAATAGTGCACTGCTTTGTAATATATTCTAAACATACTAACAATTGAAAAGATAAGATCAGTTTCTACATTCAACAGACCAAAGAATAAGCAGTATTGTGCAAGCACCATTTTTACTAGGGGTGGGACATCTGGCAAAAAAACGGTTACTGGTTTTACCGGTTAATGGTTTACAAAAACCCGGTTTACCGGATTAAAACCGGTATACCGGTACTGGATTTATTCAATTGATTTCAATGGGGAACTGTCCCCATTGAAATCAATGGGGGAAAAAAACAATACCTTCCCCCTTCCCCCTCCCCCTCCAGGCTGTGGAACGGGGGCACCCCCCACCCACCCTGCCCAGCCTGGATTTTTTTTAAAAAATTTTTTTACCCTAAGTCCCTGCTACTAGTGCAGACTCTGGCCCGCCACCGGCGACCCGGAGCCCACACCAGCAGGTACTAAGGTGATCCCTGGAGTGGGGGGTGGTTTAACACTGCCACCAGCCCAGGGATCACCCTACCCCCCCACCCAGGGATCGCCTACCTTTGGCGCTCTGGGCAGCGGCGGCAGAGGCGGCAGCGATACGGTAGCTTCAGCGCTGGCTGGTGACTTCATCGCTTTCTATGCCTTCCGGGGAAACCTGGAAGTTCCCCAGAAGACCTAGTAAGCACTGAAGCCACCAGCCAGCGCTGAAGCCGTCGGACCGCCATGCTGCCGCCGCTGCCTCCACCGCCACCCGGAGCACCAAAGGTAGGCGATCCCTGGGTTGGGGGGGTAGGGTGATCCCTGGGCTGGGGTGTGTGTTAAACCACCCCCCACCCCAGGGATCACCCTAGTACCACTACCTACCTGCTGGTGCGGGCTCTGGGTCGCCGGTGGTGGCCCGGAGCCCACACTAGCAGGGACTTTGGGGGGAATTTTTTTTTTTTTAAAATCCAGGCTGGGCAGGGTGGGTGGAGGGTGTCCCCCCTTCCACCCGTGCAGCCTGGACTGGGGAGGGAAAGTGGTTGGGGTTTTTTGTTTCTTTTTTTACATTGCGGCCATTCATTTCAATGGCCGCAGTGTAAAAAAAATCCGGAACGGAGAACCGGTACCGGTACCCCCAAATACTGGCAGTATCGGATACCAGATGTACCGAACTTCCAGCCCCTAATTTTTACTAGTTCCAAAGGTCCCTCCCAACCGTGTTACTGTGGAAGTCAGTGAGGCTTTGTATGATGGAATTTCTGTTTGTTTGCTTAAAAAAGAAAAAAAGCAGGAATTGGTTTTGAAATATATGTCACAAGAAAATTAATGCTGTAAAACTGAACCGCCATTAAAAGTGTGATTTTTACTTCCCCTTCCTCCCCCCAACCCAATCTTGGTTACAAAAACATTAATTGCCTTTGGTTATAAGAAATTTCTGTTGCTTTCTATGTTAACTAGCCGCTAATTTTTGTATGTCAATTTTCTTTATCATGGGGGTGGGGAGGTGGAGGTCTAACTTCAGAACCTTTCACTTCCTCTTTTGAGATTGAAGAAGTCTCGGCTTCAGTGGTGTCCAAATATTTAACATTGAAGTTCTTTAATGGCTTGTAATAATACACTGAATCAGCATGAGTGTAGTGGTTTGTTGTTGTTCCTCTCTCTGGGGGAAGTGGGTGTAAGGTGCCAAAGACCAGATTGAAAAATCAGAATTATTTCTAGGAATACAAAAATTCAAGGTGGATTCTCTATCTGCTTAAGCTTTATTGTGACTTTCCCCTATGAAACTGCAACCTACTTCAGTTTCTTGTGTCGGGTACATCCTCCTTGAGTAAAGTACTTTAGCACTATTCAAGTAATGTATTATCAAAATTGGACAAATAAACTAAATGTACTGGAAATAATAGAAATAATATAAGTCGCAAAGATACAAGTGATTAACACTAGAACATCAGAGGGAATTGCTATGGAAACAACTTACCTGTTGGGAATAACATTTAACTTACTATCATGCATTAAAAGAATAAATGCTTTCTGTGCCTGTGTCAGTGTTGCATGCTTGAGTTGCAAATCCAGAAAAGGCTTGGCCGTGCATTTAACTTCACTCTGTGAATACTCCCATTTAACTTAGTAGATCTCTTCAGTGTGTAAAGGTAACACTGAACTCATTTTATGTCACTAGTCAATTATTACTTGCTTTAATTTTATAAACAAAACAAATCATAACTTTCTGGGTGTTAGGGGTGTGCATTTTGTGTTGGTTATTATAATAATGAAAATGAAATATGGATTTTTTGTTTTTGTTATTGAATAACGAAAACAAAGTTTTGTTATTACAAATTAATAGGAAAAACCTGAAAACCACATTTTTGGCTGCACCTTTTTTGTTTTACATCTGATTTTGGTGAAACATGGTAGTATTATACTCCTAATGGAGGGCATGCCATGCGCCAAATGTCAGAGACGTTGGATAAAGGGATATGATTATATAAACCATTATTTTACAAAGATCTACATACACATGTTTGGTTGTATTGTCTTTGTCTCCCATCTGATTTGAATGAAACTTGGCATGATTTTACCCCTCCCTAAGAGTACTATGTCTGTAAAATTTCAGAAGGATTTGACAAAAGTGTATTATGTGATAAGCAATTTACTTGTAAATGCATTACTGGTTGTAACTATTTTTATTTATTTTTTAATCCATTTTACATGAAATTTGGAAGTATTGTATCACAGACCTTCAGGATCATCTCTGGCAAACAAGTAAGATTTGATAAAGGGTCCAAAATTTATAAGCAATTGAAGTTTCCCTCTTGAAGACTTTCGTTGTTCAGGTAAATAGCACATGCAGTGCCATTCAGAGACAGGCAAGGCAGTGGGGAGGGGGTTGTAGAAGGGTGGGGAGCAGCCCAACAGACTGCCAGACACATTAACTGGCCAATTACTGCATGCTTCCACCTTTACAAGAGGAAGAATTAGTGTTGGCTTCAAGGCGGGCATAGAGGGTAGATATAAGTTGCTGTTCTTTGGGCCTGCTTTTTTTCTGTGGTTACTTCTGGCTTTGGTCAGAGCATTTTCTCATACTTTTCTGGCAGGGCGTATGTGTGTTAGAGCTCACTGCAAGAGTTCATCTAGCTACATGAATCCAATCCCCACGCACCTGGAGTGCTGCCCAACATCCTCCTGCCCCCTTCCTGGGGTGTTCTCTTCAAGTTGATAGACACCCCTAACGCACTCGGGGTGCCCACTCAGACTGTAGCCTGTGCAAAACAGCAGAGATGAGAGATATCTCCTCTGGCCAATTGGCTTGACATTTCAAAGACACCCTGGCTGGGACAGGGATGTGATTGCCTCTCTTACTGCATGCTTCCAGCTTTCAAGAACCAATACTTTCAAGGTGTTAGCATTGATCTATAAAGCCCTGCATGGTCTGCCCCCCCCCCAATATCTCGGGGACCGCCTCGCCCTCCGCGCCTCAGAGCGATCCCTTCGGTCCACCGGGGGCGCCTTTCTGGAGGTCCCCTGTGTAAGACGGGGGGCCACAATGGAAAGGGTGTTCTTGGTGGCCGGGTTGGGTTTATGGAATTCCCTCCCAGAGGAGGCTTCCCTGGCCTCGGGCCTGTTGGCCTTTCGACGTGTTTGTAAGACTTGGTTGTTCACCCAGGCCTTTGGAGGGGAGGGTGGGGTGTTGGTTTTAGTGATGTTTTTAAATTGTTGTGGGTTTTGTTTAATGTTGTGGATTTTATTATTGTTGTTGGGTTTTATAATATTGTACGCCGCCCTGAGATGCCATAGGCATGAGGGGGCAGCTAACAAATTTAACGAAATAAATAAATAAATAAATAAAATACTGGGTGGCTCTGAGGTGGGCATAGAAGGGACATAACTGGGACTTCAGGCAGCAAGGCAGAGGGCAGGAGGAAACATCCCAGCAATCAGGAGACATGGTTCACACATCCACGCTGGCCAATTGTCATCACAATCCCATCCTGCAGCACTGTGACAGAGGACATAGGAGAATCCCTTATTGGCTCTTTCCTAAGCAGTTGATTCCAACTTCCCAGTAATAAGTAAGGGAGAGGAGTTGGGTGGTCACAGTAGAGCATGATATATGGGTGACATTTCTGCTGGCCAATTGGCATCACAAGCGCATCTTGTACCTAGGGATGTGCACCAGAGCCCCATGTCGTTTTTTGTTTTTGTTATTGCTGTCATTATCAAAATGTGTCGTTTTATTGTTATCGTTATAATGGCAATGTCGTTTTTGTTGTCGTTATTGATACCGATTTTATCAAACGAAGATTTTATTTTCATTATCATTATCAATATCGTTTGGTCTCATGATCTCGCGAGACCAAAAACCGAAACGGTATTTCGATCACGTGTGTTCTCGTGTGCATTGGTATGGTGTCTGTCTGGCTTGTGTGAAGTGAAGTGTGAAAAATGGGTTGTGAGCTTGTGTGTGTGTTGTAGCTGTGTGTGTGTGTGTGGTTTGATTTGTGCGTGAGGATGGAAGGTGAAGGAAGTAGTGGTGTTGGTGGGGGGAAAAGAAAAATGAAGATAAGGAAGGTCGAAGTGGAGGCCCAGCCTGGACCGTCTGGTGAGGTGGTGGAGGTGGGCTCCTCACCAGAGAAGGAAGAGGACAGAGGAGGTGCCACTGCTGCCAGGTTTGTAAAATTTATTTTTGTTTATTGTTCCTTTAACTTTGAGGACAAGAAGAATACTATCCTTTAGAGTGAGCTCACTGCCATGCAGGTGGGTGGTGGGCAGTCAGGCACAAACAGCGGGCATCAGCGGGTGGCAGCGGATGGGCAGGATTTCCACATGTCTTATTTCTGGGTCTGCCAGAGAGGGGAGGGGGGCTTTTCCAGCAGTCAGGCACGAGCCGCAGCACCCACACAGACACGTGCCAGTCAAGTTCTCAACTTGCCAACACTAGCACCCCAAGAAGGGCAGGATTTGTACGTGTCTTATTTCTGGGTCTGCCGGGGAGTGAGGGGGGCTCTTGCAGCAGCAGTAGCAGGAGCCAGTCTCAACTTGCAGACACTACAGCACCACAGGTGGTGGTGATGTACGTGGGAGAAAGGGAAAGAGGCAAGTAGGCAGCACTGTAACACCATCCATCCACTTGATGTGGGAGAATGGGTATTGCTCTAGGAAGGACTAGAGGCATCAGCATGAATGCATGATATTATGTAGGTGTTTATGTGTTCCTATTTCATAGAGGGTGCCAAAACCCTATCAAACTGGACGCCGCTGGACCCATACCGTGGAGCTCGTCAGCCTGGTTTGAAGTATTTCCATACCCCAAAAGGCGGATTTGCAGAATGCAAGGTAAGGCACGGGGGCCGGAACAACAGGGAATGGATTGCCCTATGACCTGTTAGGAAGTCCTCTGCAGAGAGAGAGATTGGCTAGCCACTCACTTGTGGAGACAGAATGCAGGCAGGCCTTGATAGACCATTGGTCTGACACAGTATGGCACTTACATTCCTATCTTTTTATGTTCTTTAGATCTGCAACAAAAACATTAAACGGGGCATGCAGGGGACCACGTCGGGGCTGATAGCCCATGTGGAGACTGTCCACCTAATGGAAGTGATGCGGGACGTGTCTCAGTCTGGAAGGAGGAGGGAGGAACACCAGGCGGCGGAAGGGAGGAAGGCACAGCAGAAGAGGCACTGTGCCAGTCCTTCCTCCTCCAGCTCCTCCGACGAGTCTCCAGCCCCCCGGCAAGAGGAGATCCGTGAATCGAGCACATTTCGGGTTTCGATTCAGAGGCCCACCAAAAGATTTATGTCGGGCTTCAAGGCTCACGCCTAAAATATCGAGGACAGACTGGTGGAGCGGTTTGAGGAGCTCCAAATAATGGAGTGCCAGGCTGAGGCATACAGGGAATACTTCAGGACTGAAAAAGATGCCCTGGAATCCTTCTGCCAGTCCCTGGTGGCATGGAAGACATCAATGGAGGGGGCCCTGGATGTTGCGCGGTGACATGGTGTGGAGGTGGACGATGTGCCCGCACCTCCATCCCGTGCACCATTTTCCCCTTTTCCCCACATTCCAGGGGACAGGCCTAGTGGGCCCACAGACACCTAAGTTGTTTTTTTAATGTTTTTTATATTGTTTTGTTTCAAACGTTTTTAAAAAGTTAAAATGTTTTTTCAAAAGTTTTATATAAACGTTATATTTGTTACCAGCTGAGTTTGACCTGCCCAATCTTTTATTCCTCTGTGCTTCTTCTGGCAGGTGGCAGAATCTCATTGTACACACAGCTTGTCAGATTCCTACAGCAGCACCACATGGAGCGCATTAGCCCCAAGATGTGTCAGCAGGGTCTCAACTTGCAGACAGCCACCCAGGAGGGGAAGGGCTTGTGCCTGTGTGGGTGTGCCAGAGAGAGAGAGGCTGTGGCAATCTGGCAGAGGCATAAGCAGGCATTGGTAGGTGCACTGCCTGCTCTCACAGAGAGAACGCCGCATGGGGGGAAGCCTTGGGAGGCTGAGTTGTGATCTATACTTGGTTATATTTGTCAGTTGGTCCCTTTGAAGCCCTTGAATAGAGAGGTGGTGCGTTCAGCTTGTAGAAATATCGTTCCAGGGGATGAAGACTTTCAGACAGTGCCCCAAGTAGAGCAGCCAGCCAGGGAGATCATATTTTCTGTTTGGGGGGTGCCAGAGAGAAAGAGAGAGAGGCTCTTTGGCAGCAGGTGGCGGGTGCTGGTGGGCAGAGGGGCTCTTTCAGCAACTGCAGCGGGCATCAGTGGAGGAGTAGGCTGGCGGGGGAGGAGGCTTGTGGGCGGGTGCTGTTGGCGACTGGCCAGTCAGGCACGAACAGCAGCAGCACCCAGATGACGGTTCTTGGGACTGGAGTGACTGCTTCTGGATGCAGTGGAATGGAATGACAGTCCCCTGTGACTGGAATGGTGGTTCCAGAATCTTGATGATGGTTCCCGGGACTGGCATGACTGCTTCAGGTACAGTGGAATGACAGCCCATGGGAGTTGAATGATGTCCCTAGAATTAATGCTTGGTTGGGAACACTTCATTAAATCATTGCAATAGGGTACAGGGAAGCACACAGGCTGGGGCACCTAATTACGTTGTGTGTTATTAATATTTCCATCTCATTCTGTTAGGCTTGCTGCTGGACGTGAGCATTGAGCATGAGCACAGATGAGATCTCCCGCTGTTTCTGGCAGGTGGCAGCTTCAGCTGGATGCACCTCTAACCCTCCCTCCCCCCCCTCCCGCTCCCCATCTTTCTCGTTCTAGCAGCGGGGAGCCTATCTCTACCTCTCTCTCTCTGGACATGTACTGCAGGTGATGGCATGGGTGGAAGCATGTCTGTCTCTCCTTCTAGCAGCGGGGAGACTTTCTCTATCCACGAGCAGCAGGTTGCTACCTCGTACAAAAAGGTTATTTGCACTGGCTCTCATCATTCTCACCATGTCACCCTGTGTTCCATCCCCTTATGGAATTGTCGCATAGAAACAGTTGGTTGGAAACAGTTGGTTGGAAATGGGGGGGGGAGGGGTGTGTGCCAGAGAGAGAGAGAGAGGCTCTATGGCAGTGGGTAGCAGTGGCTGCCTTTTATACTACAGGAGCTTGAGAAATTGATGATGGTTCTTGGGACTGGAATGGCAGCTTCTACATGCAGTGGAATGACAGCCCCCCTTGACTGGAACACAGGCCCCAGAACCCTGATGGTGGGTCCTGGAACAGGACTAACAGCTTCTAGATAACGTGGATGGACAGCATCCCATGGCTGTAATGTAGGCCCCAGAACCCTGATGGTGGGTCCTGGGGCTGGAGTGGCTGCTGCTTGATGCTGTGGAATGACAGCTCTCTGTGAGCGGAATGATGACCCCAGAACCCTGACGGTGGGTTCTGGGACTAGAGTGGCAGCTTCTGGATGAAGTGGATAGACAGCCCTCCCTGCCTGTAACGTAGCCCCCAGAACCCTGATGGTGGGTCCTGGGGCTGGAGTGGTTGGCTGTTTCTTGATGCTGTGAAATGATGGCCCCAGAACCCTGACGGTGGGTCCTAGGACTAGAGTGGAAGCTTCTGGATGATGTGGATGGACATCCACCCCCCCCCGGCCTGGAACGTAGCCCCCAGAACCCTGATGGTGGGTCCTGGGACTGGAGTGGCTGCTTCTTGATACGGTAGGATGACAGCTCCCTATGAGCCGAATGACGGCCCCAGAACTCTCCTAGAACTAGAGTGGTAGCTTATCGATGATGTGGATGGACAGCCCCCCTACCCCCTTGCCTGGAACGTAGGCCCCAGAACCTTGATGGTGGGTACTGGGGCTCGAGTGGTTGCTTCTTGATGCCATGGAATGACAACTCTCTGTGAGTGGAATGACGGCCCCGGAACCCTGACTAGAGTGGCAGCTTCTGGATGATGTGGATGGATAGCCCTCCCTGCCTGTAACGTAGGCCCCAGAAACCTGATGGTGAGTCCTGGGGCTGGAGTGGCAGCAGCAGCATCAGGACATGTTTCTGTGGGGTGGTGCCAGAAAGAGAGAGAGGCTCTCTCACAGTGGGCGGAGGAGGAGGAGTATCAGAGGATTGGGTAGGTGGGAGCTCGAGCAGGATGCACCTCTCTCTCTGTCTCTCATTCTAGCAGTGGGGAGGTTCTCTGCTTCTCTCTCATTCTAGCAGCGGGGAGCCTCTC
The DNA here is from genome assembly GCA_003113815.1 of Sphenodon punctatus. Taxonomy (NCBI): domain Eukaryota; kingdom Metazoa; phylum Chordata; class Lepidosauria; order Sphenodontia; family Sphenodontidae; genus Sphenodon; species Sphenodon punctatus. Next base: position 2,614,136 of record QEPC01001394.1, read on the forward strand.
TCTCTCTCGTTCTAGCAGCAGGGAGCCCTTCTGTGTCTCTCTCTGTCTCTGGTCATGTACAGCGGGTGACAGCATGGGCAGGAGCACGTCTCCCTCTCTCTTGTTCTATTAGTAGGGAGCCTCTCTCTCTCTCGGGTGCCCCTGCCCTCACTATGGGTCTAAGGCCAGCTCAGGGAAACCCAACAGTGACAGGTTGACCTTGAGGTACAGGAGTTGCTCCACCAACCCAGCAGCCAGCCTCGAACGGTGGGGACTCACTATGTCCCCTGCCGCTGAAAACACCCATTCGCTGGGCATGCTGGTTGGTGGGCAGGACACTAATTCCTGTGCCACCCTGGTCAGAGCCTGCCATATTTTCTCCTTCTCTGTCCAGTACAGAAGGGGATCACTGCTGAAATCCACCACCGGCTCCTTGAGATATTTTGCCACTGCCCACTCCGCAGTGTCAGGCTCCTGCTCCTTCTGTCTGCTGCTGCTGCCAACCTCCTTCCCAATTGCATGTGCCCAAACTGCCTGCCCTGGGGTGGTCCACTCGGGGTGGCTGATGGCAGAGGAGCTGCTGCTGCTGCTGCTGCTCCTGGGAGTGCTCTGCATCTCCACCCTCCTGGTGCTGCTGCTTTGCCCCTCATGGTTACCCTGCTGCTGCTGCCGTTGTATGACCCTCTCAAATGCCCGCACCCTCCCCACCAAAGCATGCTTCCTCAGGTGCATAGCAGCTGGTGTGCGAGCTGCTATGCTCACCTTCACGCTGGGGTCCAGCATGGTGGAGAGTATGTATACCTCCTTATGAATGAGAGGGTCAAAACGCCTGCTCAGCCCCTCTTTCAACTTTTGTACCAGGATCACCACCTCTGGTACAAGCTGTCGCTCCACCTCCCCCTGCCCACCCCACCTTGGTCCCTCAGGAAGCCTTCCATCCTTCTGATGAGACTTTTGACCAGGGGGGTTACCTAGCTCAGGGTGACTGTTGTCACGTTCAAGCTCTCCATGATGCCCTTAAAGGGCTTAAAGACGTGCACGGCCTGAGCCATCACTGTCCACTCATCCCGCCCGAGTGGCCTTTCCACCCCAATCTCCCCCTCTGAGGCTACCTCATGCAGGACCTGTGTCTGCTCCACCAGACGTTCCATCATGGTATAGGTGGAGTTCCACCTGGTGCTGACATCCTGCATGAAACAGTGCTCCTGCACCCCCAGCTCCACCTGCTTCTCCCTCAAGAGGTGACCACCCTTCACGCTCTTGTTAAAGTACCCTGTAATCTTCCTGCCCTTCTCGATTAACAGGGTAAGGAGACTTCTGCTGCACTCTTCTGCCTTCTCTCCCAGGCCCAGGGCATCCTTCACCACCAGGTGAAGGGTGCTGGCAGGTCAGGGGATGTGCTGGAATCTGTTCTCCAGCACTGCCTTCTTCATGTTCATGGCATTATTAGTTACCACGAACCCCCTGGCGAATGGGGCTTCCTCCCTTAGCCACCCCTCCACCATGGTGTCCAAGACTCCCCTTATGTTGACGGCAGTGTGTCTTCATCAAACATCTGGGCTTGAAGCAGGGCCCACCTGTGCCCTGCCCCCTCGCCCCTACCACCTGCTCCTTCTCCTCCTGACACCTGCAGCTGCCACCAGTGAGCCGTCAGGGTGAGGTAGGCATGTTGTGCATTTTGGCAGCTCCAAATGTCTGTGGTGAAATGCACAACTGCCCCACCTGCCCTGGCCAGTTGCTCCTTCACTCGCTCCCTGGTACAGGGAGGGCACCACTTGACTGCTGAAGGTGGTGCGTGAGGGAAGCTGGTACTGGTACTGATCTTGGTTGCCGCTGGATGACACGCTCCACCATGCCCCAACTGCCCAAACTCAGATCCTCTATTGTGACTTGACGATGCCACTGCCGCCGCTGCTGCTGCTGCTGGGGAGTTTGAGATGGAACCTGCAGCTGCTGTCCCTCCTTCCCATTGCCATGAGCAGAGGGGGGAAGGTGTACTGCTGCTTGTGCTTGCTGCAGCTGGAAACCCACTCCTGTCCACAGTTTCCAGTGTCTCTTGCAGCAGCAAAGCCCTATGCCAGGTCCTCATGTGGGAATTCATGCCATTGTTGCAGAGATTCCCCTTCTTATTCCCACAGCACACTACCTTCCCACAGTGAAGGCAGGTCACCCAGCTGCTTTCACCTGGGATCACTTCCTTGAAGTGATCCCACACAGGCCCTCTGGGGCACCCTCCTGAACCCCTCATGCCACCGCTTGGGGCTGCTCCCTTTGTCCCCAAAGTGGCTTCCAGGGGATCGGCATCAACAGGAGTTTCCTCCATCTCATGCTCACTCCCCTCATTGCTGCCCAGCTCCACACCACCCATGCTGAAGCTGCTGCTGCTTCCACCTTGCAGCATGGGAGGAGAAAATTCCCTGCTGCTAACTGCTGAAGCTGGGCTGCTGCTGCCAAAGTGGGGAAGGATGCCCTCAAATCCATCCTCCCCCATATCCTCAAAATCCTAGGGATGTGTGTGTGTGTGTGTCTCAGAGGGAGGAGCCTGCCCAGGAGAGGTGGTTGCCCCCGCACCACTCCCAGCAACAGCACCCACATCAACATCATCATTGCTGTTGGGGCTCCCCTAACAATATTATCTGCTGCCCCCAGTGAAAAATCGCTGCTGGCAGTGCCAGCTGCTGCTGGTACTTCAGGAGGAGGTGTGGCAAAATGCCCCTGTTTCCCTACCTGAGTACCCTAGACAAACACTCTGCTACACCCTACCAACCCTCTCCGCCCCCCGGGCCTGAACAAATGCAAGGTCACAGGACAAGTGTTCTGGGCATGCTCCAAAAGTCAAGGACAGGGATCAGTATCTCAAGGTGAACGCCATGATGTCTCACAGGTCAGAGGGTTCAGGCAGTTCACCTGGATTGGAGAAACCCCTACCTGGGGGCGATTCCCAAAGGGGAGGAGGATTCGAGCTTAAAATGCCAGGACACACCCCTTCCTCTCTTTTACGCTCTCCTCACTTGCTCACTGAGATCTCTAGCAGACGCTGCTAGACTGGTGACCTCCCTGCCTGGAGGCACACATGAACTACATGGCTTAACAGTAACTCTGTACCTCTGGCTTTGCCAGAAGAAGGACCTGGATCCCATAGGAAAACCATCACCTATGGAGACCTGATCAGAACCTGCGTGAGTAATTGCTTGCCTGCCTGCTACTCCAGATACTGTATTAGATAGGTGCATTCCAAATGGAGTACCATTTCCCAAAACCAGACTGCTTTGCTCAAAGTGTTATCAACCCCTAGTTCTATGCTTTTATTCCTTTTTATTTGTACCAGTAAAGTCTAAGTTTTCTTTTTACCCTACTGGGTGTGTGTGTGCATTATTGGCCATTATATGTCTCCCTAGGCCAGGTAACCAGGCCAAGCTACCAATGAGGGGGAAATCTACCTATTGGGCTAGAAGCCAACAGCTTTGGAACCAAGGGAAGCCTCCGGTGGGTGACTCTGGGGATCTGTCTCCAACGCAGAGGAGGAAATACCAGGAACAGAGTGCTAGGAAAGGGGAGTGCTTTTGGGAAGCTGTAAGGCTTATGCCTTTTGGGGGTTCACATTTCCTGAGTGGTGTGAATGCCCGCGGGGAGACACACAGGTGGTGATAGTGGAATATCAAGGGTTTGTGGGGGTTTGTCAGATGTGGGAACCCCCTGATCAGAGATTTTGAGAAACACAGTGAGGTGGTTGGCTCAGTTGTATAGTGCCCCCTACTGGCGTTTTGCCACAGGGGGGTGTAGTGCTGCTGCTGCACACACACCCCTTGCCTTTGGCTCCCTCCTCCAGTGCCACTGCTACAAGCGGAAGGCTGGGGCTCCCTGCCTTCCACACTAGATGCCACTCCCACAATTTCTGCTGCAGCCTGTTCCCCTGGTAAGACCTGATGCCTTGAGGAGAAAAAAATCAGGTCTCTTCAGCTTGGGCGGTGGGCTGCCAGCAGTGGCAGAAGTGGCAGTGGGCTTGCCAATTTCCCCACGCCCATGGCCTCGCCCTCTACCAGGGCCACCTGCCCCAGAGGCTGAACTAGTAGTCCTTCCCTTTCTCATTGTACACACAAATGCACACACAGTTAAAGAAGTACTGTATGATCTAATTATATATATATATACTAAACCTAATCTATCCTATAATCCTAATATAATAAAATAGACTAGCCTAAATACCTATATAATATCTAATCTCTCTATATATGTTGTACACAACTAATATCTATCTAAATCTAAATGCCTATAGTATCTATATCTATATATATCTTATCTAATCTATTTATAATGTACAGGGCAGGGAAAGGGAGAAGGTAAAAGGTAGGGTATATAAGGAAAGGAATTGGTAATAGATTTGTGTGCAAGCACCAGTTCTGTAAAACACAACCTGACAAGCAGAGAGCTCTCACAGAGTAGAGAGCAAAACACATGGCTCGCCTATTATAAAGGGTTGCAGTGCCCTCCCCCACAGCCCCCTGCTTGGTTTTGGGAGGCAGCAGGCATTGAGCAATCACAGAGTGCCATGAGACTGCTGGGATCTGATTGCGCTGCTCATTGGCCAGCGATACGTCCATCAGATACTGCTGAGCTGCTCGCCCCTCCCAACACAGGCACAGTTCAAGAGTTCAAGCCTCTTTAGGGCACCAAGATGTCTTCTCCCTCCTCTCCTCTCCATTTCCATCAAAAACAAAACTACAACTGTCACAAATAACGATAACGACATTGTTGTTTTTGTTATCGTTGTGGTTAATTCTCGGTTGTTGTTTTCGTTATTGCAATAACGATAATGAAAATGACAATTGTCATTATTGTAATAACGAAAATGACATGCATATCCCTATGTACCATAGTGATGAACATCAGAGAATCCCTGGCATAGGCTCATACTCTCTAGATCATGTGCAGGCTTATAACTTTGGGACCCTTTATCAGATCTTTTGTATATTTGGTAGAGATGATCCTGAAGATCTGAAATATATTCCTGCCAAATTCCATGTAAACAGACTTGTATGCATAGATGTTACAGTCAGAAATGCATTTACAAGTAAATTGCTTATAACATCATGACACATTATGCAATACTTATTTAACTTGGCAGAGATAGCACCCTTGGGGAGGGGTATAATCTTTACAAGTTTCATCTAAATCAGATGGGAAACAAAGTTGTTACATCTAAGACTGTACATATATATATTTAAAATAACATATCAACTCCTTATAAAACCTGATCCCTTATCTAATCTTTCTGAAATATGGCACACACAGTGCCCTCCATTTGGGGGTACAACTCTGCCAACTATCGTTCACATCAGATGATAAAAAAGTTACAAACAAAAATGTGTTTTCCATTGAAACCAATGGAAGTAGAAAACAAAAGTAAAAATGAAAACAAAACAAAGATTAACGAAATATAATGCAAACAAATGACATTTGAATAATGAAAACAAAATTAATAACAAAAATGAAAGAGTTCTTCGAGGATCTCCGTTATTCTCACTAATGAGATTCACTTCCTGCTCCGCAGGTACCGGAAAACCTCTTGTCAGCAGTTTCCAGGCAGAAGATGTCCTGGAAAGAACTAGAATAAGATGAGGGCTCCACCCCGTCTCCCCCCCTCCCACATGGAAAGCGCGGGCTCCAGTTCGCGTGAGAGCGGGAGGTTATAAAGGGGGGCGTAGCCCTCACCGCCTCAGTTCCTTCCAACCGCGTTGGAAGACCTCCGTGCTTCTCAGCACTGTTAGTTAGCAATACAGTAAATTAGAACTAGATAAAAGAGGATTTGTTTTCTTCCTTAACAATCCTCCAACCACTACCTTCGCCTGCTCTCGGGGCCTCCCCAGGGCTCACCGCTTTCTCTAGGGCCGGTGAAGCATGCCCAAGCAGCCGGGTTTCAAACGCTGTGCATCCTGCCCAGCCACACTGTCGGTGAGTGATCTTCACGAGCGCTGTCTTGCCTGTCTGGGAGAGGGGCATAACACGAGGACCTGCCCCTATTGTGCCAAGTTAACCCTGCACACCCAATGAACGAGAGTCCTGTGGCTGCAGGAACTTTTGACCAAAAAGGCTCTCCCGGGCGGTGAAGATGGGCCTTTGTCGCTCTCTTCCCGTTCGGCGCTAATGGATCCACCCGCAGTTGCTGCTGCGCAACCCCAGGGGCTAGCCCCCAGACGGATCTCTCCAGATCTGTGAGTGGCCTCTCCCTCGCACTCGGTTACCGTCGCTACCGCCTCTCACTCTGTGACCACCAGCTCCACCGGTTGCACCGGCACCGGTACCGGTACCGCGGTAACATCATCCAAGGATCACCACAAATGCCAGGGTGAGCATAAGAAAAAGAAGCGGTCCTGCAGCGCCGATGAAGCAGCTCTGCGTCCACTCCTGGTTGAGACCCTGTTCTCCCAACCGGCACCGAGACCATCCTCCCTGATGCCTGCCCTGGCTAGGGCGGAGATAACTCCTGTACCGTCGATGGTCACCACAGCTCCTCTGGCACTGGCTAGGGTGGAGACGACTCTCTTACCTCCAGTATCTGACATATCCACACTGGCGGTATCGGCACCGATGGCACCGACCACACAGCGGGCCTCTCCACTTCCCCTCTCGGGGCATCATGATTCCGACTTACTTGTCTCTCATCCCCTCCTCCAGGGATCTCAGAGGCATCACCGGTCCCGCTCAGGGTCCATATATAGAGACAAGACTGAGATTAACCAGCATCCTAGACCTCCCTTTCATGAGAGAGCACGTCGCTTATCTCAAGATCATCGCTCCCGTTCGCCATGCTCCTGCTGCTCCCCTCGGGACGACTTCCGGTACTGCCATGATGATTTCAACCCCAGGTACCGCCGGCCCAATCCAGTCCACTACCATGGCTACAATCACCTGGAATACCCATCACGTTCTCCTTCACACTATGAAGGGGACTTTTCCACCTTTGACCAGCAGGACCTCCCCCTGCCACCATCTCAATTCGTGTTCCCTGCACTGCCTAGGGCACCACCGATGACTACAGTCTCCAGGCCTCCTCTGGACTCTCCCAGACCATCGCGCCACCATAGTGCCCGGCTGCCTCCGGTACCAACGGTACCATCAGGACCTCATCTGCCTCTACTGCCACAACAGGTTCCAGTACCCCCCCCCCCGACTCCTCTCATCCTCAACCGAGGTTAGACCCAATGAGAGGACCATCTCTCCTAGACTCGCTGCTAGCCCCGGGGAGAGACGCACCTCCGCCCGTCTCTGTGTCATTGGAGAAAGAGCATGAAGTCTCGTCTGAGAGTGCTGGCTCTGTGTCCTCCTCCTCTTCTTTGCAGGATGAGGATGAAATGATCTCACCACCACCCCCCGATGCTATAGCGGACCCCATGTCCTCCCTCTCCACTGAGGACACCAATGCCTTTCAGGGCATGCTTAGGAAGCTAACCTCTGCTCTACCCAACCTACCTACCAAGATTGTTAAAAAATCTCAATCTGGACCAGTCTTTGGGATCCGGGGATTCGGGGCAAATTATGCTACCCATCCTAGATCAGTTATTAGAGCCCTCCAAATCCATGTGGGCCAAACCAGCCTCCGCCCTACCCACCAATAAGTTGGCGGATACTCTTTATGCCATACCCAGGGAGGGAGCTGAGATGTTTTACAGACACCCTGTCCCCAACTCCCTAGTAATAGCAGCTGCTTCCCTAAAGTCTAGGGCGGGCGGCTTCCAAACTTGTCCTGCTGACAAGGAGGGTAGATGCCTGGATGTATTAGGCCGAAAAATGTTCTCCTCTGAGACACTCTCTCTCTGAGCTGCCAACTACGGCTCAGCCCTTTGTGGGTACCAGCACTGGCTTTGGGACCAATTGAGTAGGGCCTCTGATCCAGTCCACATCTTAGCCCTTCAACAAGAGGGAATGTAGATAGCCTGATTTCAGCTGACAGCCAATATGCATATAGCTGATGCCAATATCAGAGGTATAGCCTCTGCTGTCACTCTGACACCACGCTTGGCTATGCTCTACCGCCCTAGCCCCTGAAAACAAGGCCCGCATCGAAGACCTTCCCTTCGATGGGGAGGGTCTATTTGTGGCCTCCACTGATGACACCTTAAAGAAGGTGAAAGAAATGTGCCAGACTGCCAGGTCCACTGGGGTTATTCGCTCGGTCAGAAAAAGGTCCTTTTACCCCTCCTCCACCTCCTATCCTTACCACCCTTACCAGTCTAGACAGCACTACCTAATCCTCCTCTCAGGGCAATCGGAGGTTTTCTCCCCGCTTTCAGCAGCACCAGCCATCTTCCACCCCACCCCGTAGGTGCTTCCCAAAACAGAGGGGCAGGGACAAGTCATCCTCTACCTCATCTGCTGGACCCCTTTACAAGCACAGTTTTTGAGGCTGTCCAGGTCAAGGGAGTTTCTCTTCAACCTCCTCCTTTCTGTAACCGTCTCCAGCCCTTCTACCACCTTTGGGCCTCGCTCACCTCAGACCGTTGGGTTAGAGAGATCATCGCCTGTGGGTACTCTATCCAGTTCCACTCTCTACTGCCCGATTCCCCACCCCTTCACCCCCACCCCACAAATCTTAAATACTACTTGAGATCCAGGAACTTATCTCCAAGGGGGCTATTGAAGAAGTACCACGGTCTCAACGTAATACTGGGTTCTATTCTAAGTATTTTCTCGTCCCTAAAAAGGATGAGGGCTTCCAACCTATACTCGACCTTCGCCATCTAAACAAATATATCCGGAAGTTTAGATTTCGTATGACCTCCCTTCCCATTATCTATCTGGGCCTTCAAGAAGGAGATTGGATGGCCTCCCTTGACCTTAAGGACGCCTACTTTCATATTTCTGTTAAAGTCCCTCATCGACACTATTTACATTTTCTCGTAGGAAATCATCACTTCAGTATTCTGTTCTCTCCTTCGGCCTGTCTACAGCCCCCAGGGTGTTCACAAAGTGCGTGGCAGTGGTCGCGGCCCACCTCAGAATTCTAGGCTTACGAGTGTTCCCGTACTTGGACAACTGGCTGTTTGTAGCTCCATTCCCACTTACGTTAACAACCCATCTCAACTTGGCACTAAAGACCCTGCAGGATCTGGGGTTTATCATAAATTTACAAGAAGTTTCACCTCATCCCAACGCAATGACTTCAATTTATAGGGGCTGTCCTCGACACCAACCTAACAAGGACCTTCCTACCCAACAACAGGTTCCACGACCTGCTTGCAACCATCTTACCCCTTCAGACGAAACCCAGGAGACCAGTACAATTCTTTCTCCGTCTCCAGGGCTTGATGGCAGCTACCACTTCAGTGACTCCTTACGCTCATCTCCACTTCCGAATGCTACAGCAATGGCTTGCGCGAGTCTACGACCCCATTCGCCATCCTCTCCATGCACATCACTATCCCACAGGAAGTCTATCACAACCTCATCTGGTGGACATGTCCCCGACACGTACTCACCGGCATGCCCTTTGACCCTCCTCTGATGCACATCTCCCTCACGACGGATGCGTCATTCACAGGATGGGGTGCCCACATCAATGAACTCACTGTGCATGGTCTGTGGTCCCAAGAAGAGAAGTGCATGCGCATCAACCTATTGGAGCTGCGCGCCATCAGATGGGCACTTGCTGCTCTCCTCAACATCATCGAAAACCACAATGTTCTAGTCCTCACGGACAACACCACAGCAATGTGGTATATCAGCAAACAGGGAGGTGCAAGATCTACCCTTCTCTCCTTAGAGGCCCAAACCATCTGGATGTGGTGTATCCGTCACAACATACACCTACACGCTGTCCACCTAGCAGGACAGGACAACTCCTTAGCAGACCAACTCAGCCGCAAATCCACCGACCAACACGAGTGGACCCTCAATTACCACATCCTTTCAGAGATCTTTCATCTGTGGGGCACCCCCACCAATGATCTTTTCACCTCGCAAGAAAATGCAAAACTTCTAAGGTTTTGCAGCAGGGCAAGACCCAATCCAGAATCGATCTCCGATGCCTTTGCCATTTCTTGAAGAGGGCCCTTGCTATATGCCTTTCCTCCCATCCCTCTCCTATACAGAGTCCTCCACAAGATCCAGACGAACCGGGCTCACGTCATCCTGATAGTCCCGGCGTGGTCTCGCCAGCCCTGGTACCAAACTCTTCGGACCATCGCCATCGACGTAGTCGATCTCCCTCTCCTTCCCGATCTTCTTTCGAAGGACCAGGGGTTGGTCCTCCACCTCTCCGCCTGGCTCATCAAGTTTTAGTTCATGATGCCTCCCCCAAAGTGGCTAGGATCTTGCTTAACTCCCATCGCCCATCGCCCCGGGTGTGTTACTCTGCAAAATGGAAACGCTTCACGTCTTGGTGCGCGACCCTACCCTGCGAATTACACGATTTGTCGATGAACCATGTCTTCTGGTATCTGTTGCACCTCCATGGTTTGGGCCTATCTATATCATCGCTCAAGGTACACCTTGCTGTGCCCTTCTCTCACCTCCGCCCTCCGGGCACAGAGACTTTGTTTTTGCACTCCCTCATGAGGACCTTCTGGAGGGGGCTAGTCAATTCCTTCCCCCCGACCTCCTGACCTACACAACCGTGGGACTTGAATCTCGTCCTCACCAAGCTAATGGGTCCCCCGTTCAAGCCTATGACATCTTCATCCCTGGAGAACCTGTCTATTAAAACTGCTTTCTTATTGGATATCACATCTGCTAGGAGAGTCTCCGAACTATCCACGCTTCGGGCCTCCCCTCCTTACACCGTTTTCCACCTTGATAGAGTGGACCTCAGAACAGACCCTTCATTCGTCCCTAAGGTCGTCTCCCCCTTTCATCTCAACCAGACCATCTCCTTGTCTGTATTTTTTCCTAGGCCGCATTCTTCCCCTACGGACAGAGTTTTCCATACACTGGATGTCAAATGGGCACTCTCATTCTATCTTTCTCGCACTCGTCCCTTCAGAGATTTGGATGCCCTGTTCATATCCTACGGTGGTCAACGTATCAGAGTGAAACTCACATCCTAGAGACTTTCTAAGTGAGTTTTGCTCTGTATAAAAAGATGTTATGAGCTGGCAGGCCTCTTCCGTCCCACCTTCGTGCTCATTTTACCAGAGCAGTTGCCTCTTTGATTACCTACTTCCATGGAGTCCCTATACAGGACACCTGTAAAGCAGCCACATGGGCCTCTGTGCATACTTTCACCGAGCACTACTCGCTGGATTTGGCCGCAACGTCAGATTCCGGCATTGACAGAGCAGTATTGCAATCCATCCTTCATTGACCTCCTTGACTCCCTCCACCAGAGGTAAGTCTTTCTCTCTGCTTTTCACTCTCCCATTAGTGAGAATCACGGAGATCCTCGAAGAAGAAATAGAGGTTACTTACCAGTAACTCTGTTCTTTAGGAGAGCTCCGCGAATTCTCACAACCCACCCAGCCTTCCCCTCTGTCTCGGAAGTACCTGTCAGTCTTCCTGGGACGGGATTGGAAGGAACTGAGGCGGCGAGGGCTCCACCCCCCTCTATAGCCTCCCGCTCTCATGAGAACTGGAGCCCGCGCTTTCCGTGCGGGAGGGGGAGGGAGGAGGGGTGGAGCCCTCACCTTATTCTAGTTCTTTCCAGGACATCTTCTGCTTGGAAACTGCTGACAAGAGGTTTTCCGGTACCTGCGGAGCAGGAAGTGAATCCCATTAGTAAGAATTCACGGCGCTCTCTCGAAGAACAGTTACTGGTAAGTAACCCCTATTTACTGTGCACCCTCTACAGTGGGTCTTCTTAAGTACTGCAGGAATTGGGGTCCATGGTTGTGGAGCGCACACATACACACACAATATGTGTGGGGAGTGCTTCAAATGAGCAGCTTCCAGAATAGCTGCCCCATCCATGGAGGCATCCACCCTGGCCTACATGGGGCACTCTGGATTTTTCAGGAGTGCTCTGTGTGTGGCCATGAGTGGCTGCTGTGTGGGTCATGGGAGTGTGCCTTCCTATGCACCACCGTCGCACGAGCAGTTGTGCACATGGATGGTAGGAGGTCGTGCATGGATGCATCTCATTTAAAACACTCTCTGAGGCTGTGGTCCTCACACCACTTACTCAGGCATAGCCCCATTGACTTCAATAGGAGTTCTGTGGAGTAAGTGGTTTGAGGATTTTGACCCAAATGTAAAACATTAATAAGACAAGCTAAGAGGGAATTTGAGGAGTAACTCACTAATGATGCAAAAAGTACATCAGAAGTAGCCTACTTGAGAGTTGGTTGGGCTATTAGATGACTAGGTTGTTAAGGAGGCATTCAGGGAGGGGGAAGGGGAGGATAAGGACATTGCAGAGAAGCTAAATGAATTCTTTGCTTCAGTCTCAACCGCTGAGGATGTCAGACTAACTTGTAGGTGAAGAATCGGAAGAACTGTCACAAATAACTCTGAAGGAGGTTCTAGAGCAAAATGACAAACTAAATAGTAACAAATCACTAGTACCAGATGGTATTCATCCCAGAGTTCTGAAGGAATTCAAATATGAAGTTGCAGACCTACTATTAGTAATTTTTAATGTATCGCTAAAATCTGACACTGTACCAGAGGACTGGAGGGTAGCAAATGTAACACCAATATTTAAAAAGGGCTCCAGGGGTGATCCTGGAAACTACAAACGGGAGCCAAGCAAACTGGTGGAAATGGTGGTTAAGAACAGAATTACTGAGCATATTGATAAACGGGGACAAGCAATTGTTGTCCCCATCTTCAAGAAGGGCAATCCGGCTTCCCCCAGTAACTATAGGCCAATCAGCTTGCTGAATACTATAAGCAAGCTGTATGCCAAATATTTGCTGGTAAGGTTACATGGATGGCTGGAAGCGAAGGGCATCTTGTCAAACGCCCAAATAGGTTTTCAAAAGGGGAGAACCACTAGTGACCACTGTTTCCTGCTATCCCATCTGGCTGGGAAGTATGCAAGGTCCTCACCCCCCCTGTATGCTGCCTTTATTGATTTAAGGGCAGCTTTTGATACGGTCCCAAGGGACCGGCTGTGGAGGAAACTGGCGGCCTTGGGCCTTGACCCAAGGCTACTGCATTTGATCATAAACCTCCACAGGGGAAACTCTATCAGGGTGAGGCTAAACCACCTGGGAGCAATGTCAGGCAGTATACCCGTGGAGAGGGGGGTGAAGCAGGGATGCGTCCTGGCCCCGATGCTTTTCTCCATTTATCTAAATGACATCATGGAAGTCTTGGCATTGGTGGCCAGTCACGCTCCCCGAGTAGGGGGGGTAGAAACTCCCTGCCTTTTGTATGCGGACGACACGGTCCTGTTATCAAGGACCCAGATTGGGCTACGTCGTCTGCTGGCTGCCTTTGGGAATTTCTGTCAGGACAATCTGTTGGAAATAAATCAGGAAAAGTCCAAAATAGTTTGTTTCACGCAGAAAAAGATCACACATAGATGGAAGTTGGCTGACCAGGAGATAGCACAGGTCCCGGCTTATAGGTATTTGGGCCTGCTGTTCCAGGCATCTGGGGCATGGAATTTGCAGGCGCAATTTTCCCTGAATAGAGCCAGGAGACTAAAAACAAATCTGCTTAGTTTTTTCAGGTCGGGGGGAGGCTATTTGGTTGCCCCGGCAATCCACTTCTATAATCACAAGTTGGTACCCCAGCTGCTGTATGGGACCCTTTTTTGGGCCCTGAGTAAGATGAGGGACCTGGAGAAATTCCAGGTGGGGGTAGCACGGGCGATTTTGATGGCCCCACCTGGTATCCCAATGCAGGTGCTTTGCCGTGAGTGTGGCTTGCTCCCTTTGCGGGCTAAGGTCTGGCAAGGGGCTATTACGTATTACTTACGCCTCCTCTTTGACCTGGCAGCTCCCTGGGCCCAGCTAGTTTTATCTGATAATTTCCCGAACCCTTGGCTGACCTCAGTGGCTGAGAAGATCAGACAACTGGGTTTCTCTACTGAGGCCCTGTCCCAGCTAGGATTTAAGGGGGCAAAGAAACTCGTCTCGAACCGATTGGTAGATTCCACTTGGCAGGAAGTACGGGCCGACCTCAAAGCTTATAAAGCTACTGGTCTTTATGTTCAACTGGCAAACGTAACTACTCTGCCTATGCCCTTTCTGGGTGGGGGGATCCCGCCGAACTCTAGAAGGCTGTTCTCACTGGCAAGGTGGAATGCCTTTCCATCCGCTGTCACTGCCGGCAGATACAATCAGACCCCTTTGGCAGAACGATTGTGTAGCTGCTCTTTAAGGGCAGTGGACTCACTGGCCCACATCTTATTGTATTGCCCCCTTTATGCGATCCCGAGGGAAATTTATCTTTCTAATTTGCTGGCATCATTGCCAGGCCGTCCCGAGGTACTACTTTTGACCTATTTGTTGGGCGACCGCCTGCCCCACGTCTCAACACAGGTTGCCCGGTTCCTGAGTATAGTCATTCAAATTAAAACCGCCTCAGTCACTGGGGAGACGGCTTATGCGGGAACTTAGGACGGCCTGACTAGTTTTGGAAACAACAGTTAAAGCTCCTCGGGATATGTCTTATTGCGGAGTTTATCCCATGGATATTATAAATGTATTTACTTGTATGTGTATTTGATATTTTATTTTGATTGACATATTGTAATAACCTTTGGTTGACACAATAAATTGATTTATATTGATAAACATGGCTTCATGAGGAAGAGAACCTGGATTTAGGAAAGGGAAGTCATACCTCACAAATCTATTGGAATTTTTTTAGGGTATAAACAGACTTGGATAAGAGTGAGCTGGGTGATATATCTGGACTTTCAGAAGGGATTTGATAAGATTCCTCATGAGAGAGATTTGAAGAAATTAAAGAGTCATGGGATAAGAGGCAGTGTCCTATTATGGATTGGCAGCTGGTTAAAAGATAGGAAGCAAAGAGTAGGACTAAATGGTCGGTTTTCACAGTGGAAAGAAGTAACTAGTGGAGTGTCCAATGAATCTGCACTAGTACTGGTGTTTAATATATTCATTAATGATCTAGAGAAGGTAAAGAGTGAGATGATCAGATTTGCACATGACACAAAGTTATTCAAGGTAGTTAAAATGTGAGCATACTAAAGAACTGCAGAAGAATCTGGATCTTGCAAGACTGGGTGACTGGGCCTCCAAACAGCAGATGAAATTTAATGTGGACAAGTGCAAGGTGATCCACATAGGGGGAAATAACCCAAACTATATGTATACAGCGCCGGGTTCTAAATTAGGGAAAGGATCTTGGAGTCATTGTGGACAATACATTGAAATCTTCAGCTCATTGCGTGGCAGCGGTTAGCAAACAGAATGTTAGAAGTTGTTCGGAAAGGGATAGAGAATAAAACTGAAAATATTGTAATGCCTCTACATAGATCTATGGTATGACCGCACCTGAAGTATTGTGTGCTGTTCTAGTTGTCCCATCTCAAAAAGACATAGTAGAACTAGAAAAGGTACAGAGAAGGGCAACAAAAATGATCAAGGGTATGGAATGGTTCCTGTATGAAGAGAGGCTTGATAGGTTAGGGCTCTTCAGTTTGAAGAAGAAAAGACTGTGAGGGGATATGATAGAGGTTTATAAAAACATGAGTGGTGTGGAATGGGTAAATAGGGAGCAGTTATTTACCCTCTCAGAATACTAGAACAAGGGGACACTCCATTAAATTAACTGGTAGCAGATTTAAAACAAATGAGAGAGGGTTTTTTCCCCCCACTCAGCACACAATTAACTTGTGGAATTTATTGTCAGAGGAAGTGGTTAAGGCTGTTAGTGTAGCTAGCTTTAAAAGGGGATTGGATAAGTTGTTGTAGGATTGATCTATTGATGGCTATTAGCCAAGTAGGTTTGGGGACATAGCCTCTTACTGTTGGGGGCTGGAACAACAGGGAATGGATTGCCCATTGTGACCTGTCAGGTACTTCTCCCATGAGAAAGAGATTGGCCACTGTCGGAGACAGGATGCTGAGGTTGATGGACCGTTGGTCTGACCCGTACAGCACTACTTATGTTCTTAACCAAGTTAGTTTGTTTCACTGTTCTCGTTCTGTTAGTGCTGAACGGTGTTTATGGTATCTATGAGGCAGCACCCTCATCAGTATTGCAGTACTAGGTACTTTCATTTCTAGAGCGAACCAAAAATGAAGGAGAAAAGTAACAAGGAATGAAGACTTAGAATGCCAACCCCTTGCCTTTAAAGTCAGTGCGGACCTGAACCATTGACTGCAATGGATGGAGATTGTGCCCTTCGTCTACAAGAGAAGATGGTGGGTGAGATTTTCAGAACCACGAGAGTGATTTTAGGAATGCAATATCTTTAATTTGCTAGAGCAATGGTGCAAATATTCTATAAAATACCAAAGCCAAAGTTATCCATGCCACTCCAAAATATTTCTCTTATTAGCTGTATTTTGTAAAAAAAGAAAAAGGAAAAAATAATAATTAAAACTATTAAAACTTAAGTTGGGGATGTGTGAAGATTTTTGTGTAGCTGGGGTGACTGGGAAAATAAAAAGGAGAAAGGACAGTGGGGGTTGTTGAGGAAGGGATTTGGGCAACGGGGCAAGTGTGTGTGGTGTGTGTGTGTGTGTGTGTACGTACCAAGGAGAAGACAATGGGGATTCTGAGGGAGGGGAAGGAGGAATTGGGACAGAAGGGGGGTGGGAGGAGGAAGAAGGCAATATTAGCCTTACCACAGGGTGACCAGTATAACCCCCTTAGTCCCTGCTATTTTCTCTACTTCCAAGGACATCACAACAGCCCTTTTTTCACAAGAGCAGGGGACAGAGTCCATACTCCCTTCCAGTGGGCCCCCAAACATGACCATTACTAGGGCCCTGTGGTTGGTGCCACAGAGGAGGTGGGGCCAGCAGGGCCCCCACGTCTTCTATTCACTCCACATTTTATCTGGACCTCACAAATTCTAAGGCCAACCTTGGAAAGGGGGAAAGTTCTCCCCGAGGGGAGCAGCGGCATGAGAGAAGCGCACTCTAGGACTATCACCTTCCCTTCATGAGGCTGACATTGGTTTCTTAGTTTCAGAGTAGTTTCTTATTCCTGGTTCCTCATTCTCTTTTTTTGATCCCCCTTTCAAAGCTAAACTTTACACAATTAAGGATGTTAGCAATGATTGAATTAGATATCCTAAAAAGTTGGGTTTTCATCAAAGATGTATATTTACCAATGAAACTATAAAATAATCTCATGAATCAATCACATAGCCCCAAATAAGGAGCTGTGTTTGGGCTGGGATTATGGGGGGGAAATCTTTTTTGGGTCACCCCAGGCCTCATGTCACCACCAGAGGGGGAGGAGAGAACTCTCCTGAAGAAGCTTGGACAGGCCCCTGCTCAACCTGAAGCTCAATTTCTGCATGACAGTCTGGCATCCCACAGCCCCCGTGACCTATGTCCTACATATGTAACTCTGAATAAGGAGCTGTGCTTGCTTGTGATGGGATTATGGGCAGAAATCCTTTTGGGGCCATCCCCAGACCACACATTACCATCACAGGGAGACTCTCCTGAAGAAACATGGGCTGACTCATACTCGGTTTCTGCATGCCAGCCTGTCATCTCACAACCCCTTTGACCTGTGTCCTGAATACATAGCCCCAAGTAAGGATAAACTGTCCAACAGTCGGCGTCAATAGTTGTAGGTAATACAGGGTATACAACTTGACCTGCATTAGCACCAGTACGGTGCTCTTAATTTTGTGAGAGATGTTTTGGTATATAACTAACTACCTGTATGTTTCCTTGCTGATATTTTTAGTATTTCTGAGACATTCGTATAGCAACAACATGGCTTGGTATGCTTTCTTTCCTAAAAGCTTTGGCGAACTCTTCTTCAGTTGCTGGTATATCTCCACATCCTACCTTTTTTAATTCTAAGAGTCTATCATAGTAACACCAGCTCTCAGTCTCGCCAAGTTTGTGGGAACCTATAAAATAGTCACCAGTATTGTACGTTACGTTACCCACTACTTTGTACCTGCAGTGACAAGACCTTTGCTTTAGCAAACTTTAACACATTTGCAAGCATGTCTGATGTTTCCTGTTGAATTAATCAGGACTGGTGATTGTTTTAACTAGCAACATTCCATCTACTTATATACCAAAAGCCTAAATACAGGTTATGAGAAAGGGATGGGGGGGGGAAGTGAACCAATGTGCTACTATCTCTGAAAAGACAGCTATCGCATTTGAGAAGCATGGGTTTCCATTAATGAGCTGACGCTTACTCAATTCCCATTTTTGATTGCACTGGTTCACTTTGACACAGACATTTTTAAATAGGAAAAGTGTTTGCTGTTTGGTAGAAAACCTACACTTAAGTTCATAGAAGATCAGACTTGGGGTGCTTGCCCACATTACGGGGGGGGGGGAACGGAACTTACGAGAGAGAAACTTATGGTGTGGAAACATATGTTTTGCTCCAGATGTGGGCATGCGGTGTGTGTGTAAAAGTATCGTTGGGTGATTCTTGCATTGGTTTTAATCACAGATGACAGGACTCAAAATCCAGCCCAGTCATCCGTGATTGAAACCAATGCGAGAATCACCCAGTGATACTTTTACACCCCAATCCCCCGGTGCTCTCATTCAGAGCAAAACATAAGTTTCCCCACCATAAGTTTGTCTCTTCTAAGTTTCTCCATCTCCTGTAATGTGGGCAAGCACCCTCACCTAATGACCCTCAAAGACTTTTTTTAGAAGCTAGATTCCTCGCTACCCAGACAGAATTGCAGCATTCTTCTCCCAGCTGGTAATCAGAGTTAGAGATGATGTTTAATTTATTTTAAAAATGAATTACTGGGTCCCCAAACCTGCCTCGGAAGCTACGCTCTGTGCCCCAGAACTTGACAGAACAGGGAAATGAACCCTGATCTCCAGCTAGTAGAATCACTAGACTAATCTGCCTCTTTACAGCTGAATATAAAACAGGAGTTCTTGTGATTTAATCTGTATGATGGCTAGCACAGGGGATGGGGCACAGAAGCCATTAATAAAAGCCAAATAAACCATGCAGGATTCTTCTGGTTCTCATTTCTAACACTGAAATGGACAATATCAGCCTTTCCCTGGCCTTTCGCAATTCTGGATGCACTCTCCTAGTGGAAATATTTCCTGGGGGCTCAGCTGCCGCTGAATTGAATTAAGCCCTGGATGATGTCCTTCAGTTTTAAGAATCTGGAAAAATCTTTCCCTGACAGTGTCAGGTTTAAGACTGACAGGAGCCTTGCTCTGGAGTAAAGTCTCCCAGCAGAAAAAAAATAAATCTGTACTAACACATCTATACTACCATCTCTGAAAAGACAGTTATTGGCATTTGAGAAGGCATGGTTCGGTAATCTGATATACTTATAGTTTCATTTCAACTTACTAAACATCATCACTGTCACAACATAACTCTATGTATGGGCACTTCCATGCGTTATGCATTTTCTTGTTTTTGCTTTTACTCCCTGAAAATGAGTGATGCCACTCATTGCAGAACATTTGTTTTGGTGCCTATGTTTTTTCAATGTTGGTCCCCCACCCCTGACATTTGGTGACGTCAACCATTCCGGGATGCTTCCATGCACACATTACTGACTTCCCACATGCCTTTGATTACGTGATTTCACTCCGAGACAGTGTGCTCCCCACCAAAAAACCCAACACTCCAATCCGTGACTTTCTCTTAGCCAGCACACTGCAACGGGAAGGTAACCAGCAAGATGCAAAGCTGCGCAGAGTGGTCACCTGCCTTTCCATGTTCAGAATGTCACGTGACTGAAAATCATGTTATGAAAGTGTGCACACGTGCAAACTTTCTGAGATAAAAAAAAGACCCAGTGCTGTAAGAACAGCATTTCATCACCCAGTAATGTGTGAATAAATTAATGGAAAGTCACATTAGGAACACGGAAAAGCACATGCACACGTGGTGGAAACCTCAGTGAAATAAAAAATACTGGGGAAAAACTTAATGTGTGCAAATGGTCTTAATTAGATCCTATAACAAATAGAGGCTGGTGTATGTTGGCAAAGCTGCATCCAGAGCAGAGGCTTTGCTAGTACAGCTACATCAACAATGAGGCATCATCTTGTCTTCTGGCTAACATAGGGCATTTTCACACAGACACTCTAAGACTGATAAAATGGGTGTTACATTTTATTATACATGTTGCAGGGCACCCATAGTGCACACCTGCAGCCCTGCAACATGTATAATAACATGTAACAGCCATTTTATCAGTCTTAGAGTGTCTGTGTGAAAAGGGCCATCGTTGTGTTCATTATTCTGTAATAACAGCCAAGATCTGGGGACCAATTATCAACTCTAAACTTCACCTCACTTGTTCCACAGATAGAGTGTGGTCACCATGTTGGTCCCAAATGACAGAGGGTGAAAACAGACATGACGCTAACCACCCTTGGTGGTTATTTAGGCATGTTGCAGGGCTGTATTGGTGCCCTATGGAGCCCTGCAACATGCATAAATAACCACCAAGGGTGGTTAAAGGGTGGTTAGCGTCATGTCTGTTTTCACCCAGAGAAACAAAGTGGTTTGAGTTATATCTTTTATTGGACCAACTCAACTTTTATTTATTGGTCAAAAAAAATATATCATTCAAACCGCTTTTTTTCTCCTCGCTTCTTTGAAATACAAAGAAAATACTGAGCTATTTCAACTCGTGTAACAAATCTCAGTGGTAGAATATAAAATAATGGACCACCAAGGAGCAGGGCAGTAATCCAAGAGAATTTTCATTAATGGGCCAAGAATTCCGAGATTAGAATCTTGACTTAAAAACAATTAAAATGTCTTAGAATCATGGAGAGTCCATGAGAGTCTTATGACCAAAACCTTCTGATATAAGTCTGATTCAGTACAATGTACCTAAAGAATGGGGTTAGGGACTGGTCGGTTGTTAGTCTGCCATACAAAAAGTGAGCTTGGGGTTGGGCAGGGCAGGAGAATCCCCTTGTGGTGAAGATGTGCAGACTGGGGTGACCCAAAAAGGATTTCCATCTGTAATCCATTCCAAACCACAGCTTCTTATTTGGGACTATGTATTCAGGACACAGGGTGGGGGTGGGCTGTGAGATGCCAGGTTGGCATGCAGAAACTAAGCTTCGGGTTGGACAGGGGTCTGCCCAGGCTCCTTTGAGAGATTTCCATCTTGGCATAGACATGTGCAATGGGGTGATCGGAAGAGGATTTCCATCTGTAATCTTAGTTCCTTATTTGGCGCTATGTATGTAGTGCACAGGGCAGGGAGGGTTGTTAGATGCCAGGCTGGCCTGCAGAAACAGCTTGAGGTTGGGCAGCAGTCTGGCCAGGCTTCTGCAGGAGAGTCCCCCCATGGTGGAGATATGTGAACTGGGGTGATCTGAAAAGGATTTCCTCCCATACTCCCACCCCAAGCACAGCTCCTTATTCATAGCTATGTATTCAGGATCCAAGCCAGGGGGGTGTTTGAGATACCAGGATGGCACTCAGAAACTGAGCTTCGGGTTGGGAAGGGGTCTGCCCAGGCTCCTTTGGGAGAGTCCCCCCGCATGGTGGAGATACGTGTACCGTGGCAGACATGTGATCTCAAAACGATTTTGCCTAATAATCCCAGCCCAAACAGAGCTTCTTGTTTGGTGTGATTGATTCATATTATTTCACAGTTTTATTAGTAAATATACATTTTTAATGAAATTGCAACTCTTTAGGATATCAAATTCATTACTAAGAACCTTTAATTGTGTAAAGCTTAGCTTTTGAAAAGGGATCGGGAAATGGGAATAAGGAACTAACTTCAGCCTAATCTGTAATGTGCTCTCCCCCTCCTCCTCATTATGCTTCCTCTTGTCCTGTGATCTGGTGCGGCTGATGTCTTTGAAGCTGGAACTGGGAGCCAGAGAGGAGGTAGCAGCAGAGTAAGGAAAGCGATGATACTAGTGAAGTATGGAGGGAGAGAAAGTTTGCCAGTGTGCTGCCTTTGATCTGAGAGGGATTGGCTGGGGGCGGTGGCAGGCTCCCAGAACTGCTCTCTGTTTCTTCTGCTGGGTGCATTGGTGTAACTTTGGGCTATTTGTGGGGGACGATGAATCCCCATAGCCTTGGAACTGCGGGGGAGAATTCGTGAGGGGTGTATCCCTCTGCTCCCCACAATAGTTACTCCATGGCAGCAGCTCAGGCATGACTCCAAGGGGTAGCAGGCCAGCACTCCCCCAAAATATTTCCTGCTGCTACCCTTTTTGCGCCTCCATCCACCTGACTAGAGCTGTACAACAAACTGTCAAACACAGTCACAGGTGTATTCATTAATAAGGTAAATACATTATTAACCGTATTTTATTTACCTCCATTTTGTAAAGTATGTATTTAATGCATAGCAAAATCATTGCTCCCCCAGTAATGCTCGCAATAATCACGGATCCCCCATTATTGTCTTTGCCACCCCTTTGCTCCCACAAACTAGTTCTACTAGAGTTGCCCCTAGGGAGCTGCTGCTAAAATGCTCAGTCTTTCCTAATTGCTGAGCTACTTTGTACTGGGTAGTCCCAGCCCAGACGCTAGCAACCGAAGAACTCAAGAGTTTTTTTGCTCTTTCTTGCAGCAGCTACCAGCACAGCACGGGCTCGGCTCTCCGAGGGAGAGGGAAGGAGGAGAACGGAGCTGGGGGGAAAGCGACTGCACGTGTGCAGCCAACAATAAGACATGTACTTGCCCCCTGCTTTCTCCTGGTCCTCCTAGCTTTTACTCAGCCCGGCATCATTCCATGGTAGCACATGGCTGAGTTGGGAATCCCGGCTCTAGAAAGCCATTGTAAACTTTCTATTAATTCGGTGATTCTGTTCATTCTAATGTAAAAAAAACCCCCTTCCTCCCGTGTTTGTATAACTAAACCGGAAATCAGCAAATGCATAAAACTTCTCCCCAACACCTTTCTTCATATACAGAATTAAGGGGGCAGATTATGATTTAACTGACACTGAATTCAGTTTGGTTGGTTAAACTTATGTTAAAGTAAGTGGGGGGAATTTCATTCAAACCTGATTAATTCCCTGGCCTTGGTCTTCTCCACTCTGCTGGCAGTTATAAAAAAAAAATGTTTTGGCTTATAATACAACGGCAAAATCTTGTCCAGGCTCAAAAATTTTAACAGTGGGTGTGGTTCATCACAGAGAATGTCTGTCTTCCCATCATGCGAAATTCAGAGAGTAGTAGTTATGTTCATTTCTTGGTTGCAAACTTTCTAGGAAGGAGAAGTTGAAGGAAAAAATGCTCAGAGTTGTCCATTTCTTTTTTGCTTTTCTGGTTTTGTGTGGAGCAAGGCTATGGATCCATAAGAAAAGCTGAAACTGAAGTATTATCACCATCTGTTTACCCAAAACTATCAATAAACAACTCCCACAATTCCCATCACTATAGATAATCTTAATCTTCTATTTTTCATGTTTGGTGTGTACTGTTTGCTATATTTTCTCCATCTTGGCTGGTACTTTGTTGGGTGTTTGAACAGATTTTTGTTATGTTTTTGAAGGTCACAAAAACAAATAGAGGTAAACTGAAGTAACTATCAAAGTAAAAAATTCTACTCCCCTTTGGTAGCACCCAGACAGTGCAAACTGAAGTATTATTGCATTAATTTCCCCTAGCTAAGATGTAATGATTATTGAACTGATGTCACTACCCTCAGACTGTTAAATGTTCATACAGAAAGTTATTTTGAAATACAAACTGCAGGTGTGGTTGCTATATTTTTTCCATTGTGTTGGTACCTGGGTGTTTGAACACCCAAGGAGTACATGCTCCTCCTGTACATGCGCTGGATATTGTAGAAGTCTGGTGCTTTTTAAGCAGTGATTTCAGGGGCAGAAGCCAGGTCAGGAATCCCTAGCAGTATGGAGTTCCAAGCAAGCCATATCACCAGACTTAGGGGGGATTCAGACGTTCTGATTTGTGCGATTTTTTAAAAAAAACGAATGTTTCATGCCTGTCTGAACACTTAGGGCGAATTCACACATGCAGCAATTATCTGGATTTTTTAAAACTGGTTCTCAATAGTTCGCTGTTAACAAGTCCTGTTGCATTCACATGCATGCCATACCGATTTTAAGTACAGCGAAATAATGCATTCAGACCTTCTTGTAATGCGTGCTTACCCGGCTGCTCAGTACGGTTCAGTTACAGGAAGTGGCCTGTGGGGAGCCAGAAGGTTGCTACTTTGTAGCAAAGTACAACTTTGCTACAACCTTTGCTACAACTTTGCAACAACCTTTGCTGCAACTTTGCAAACTTTGCAACAACCTTTGCTACAACCTTTGTAGCAAAGGTTGCTACTTTGTAGAATCAGGGAATAAAAACGGAGAGCCTGAGGCTGCTGGAAAGAAGCCCCTCGCATAGTGAGGCGCGCTGCTTCTCTCCCTGGTTTCTTTCCGGTATCCCGCTGCTGCTACTGCTGCAGCACTACGGTAGAGGCAGAGGCAGATGATTGAAAGTCCCTTGGAGGGAAGAACTTTTTTGGGGAGAAGCATGGAGGGGAAACATGGAGGGGAAGAACTTTTTTGGGGAGAAGCTGGCTGCAGCCTGCACCCAGCGAGGCAACTACAGGGCTCCAGCTGGTCTCACTGCTTCCGGTAGGGGCAGGAGTAAAACAGCGCACTTGGAAGCACGGTTGCATTCACATCAGAAAAGATTACACACTAGTTAAAACCAGTACGATGTTGCTTTCACACTGCTGTTAAGTGCGGATTTATTGAAAACGGACAGCAAAAAGGTAGGTTTGAGTAGCTTTTCAACACGCATTGCTTTAGTGCGATATTGACTCCATTTAATCGAATTTAAGGGGGGATTCAGACGTTCTGATTTGTGCGATTTTTAAAAAAAACCGAATGTTTCATGCCTGTCTGAACACTTAAATTCGATTAAATGGAGTCAATATCGCACTAAAGCAATGCGTCTTGAAAAGCTACTCAAACCTACCTTTTTGCTGTCCGTTTTCAATAAATCTGCTCTCTAGTTGCTTTGCAAAGAGCTGAGAAAGGAAACCTTGCCCCATTCAGTGCAAGACTACAGATAAAGCTCCATGACAAGAAGGAAAGTGTGGGTGTAATCCTGACTCCATAGAAGTCTACTGACATCAATAAGTCAGGATTATACTTTAAAATTGTGCTTACACAAGTTTTTGTAGAGAGTTAAACCTATACATTGGTACAAGAGAGTTATTTAGCAATGGCATAGCCATATTTTTACATGTACATCAGGGGTGGCAAAGAGAGACATTGTGATCTAGTGATAGATCACAAGCTAATTTTCAGCAGATCACATTTGGGGGGGCAGCTTCTCAGAGATCATTACTGAGGAGAGAAAAGCAAGACTGGCAACTCATGGAATATTTCCAGGAAGGAGATGAGCTAGGAAAGCTCCTTCAGTGCTTTCTCTAAAGGGGAATGTTCCTCTTTACTCATAAGACAAGTTGCTGAGGTGCCCTAAAGCTGAGAGCCAGTAGGAAGGGTTTCAGCTTGGAGCACCAGAGCCAGAGGGAGTGGTCCTGCTACCACCGATCATGGCAGTGCACCCTAAGTCTGGTCACCCTTGTGTAATGAGTATGTAAAGGGGCAGTTAAGATCTCTTATGTAATAGGTAGGGGATATGGGACAGCCTTTTCCCCTCAAGAGATGGCATAATGTGAGAGTGGTTAAATGCCGGGCTTTCTTTTCTCCTACATGTAGACAGACTGAAGCAATCTGTCGTTTTCCTGTAAAGTCTCACATACTGTTGCTGCTATTGCTTTTTGCTTGTAAATATGTAAATAAAAATAGGATTACTGGAGGTGAACAAAAATGAAGACTATGCTGGGTTCTCTAAGTCCAGCCACAGTAGCCCATATTAAGATGTGTGAACACACTTTTCAGGGTTAAGAATACCAAGTGTTCCAAATTAAGCTAAACTGAGGGCGATCCACGGTGTGGGGGGGGGGGGGGGAGTGGGAGAGACTTTGTGGGAGCAATGATGTCACTGTTGTCACTGGAATTAGCGCATGTAGAAATGTGCAATTCTGCTTTTCTGCTGTGACAATACTTGCACCCACATGTAGCTCTTACACCCACAGGTGTTTTGTCTTGTTGTGACAGGAGAAAAGTGGAATTGTGCATTTCAATGTGTGAATTCTGTGACAATAGAGATATAATTGCCATCATGGGAGTCCCCCATCCCTTTTCCCCACTCCCAGGGGGAAGAGCCCTTAATTTGCACAAGTCACTCTTAATCAGAAAAAAATGTGTTCATGCTTAATAGCCTGCCCATATGCAATATGAGTTAATTAAGCACAGGTGGCTAAGCTAACACTCTTAAATACTATGGAGAGAAGTCCCATGGCTCTCAACCAGCAAGATAGCAAGCACAGTTCTGACCAAACTTGTAACTGAGAGAACTCATGTACTTAAAATCACTACCTTATTGAACTGATCGGTCATTTCTTTGTTTGTTTCTAAGGTTCCACCCTTGTATGCTGATACTCAGTGGGACTCCTAAGCCCTACAAACCAGACTGAGGCTATTTCACTGGAACTCTTTTGTGGACGTTGATCCTGAAACTCACAGTATTTTTCTTTCTCTTAGACTGGTTTTAAATGGTGGTGGGAGGCAGTGGAGTGCACGCTCACTTCTGAGGGCTGGGAGAAGGTTTAAACAGCAGTGGATAGGTGTGCACACCCGCTACCCGCACCCCTACATGGTGCAACCTGAACTTTTCCAGGTGGTTCTGTGTGGGGAGGTGCATCAGTCATGGAAACACTATCTTCCCCTTCCTATTTTTACACAGGGGCTACCACACATGTCCAATGGGTGGCCCTGTGTGGTAGTGTTTTCTGTATAAACACCCTTAATTAGCAGTCTATTAAAACCCTTGTCTTCTGTGTTCCTATGCCAGATGCACATCTCTTATAAAAACTTGCAAATTAGTAGCTCTCCAACTTTGCTCTTTTAGGACATTATCACCTGTACACAAAATCCCCCAAGAAAAATTGGTTACCATTAACCTTTTTTAAAATGTGTGACCAAAAAGGCCCTGGGGAAAAACATACCCAAACTCATTTACCATGGGGTAGATTTATACCTGGGCCTGGGGTAAAAATCTACCCCATCATATTTCATGCTAACTTATGCATTCAAGCAATTTAAGTGCCAAAGGACTGGGGTAGAAATCTACCTTATGATACCAAAAAATGTTTAATTTGTGAGAAGATAAGGGTTAATAAGGAGACCTACAAATTAAAACCACATTGAATACTAACACTCTTTTGGTGAACCCTACACCTCTCTATATTTTGACCTCGCTAAGTCGAGTAAAAATTTCTTTGCTTTTATAAGCAGAAAAATTTACACTAAAACGTGGAAAAAATAAAACCCATATCATAAACTACTCAGCCCATGACTGCTCTGGAGGATTTAACCACTGGAAACAACAGGCTCAAAGAAACATGAGGGGGGCTCTGCGTTGGCTGACACAGACCAGACATCTTAAAATCTATTTTATTCCCAACTTCTATGGCTGCGAGTGCGATCCAGAGGAGCTCCGTGAACGTGGCTGTTCACTGATGTGTGGCTCGTGGTCTATGTAAACTCAAGGGTTTCTTTGTCTCCAATCCGGAGGAGTCGTTAGCGTCCATGCTCTCATGATCCAGCTTTTATATCAATATCAGAGAGTTGTACTTAATCTTGACGGGGTCCCGTCGTGCTGTGCGACTAGGGGGCTGCTCCAGCAGATTGCGCTCGAGCGGCGAGAAGGGTCCGGGAGGGCAGCAGGAGGCTCGGGGGCTGAGCCGGGAAGGTGGCGCACCCTAGCGCTGCTGAGGCCAGGGAGGCGGGGCTGGTGGCGCAGGCTGCAGTAACTTCTCTCTCTCTCCGAGCGAGCCCGCTGCCCGTGTGGCGGAGCCGAGACCAGCTGCTGCCGCCGGGCTAGAGAGGGGCGAGGTGCCTCCGCGGCGCTGCACAGTTGCGGCTGCCTCTGTTTGCGCGGAGGGGAGCAGCCGGAGCGCCCCGCTCGCTGCTGAGATGGGACCCGGGCAGAGGTTTCGCGGGGGCAGCATCCTGCTCTGGGCCGCGCTGGTGTCGCTGAGCGGCGAGAAGCTGCAGAGCTGCCAGGACGTGCGCAAAGTTTTCCAGCTGCGGCAGCTGGGCGCTGGCAAGGGGCTGCCCGAGACTCCCCGAGCAGGTAAGGCAGGGGCCTCCTGGCGCCGGGATGGGGGCCGCTTAGCTTGCCTTGCTGTCTCCGAGTCCTGCCCTGCTGCTGGCTGGGGCACCGGGCAGCCCCGGGTAGTTCCCCGCTGGCAGCTGTAGCCCCGGAGCGGAGAGCACGACTGGACTGAGAGCTCGCCGACTGGCCGCTTCTCTGCTTGGGCGGGCGGGCGGGCGGCGGCGCTTCCTCCCAGGCTAGTCTCGTCCCGCCTGTGCCGCGGCTGCAGGTTTGAATTTGGTGCTACGGTCTCTGTGATGAGACAGAGAAAAGAAGCAGGTGCTTAGCTCAGGCCTGGGCTTCCTTCCATCCTCGCAAGGGACGGGGGAGAGGAGGTGCCTGACCCACCTCCAGGACCAGACTTGGGATTTTAGCGCCCCAAGGCTTCCCTCTTCCTTCCTAGCTCTGAGTCTGGTGTGGAGGCAGGGAGAGAGAAAATGGGAGACTGGCCAGCGCAGAAGCAGAGTTCTCTTCCCCCCCGCCCCCCCCTGTGCTTGACATCCCCACCGGCGGACTACGGGTGTGGAATTGGGCTTCTCCAGGACGGGATAGATGGGGTCCTATACCTCCAGGCTGTGGGCTGCAGGAGTAAGGCAGTGTGTTTGTAGAGGTATGGGTGTGTGTTGGGGGGGGGGCACCGTGACTGGGTGGGTGTGAGCTGAGAAGAGAGCCCTACTCCCCTAAAAATCTGATTCCCCCTAAAAATCTGTTGCCCATGGCAGTTGCCTATGTTGTCGGCTCCTACGTCCCGTTCTGCCCATCTCTTGCTTGGGGATTGGGAAGGGTGGGGAATTTTGAAAGCTTTGCCTCTTGGCCTTGATCTGGCCAAACTGTAAGAAGAGGCTCTCATCTGATTCAAACCCTGTGGACATAAACACTTTGGAAAGAAAGCATCATGGAAAGAAAGCATCAATTTCAATGAAAAGAAAGACTCCTTAGTTCTGGGCACAGGAAGGTTAACAACCAGGTGCTGTGATTCTTGCCCACGGAGCCAGCTAACTTCAGTTAAACTTCAGTTTCAAGGAGAAAGAGAGGTCAACTAAGTGTTGTGCCTGTCTACACCAGGTTTGCACTAGTTCAGTGACACTGGCTAATAGTTTGGTATCATATCTGTGTGGCAAATTTGACCTTCATCTGGGCTCTGTCGTGATCTGAAAAAGCCTGCTCCTATCAGAACTTGAGCTTGAGTACTGTATCGCTTTACTTGTTTGAATAGTTTCATTAACTTGAATCTGACTTTTTACACATGTAATTTTAGGCCTTTTTTTACATAAGACGCCCCCACGCAATGCACACGTGCATGCCTGCGTGTGCAAGTGTGGAGGGGTCCTGTGTAAACACCGTGGTGTGGGTGTGCATTGCATGGGGGCGTCTTATGTAAAAAAGGCCTAAAATTACATGTGTAAAAAGTCAGATTCAAGTTAATGAAACTATTCAAACAAGTAAAGAGTGCGCGCTCCCGTGTAACACCCATCTCCACCTATTTCCTATGCATGGAGCAACCAGCGAAAATGGCAGTTCCTACGTGCGTGGGGGATAGGTGGAGTTGGGGGTGCACCCATGTAACCACCACTCAGTGCGCCCCTGCACTGTGGTGCATCAGTTTGAAAAGAGTCTTAGTCATATGTACAAGTACTTAGAGGGTCAGGCCTTCGTATTTAAAAAATATTTGTGAACTTTTGAATATTTAATTGACCATAGTCAATTCTCTGAGGAAGACTTTAAAAGTAAATCTGAGATTCTTCTCTCTTTCTGTCTAAGAATATTTTGTTTTACTTAGCAAAATAAATTAATGATGCTCCATAGTATACCAAACTCTCTAGACTAGAGGTGTAGAACCTCAGGCCCAGGGATCAAATGCGGCCTGTGGCAAGTTTTTATGTGGCCCGTTCCAGTGCTTGGATCTGACCCTGGATCCAGTTCCTACTTCAAACCTGAAAAACTGAGCTCTCAAGGTACAGGAGCAAAGATAAAGGCATGCACACAAGGCTAGGGGACAGATTAATGATACAAACCCATGATCTGGGCCCTCTCTCTTTCTTGAGTGTACACCTTAAGCATCCCCTCCCCAGTTAGTATGAGCCCCTCAAAACTTGTACTAATTTTCAGCATGGCTCCCAGGACAGAAGAGGTTTCCCATCGCTGCTGTAGCATGTGTACTATTTACTTCAACGGGATTTGTGAGCATGCTACCTGCTAGTACGTATGGCATCCTGTGGGAGGTTGTGCCCTTAAATCAGTTCATATGAAGAGTCTCAGTTTTAAGATAACTTATCAGTGTTGCACTTTAGAAAACTAATTCTAGTTTTCTAAAGTGACAAAACATTGTTTACTCTGCCATAATTTGCAGTTATTTATAATTAATGATATGCATTTGTTGTGATGTACCCCTCGTGTTGCTCCTTCTTGCATATGTTTGTTGTTTTTATAATAAGAAAAACTTTAAAATAAAAAATATTAAGATAAAAATTAAGCAGTATCTAACATCTTAAGAAAGATACCGCTTTCCCTAAATGAATGCAATTAAGTATTTTATTTTAGAGGTTCATTCATTTTTCTTTAGAAATATCTTGATAGGTGCAAACTAAATCAAATATCAAGGAATGCAGATTGGAATAAATAGACAATGCAAATGGCAGCTGGAAATAATAGGGATTTGTGAATGCCAATAGCACATAAAAGCCGTAAAGCAATGCAGTGGAGATGCTTTTCTGAAGGGACTCTGGGGAGGATCTAAAATACCCCAAAACGGGAGGAAGTAGGGAAGTAAAAATGACCAGAATGGAAAAACAGTGAGAATTCTGAGGGTAGGAGGTGGAATGATGAGATTCAGGGTGGAATGGCAGAGAGTAGGTCATCCGGAGCAACTGAAATGATGGGGGTGTGTGTGTGTGTGTTGGGGGCTGCCTGAAACGAATGGTAGGAGGCCCCTGAAATTGCTATGGAAGGATCATTGTACCACTGGATAGTATAGTAACAGGAGTGCGAGTGGTATGTAATTGCTTTTATTGCAAGTGTTTCTAGACTGAAGTTGCCCTAAATACTTCAAGACTAAAAATTTTTTATATTTTTGCGGGAGCGTGACAAGGGGACACTCGGAGTTACTAAGAAGAACCGTAAGAAGCGTGCTAGAGAATCAGTTGAGCCGCTAGATGACCAGGGGGTGAAAAGAGAATCCAGGGAGGATAAGGACATTGCAGAGAAGCTGACTGAATTCTTTGCTTCGGTCTTTACTGCAGAGGATGTTAGGAGATACCCACGCTGGAACTATTTTTTGTAGGTGGTGAATTGGAAGAACTGTCACAAATCAACATGACTGTGGAAGAGGTTCTAGAGCAAATTGACCATCTAAACAGTAACAAATCACCAGGACCTGATGATATCACCCCAGAGTTCTGAAGGAACTCAAGTATGAAATTGCAGACCTACTATTGGTAATTTGTAACCTGTTGCTAAAATCTGCCACTGTTCCTGAGGATTGGAGGGTAAGGATAGGAATGTAATGCCACTATTTAAAAAGGGCTCCAGAGGCAACCCCGAGAACTACAGACTAGTGAGCCTGATGCTGGTGCTAGGCAAATTGGTGGAAATCGTTGTGAGAAACAGAATTTCTGAACACATTGATAAATATAGCATGGGGAAGAGTCAATGTGGATTTAGCAAAGGGAAGTCATGCCTCATTAATCTATTTTAATTTTTTTGAGAGTGTAAATAAGCATGTGGATAAGGATGAGCCAGTCGATGTAGTGGATCAGGATTTTCAGATGATATCACCCCAGAGTTCAGAAGGAACTCACCGTGGGGGCGTGCGTCACGTCGTTCACATGGGGCTCCCCCACCCATTAACATGCAGCATGGGTGCGGGGCTTGGCGTGGGAGCAGCAGCCGGAGAAGGACCGGGGGTGCAAAATTTCAAAGCCCAGTCCTGCTCCCGAAGACTATTGATATTATAAAGTAATGGGATAAGAGGTGGTGTCATATTGTGGATTGGTAACTGGTTAAAGGATGGAACACAAAGAGTAGGACTAAATGGTCTTTTTGCAATGGAGAGAAGTAAATAGTGGAGTGCCCCAGGGATCTGTACTGGGCTCAGTACGACTTAATATATTTATTAATGATCTTGAAAAGAGAGTAAAAAGTGAGGCAATCAAATTTGCGGATGAGACCGTTATTCAAGGGAATTAAAATCCAAGGTAGTTAAGACTGACGAATTGCAGGAGGATCTTGCAATACAGACCAGGCATCTAAATAGCAGATTAAATTTAATGTTGACAAGTTCAAAGTGATGCATATAGGGAAAAATAATCCAAACTATATTTACACAACGCTAGTTTCTAAATTAGGGGTCAGCCACCCATGGTGGTTTTAGGCCAAAATGGAAGTCGGGTAAAAAATGACCAAAGGTGGAAACACTAGTTACCACTCAGGAAAAGGATCTTGGAGTCATTTTGAGTCAAGGATACATTGCAGCCCACTCTGTGTGCGGCCACACTCAGCAGCCAAAAAAGCAAACAGGATGCTAGGAATTATTCAGAAGGGGATAGAGAATAAACCTGAAAATATTGTAATGCCTCTACATAAATCTGTGGTGCTACCACATCTTGAATATTGTGTGCTGTTCTGATTGCCCCATCTCAAAAAAGAAATAGAACTAGGAAAGGTACAGACAAGGGCAGCAAGAATGCCAAAGGGTATGGAATGACTCCCATATGAAGAGGGGCTTGATAGGTTAGGGCTCTTCAACTTGGAGAAGAGATGACTGAGAGGGGATTTGACGGCGCATCGAAATGAGACCAGGACAACTGTGCTGGGTTTAAACGGCCGCACTCTTTACTTGAATTGGAGTTATGAATCAGCCTAGTGGGGGTAATTGCCTTCATGGCAATTCAGGACCAGTGCCGGTACTATAACTAATCAACGTAAACTTACTAAAATAGGAGATGGCCTGGAGGTGCACTCCAATGCCATCTTGAATCCTCCCTCCCCCATTTCTCTTGCGCGGCGGCTGTTTCCTGAGGCACGAGAGGGTAGGAGGGAGGCCGTGTCCGTACCAACGTAAGTAAGGGATTGGTGTGCCGCCGGTTTGCGGACCATGCCTGCCCCTGCCCACCTATGTGCTAACCACCCTTCCACCAGGAGTTTAGCCTGGTGCTGGCCGTGCCATGCCTGTGCACCTGCTCATTCCTCCCTATCTTTTATGGAGGTGACGTCTATGCCCAATTTATTCTTAACCCAACTCTATGTACCGCACTGGACCCCTGCAAAGAGTGTGACAAGACATACTGTATTGACCGTACACTAACAATTACTCCCTCCTTTCTAACTTCAACCTGTTAATCAGCCAAATAGTTAACAAGCCACTGCAAGGAAGGCAAAAAATAAGGGACCTTTTGCCAATAAAGTACCCCTGCAAAAATTCCTTCCTGGTCCCTTATGGCGACTGGGTATCCCCTGCAGTGCCTGAGGGAGGGAGGGTGGGGGCTTGCTTTGGAAAAGCCAGCTGGAATGCCGGCATGGCGCAGCAGGCGAGAGACTCCCCTCGAGGCAAAGGGGAGGGGCTCTCCAACCCGTGCCTGCCCATTGGCTGCCACCCCCTTCTTAGTTGCCAGGCAGCCTTGGCCGGGCCACCATTCTTCCCGCCACGGCCTGTCCCTTTCTGCCCGGCAACGACCCCGCCCACAGCTCCAAGCTGCAAGTGGGGAGTGCAGCCGAACCTCCTTGCTCCTTCCTAGGAGCATGCTAATTTCTCCTGGTGGCCGCCTATTAAGGCAGGCCAACGGGCCATGTTAGAGGTTTATAAAATCATGAGTGGTGTGGGTAAATGGGGAGTAGTTATTTACCTTCTCAAATAGTTTCATGGAACATCACTTAGTTCTAGTACTAACTGGTGGTAAATTTAAAACAAATGGGTATATATATCCATAAATAAGTTTATATTTAACTTGTGGAATTTATTGCCAAATGATGTGGTCAAGGCCAGTAGTATATCTGGGTTTTAAAAAGAATTGGATAAGTTCTTTGAGAGTAGGTCCATTAATAGCTATTAGCAAAGTAAGTTTAGGGAACATAACTTCTTACTCTTGGGAATGGACAACAGCGAATGGATTGCCCATTGTGACCTGTTGGAGTCCATATGTCCACAGTAATTTAGCAAGCAGGGCAGGCTGAGACTGCTGCAGCAACAGTCAGCATGTGTGAGGCTAGAGGGTAAGGGACTTGGAGCCCTTTTTCTTTCTATCTTGCACATGCTCAGTTGGGCAGACAGGAGAGACACTCGAGGATTCCTTTAGGAATCCTCCAGCAAAAAACCCCCCACAAAATTGGGCTCCACTCTAATCGCCCTGGCCAATCTCTGGCCACAGAAAAAAGTGGGGAGGGGCTGGAACCTGCCCTCAGCCTGTGACTGCTTAGCACTTGTCTGTGGGGTCTCAGACAGGATCTTCAGTCGCTGGCAACTGTGGCAAGGGCAATTAGGATTCATTGGCTGTTTCTGGTAAGTTAGCGTCCCCATGCTGACCCCTCCTTTTTACATTTTTATTTACTTTTTATTTCAAATAATCTTTGATTTAAAAAAGCTGGACTCAGTCTAGCTTTTTTAAATCAAAGATTTTTTGAAATAAAATTATAAAAATTAAATAAAATATAAAAGGAGGGACTGGACTGGGGTGATTTACAGGGGCGGGTGCCTGTGGGTTTTTTTGGGGGGTGGGGCTTTCTTTAAAAGCTCAGTCAGTGTGTGATTTTCAAATTGTGTTTCATTGAAAATCCTTCAAAATCTGCTGGTAAAAGAATCTGAGATTTGATTTGTGGTTTTCAATTCCTTTTTTTGGGGGGGTGGGGAGCAGTGTTGCATGCATGATGCATGCATGGTTCTATTTAGAATGATGCATGTGTCCATTCTCCTCCTCCTCCTGAACTAGTGGACTGGGGTGCTTTGGTGGGTGCTTGTGTTTTGGGGGGGGGGGCCTTTCTTTAAAAGCTCAGTCAGTGTGTGATTTCAAACTGTGTTTGTTCTTTCTAATCCTTTAATTTCTGGACTGGTGGAAAGTGGTTTGATTTCTGGTTTTCAATCTGTGGTTTCTATGGGGCCAAATTAAGGTTGCATGCTCAATGTTTTTTTTTACATCCAACATACATGCAGCAAGTCCCTTCTTTCTGAAGCAGTATTCTTAACCTCTGCTGCATCTGTGTGTGTGTGTGTGTGTGTCTCTGCTAAAACTGCTTGTAAGTGAGGTTTAAGGTTATCTGCTTGCTTTTAAACCTGGCAGAGGAGGTGATTATAACCTGCCTAACCTACCTGAAATTGCTGGATTAAGTAATGTAATGTCCATCTAACGTTAACTCTCGGAACTCGTTGCCCTGACTCTGCCCACTGTTGCCCTGGCTCTGCCCACCATTTCCCGCCGGCAGCCTGGCCGGCATTACTGCCCCTCCAACCTCAAAACCCACCAGCCGCCACTGCTAAGGAGGGCTGGTGACCTTGATGTAGTATTTTGAAATAAAGTTGTTGGTGACTGAAAACTATTCAGTGTGCATTGATATGCTAATACATTCAGTGTGGGCTGTCCTGTGTTTGTTTGCCTGAGGAAGGGTTGCAGGTTCAAGTCCTATGTTTACAGCTTTATATGCTGTCAAATGCAATTGAGATGTTGTACACACAGAAAAACACTCGTTTGCTCAATGGTTCTCTTGCATGCGTAATAGAACGCCACTCCAAGGGGTCACCCAGAAAATTCTAAGTAGCCTTTGTACATTCACACATATGGGAAAATATAAAGAGTATGGGGCTTCCCTCTACTTTTCCCAACTCTTGCAGACTCCCATTCACCTGCGGACAGTTGCTCCACACATGTAACCATATACAACCAGCAGACGGATGGTGTCAGCAAGCTGCCCCTGTCCCTCTAGCTCCCCCACTTCTTGCACGCTCCCGTCCACCTTTGTATAGCTGCTACGTGCTCCTTTTCTCTGCCCAATTATTATACATAACAGTACAGAAGTCCAGCCATTTCACATAGAATGTTCACTGACCACTGATACTGTTCAGTGAGAAAATTGCTTTCCCCCCCTGCTTTTGCCCATTTTGTGCATGCATGTTTCAAGACATCAAAATTACACCACCAGTTTTAAAAAAACCTAAAAGCACAAAAAGACAATAAGTCTAACTTGAACTCCACAACACTAAATTCCTGAATATCACTCCCAGCACTAGCTATGGATGCACAAAGAAGTTGCAAAAAGGAAAATTTCTGCTTTTGCCTCAAAAATTCAAACTGCTAGAACTCATTCATTGTTCAACTGATTACTTGAAATGTCGACACATTCCACGTTCAGTGACCTCACTACCAAGTTTCACACCAGTAAGTCATGCCATTCCAATTTTACTATGATTAGAATGTTCATAATTTTAATAGTGCGATGCAGACTCCTTAACTATAGAGCCACTCCCGCCGCTCTTCAGTATTTAGTTGCATGTAATAAATTAGGAAAACAAGTTAACGATGTCAAAGAACATTAATGCAAACATCGGTTAACGAAACAAACTCTGTCCCCCTACTGCTGAAATCCCATATTCTGCTCCCTTTCCTCCCTAAATCAAATTCTTAAGATCAAATGACTGCACATGCACCTGTCCTCCCCTTTAACCCACTACTATGCATCTGCTGGCCACAGTCTGACAGTGTATCACAAAGATCCCTACCAGCATATATGTGTTAGGGCCATTGCTGCTGTTCTGGGATGCCAACAGTCACACAGGTGTCTCAGTAGTACCAATAGAAGGCAGGATATCACTTCAAGTGATATGGTGTCTGGATTTTGTGCAGAGTTTGCCACAACCTCTGAGGCAAGCAATATAGAAGTAGACTATGACATAAACCTCTGCCTCTGAATGAAAAAAATAAAGTATTGCTTCAACTTCTGAAAAAAATAAAGGCTTCAGTTACCTTAGAGTTAGACATGATTGCTTTACGTTACAAACAAAAGACGAACCTAGTTCAGTTTCAAGTTCAGCTCATAAAAAGAGCCCAGCACAAGTACATGACAGTGGAGTTGACGGTGGTGGTGAGGGGCAGGGACTTCCCTATTGCGCAACCAGGCTTCACTTTCTTTGATCGTTTTGTTCAAACCTGTCTCCCAAAGTGAGTATAACTGTGGCCCTCTTGCAAGTAACAGGTTGTAGGTTGCCATCTCTGGTGGCATTTTGTTTTATCTTGAGTTTTGCAATTTAGATATTTATCTTTAGAATTCAGCTCTTGAAACTATAAGAATCTTTCTTCTTAAAAATATCTAACTCTTGCTTGCAGAGAAAAGCCTGAACACATGATTTCATTGTATCTTAACATCTTAAATACACAAATTATTTCTCTTAAACTCATGATTTTATTTGTCTCATGATTTTTTGAGGCTCCCCCAAGCGGTGATATGTAAATATTTTTGGTTGGCAACCACGAGGCTGCTCCCCTCAATGAACTCTTAGGTTCGGTAGCCCCACCTCCCAGGCTCCCTGGGTTTCTCCTGGTAGCTATTTTCTAGGCTGCTGCCTTTGACCAATTTGCTGTTGCTCATACACAGCCCTCAGAGCCTTCCCTTCATGAACTAAATCTGCACTTCCCTTTCCTGTGCTGTAGGGATTATGGAACCTTTTTCTTGCCAGCTATGGTGCTGAATGGTAACTGCTCCTAGTGATGATGAGCCAACCAGTTCATTCAATGCACTCTATTCCAGAGAGAAAATTCCTTCCAGTAGGAGAAGGTCAGGTCCATGGTTTGAATTGGGTCAGTTCAGTTGTATTAGATAGCCTACCCTGTCCTATGACAAAGTTCAAAATTGACTTTTCTTGTCCTAAAAAACTTAATAGTTTAAATTTTAAAAAGTGGTTTTGACATTTCCCATAATGCACATATGCAGATTTGCTGTGTATTTGAGATGAAAGAAGTGGTTTTTGGTTTTGGTTGCTCTTGCGCAGTGAAACAAAAACATTGTGAGTTTATGGGGAAAATATCATTTTAGTCTATCAGTCTTTTGATGAAACTTTTCATCAGAAATTTTAGAAGGCCAAAGCGGTTTGATGGCTGCTGTTCTGATGAAAATAGCATCAGAACTTTTCATTGGGAAAAGCTTTAAGCAAGAACTCTCTTACCAGCTATAACGTCACCTGACTTTTGCATGAATTCTTTATATAACAGTTGATATTCCTCCTTTGATACTTGGCTTCTGCCTTCACATTTTAGATGTATACGTGATCAGAAAGCTGTGGTGACCTGTACGGGTATAGAGGTTTTTAAACAATCCTCTTTCTGCAATTCTAGAAGAGGATCGTGTCCATTGCCAGGAAGCTTTGAAAACTTTTAGGTATATGAGTTGTCTGAGGTGTACTCATCTGGTTGTGTGAAGCAGAGGCAAATGATGTGATATTTACTGGAGTAACTAGTAGACAGAACATGAAAAAGCTATGTTGTCTCCATTGTCCATCCCTAAGCTGAAGCTCTGCTGAAGAGGTGGACCTGTAATCTTTTTAACAAGTTCCAAATTAGCTATGTTGGAAATGAAGCTTTAGTTCAGCCACCTGATGGTCTGTATTGAAGACATGACTATACAGGGCTAGTAGGAAGGATATCACTAGTTTTTAGCAGGGCTGGATTTAGGAATCTTGCGCCCCTAGGCCCTTCTCAGGCTACTGCCCCCAAGCCAAGCCCTGTTCCCACGCCGCATGTTCATGGGTTGGGGGAGCCCCATGTGAACGGTGTGCGCACCCACAGTGAGTGGGGGTGTGTGTATGCGCCTGGCTAACATGCATCCCCACTCACCCCCACTTGTCCCCATGCAACAGCAGTTGCTCCGTGGGTGCAGATGAGTTGGGGGGGGTGAGTGGGGATGCATGTTCACGCCCTGCCCAGGCACTGGTGAACCCACGGACCCCACCCCCCCAGTGGAGCCATGTAAAAAGGGCCTGTGAGGGCCACTTGAAGAAGAACAAAAGGTTGCTGCCTTGTAAACAAGGTTCTTTGAGATGGCTTCAAACATTCTCATAACACCCACCCTTCCAACGCCACAAGGAATTTTTTTCTTGTATTCCTAGAAAGGCTTGGAAGGAACTGTCGTCATGAGGGGGAAAGTACTTTTTATACTAGAGGAGCTTGAGACCATCATGTAGTCTGTTGTTTGAATATGGTGAGCATGGCACGCACAACCCAGTTGTGAGAATGTTAGGCGCCACCTCTAAGAACCTTCTTTACAAGGCAACAACCTTCTGATCACTCACCTGGGGTGGAGTTGTTTGTAAACAAACAGCTTTATCTCCCAGTCCTATTGGTGTCCTGCTATTTCTGCAGCACTACTAGCAGGCAGATGGCAGAGGCAGGTGAGGGATGGGGACCCAGGAAGCAGACTTTGGCTGCAGGCAGCAGCCTTGAGTCGTGCAGGGAGAAAAGGGGGGGGGGAAGAGAAAAACATAGCGGGTGCTCCAGTGCCATGATTACCGCCCCTTAGAAAATGCTGCCTGGCCTAGGAGGCCTGCCCCTAAGTCCGGGGTCTGGTTTTTAGGGATCACGATATCTCTGCGAGACCCATAATTGAGGTATTCTGAGGACAGCAGGGCATGGAGAAATTCCCTTGTGCTAGCCGTGCATGTAATATTTAGGAAATGGGGCTTTTCTCCGCTTGCAGTGTGCTGCAATGTGCAAACAGCATGGAGCACAGTGTGGAAGAAGTTCCTCCTCTTCCAGTACACTCTTTGGTCACTTAAGGTAGAGTGACAAATTGGGGATTAAAGTTTGCTCCTGGTTATTGAGATCATATAACACCATAGCTACTTCCAGGGTGTGTTAGATGAGCTCCTCCCAACCCATTACCCACCCATCATGCAAGTTGCAGGGCTGCGTAGGGCACCAATGTGGCCCTGCAACATGCATGATGGGTGGGTAATTTATGGGGAGGTGCTTGTCTGAAAACACTCCTGGAGTCAGATCCTTCTCTGCTCCTTGATGATTAATTGTTCCCGGTCACTCTGTGCAAAGGGTTTACTTACAATGAAGTGGTAAGGATTTCATACAACTCTCAGAATGTGCCACTACCCGCTCTAAAAGAGTGTTGTGTGAATAATATGGTGCTGATGCAAAAGGGTCTGCTTGCAAGGATCTGACTTGAGCAAGTGGGAGAAAAACAGGCGATTCAATGGTTGTGTGATTTCACCCACGCTATGGGACCAGGCAAATGCAGATGAAAGAACATGTGGTGAGTTTTCAAGGGGAAAGGTGCTGTGTGCATGAGGCCTCGTTACTCAATTGGGTTCTTGTGCACAGTGGATTTAGTTTCCCAGTCATTGAACACAGCTGTGTTTAATGAGCTGGAACAGAAGTAGGTCAATAAAATGTACATATGTACAAGATTAGAAGTCTTAGTAAAATCATGTTCCCATGTGGCTTGGAATGATATTTAACTTGAAAGATGCTGTTTATTTTTTAAATGTTTACCATAAAACTAAGAGTAAGTAAAATGAGACTATCAAAGAGCTGGCTACAAACCACCAAAATAAACAAATATTTAGCTTAATTAAGAGTGTTTCTGGGTCTTTATGTAAATTATTTTCCTGAAGCTACTGCAGTCTAAACATAAAAAACTGTTACCGCGTTTTCCTTGTCTCTAGAAAGCAGACAAAAGTTTGAATGTAGCATTGGCTATGATGAACAAATCATTTATTTTGAAGTAGTTCCATTGAAGCCCTGTGGGCTACCTCGGAGTAAGTGCTCTGTGTATCTTCTTTGGGTTTAACATTTCTTTTTGGTGGTGGTCAGAAGTTGGATGACACGAATAATGAACTTTTATATATGAAGGATGTATGGTTTTGCTTGTGATAATGACCCTGATCCAAGCTTCTAAGATATTGGACAAGTATTAGTTAAGCCTTGAGACATCCTCCAGGAGATGGACATTTTCCAGGTAAGTTATAAAGATTCATGGCTTAATCTTTTTTTAAAAAAATAAAAATTTTATTTTTTTAAAACTCTGAACTTTAGCGAGGTCAGTAGAAATGGTGGATGCTTAGTTCCTTGGAGAATTTAGCCACTGGTGGTCACACATTGAATCAGTGGCAAAGCTGGGAACAGAACCAGCTAGTTCTCTAATCTATAGTCCCCTCATCTGAGAAGCAGACCACACACTACCTATAAAAAATAAAATCCATGATACATTACACAATATCTCTGTTGAGTAAAATGGTGCTGCTATGCAACACTTCATGCTTTGTCTCCCAAGTAATCTGACAACACTTCATGTCACAGCTTTATCTCTCTCTTTATATTTTCAATTCCAAGCAGTGATAAAACTTTAAGATATAGCTACTACCTACTGAGAACCAGTGGCTAAGTAAGATGGAACATGTACTGAACTGAATACCAAGGAAGTGGTTTCCCAAGCAACAAATAGAAGCTGTTGCCAATCTTTCCATATCTGTGAATGCTATGTGTAGATGTCATTGGTTTCTTTAATATGTAGAAGAAATAGTTATAAGTGTGTTTCTTACTAAGGTGCTAAAGAAAACAGATTCTAAAAGATTACATATACATGTGCAGGGATAGGAATACTGGACATTTAAAATCAAACAATAAAACCAAATGCTGTTTCTAGCAGGTAAATAGCATTTGAAGTACTCTGTATTTTAGTCAGACTTCTGAAGAAGCAGATAGTGATTGTTTTTAGAATGCATTATATTCTTTTACCACTTCAATGTTTGGTGAAGATTTTAGATGGGGGTGGGGTACACTGTACTGTGCACAGGTAGGGTAGCACTGGTGTGGTAACAGTTCTGAAGTTTGGGATTCAGTTTTTGCAGTTGATAGCACATGGGTGGGGTTTATGAAGCTGCACATAACAATACGGTTTTTGTAGAAAGGATAGTCTGTGGCAATGCAGAGGTGGCAAACCTAGAGCATGTGGTTCAGAAGTGACCCTGGGGATCTGCCTGCCTGTAGCTTTACTAGAAGGGATGGGGACTGGAGAGAGTGGACTCTGGGCTGATTGCCCCAGATACCTAGCCCTTTGTTGGTGCATCCAGAATGAGGCAAGGACAACAGTAATGGATTTAAATGGCCGCACTCTTTATTCAAATTGGAATTGTGAATCGTGCTGGTGAGGGTAATTGCCCTACGGCAATTCAGGTCCAGTTCCAAATAACCATAATCAATAAAACATCCAACAGCTGGGAGTGACTTGGATGTGCCCTCCAATGCCCTCTCTAATTTCTTACCACAACAAAATGTCTCCCCTCGGGTCTGGGCTAACCACTGCATCCCGAGGGGACAATGTCCTTCTGGACGTGAGTAAGGAAGTCGGTACCGCCAGCTTGGGGACCGTGCATGTCCCTGCCCACCTTTGCTGGACATCCCTCCCAGGGAGGCTAAACCAGCTGCTGGCCGTGCCCTGCCTGTGCACCTGGTATTGCCTCCCCATCTCTTAGGGAGATGACTCAAACTACTTATTTCTTATCCAAACTTCTATACAGCACTGGACCCCTGCCACTAAGGGGCTGCCTTTGTTTACAACAGACGGGCTTGACCCCCACCCACTCCAACTCTCACTTCCAACAAATGAACCAAACCGGCCTTTAACATGGCCGAATAACAGTCATTCCCTGTCGGGGACAGATGCACGCCATCAGGGCGAAAGTACTCGGATGTCCTGAACGTGATCCCACGATGGGCTACTGTGTGACCATCTCTCTCAACCACTTACCCACTTCTCTATTAATCTTGCGCCTCGTCCTATCTACCCGCCTCTAATGGCACCCTTCCAATTCAGTCACCCCACCAATTTCGTCCATACGAGGACTGTACCGGGAAACATATTTTCCATTTCAAGGAGGGCAGATTTTATATCCACCACCAATCTAACCCCTTTGCTTTGTGGTAAATCGTTTTCGCCCAGGTGGATTACCACCTTATCCGGCAAGGATCT
The DNA here is from genome assembly GCA_003113815.1 of Sphenodon punctatus. Taxonomy (NCBI): domain Eukaryota; kingdom Metazoa; phylum Chordata; class Lepidosauria; order Sphenodontia; family Sphenodontidae; genus Sphenodon; species Sphenodon punctatus. Next base: position 2,657,300 of record QEPC01001394.1, read on the forward strand.
CCATGCCTCTTCCCTGAGGACAGGGAGCAACTGGTGCCACTTCATCCTGCTGCTGCCCATCCACCATATCATGACCCTGGATGAGAGCCCCAGCTGCGATCCCCAGGACGTCTGCCCCGCTGCTTTCCTTGCCCACCGCACCAGGCTGCGGCCAACAATCCAGATTATACGTTTACTGATGAATCGTGCCGGACCTGGGCATAGACAAAGCAAAAAGGCTACTGGGGGAAGACTCCTCACATATGTCTTGTAGGCCCACGATCGCCACCGCCCCACAGCCATGATGCCCTCCTCCGGTACTCGCGCCGCGGCCACGAAGGAGGCTGCTCCGATCCTGAATGAGTGTGATCCATACTCGTGGGCCAGGAGACCCAAACTACTAAGGGTCTGCCGCAGTACAGCGGTGAATTGGTGCCTTGTCAATGGGGATCCGTTGGCATGCCGAAATAAAATCCCTCCAACTGGCGGTCGAATTTTGAGGTATTCACCTGTGGCCTGGACCAGGCAAAGATCAGGAGCCCCTGCCCCTCGCTAAAGTAACTACTTGCCCCCTCCCCCGTTGATCAGTCTTGGAATGCCTCAACCTAAGGTAAAGGGTCTGGTGATCTAATCTAATGTCCTCCATAGCTATAGCCCGGTTTGAGTTGTCACCCATCAATTCAGCCACCACCTCGCTCACCCGGAAAGCCCCGAAGAATGTTACCTTAAATGCGGTGGCAAAAAGAGACTCCTTGTATTGATCAAAGCATAGACTAGGCAGACACTCTCAAAGCTTCACGAGGAGGGAGGTTGATGGGAACCCAGAAATCCCTTTGCCTAGGACTCTCCCGTGACCAACTCTCCAACATTCTGTGGGCAAAAAAATCCTTCATCGGGCGGTGCGTGTCCAGCCAGCCGACTCACAAAACTCAATGTGGACAATTTCCTGGCAATGGTGGCTACTGCCGCACCCGCCTGTCTGAGGGACACTGCGAATTGAAGCATTTGGGCCTCGTGAATCGGAAATGACAGTGCCCATCCCTGCCCTGCTCTAAACTCCTGGAATTCCTTGAATGACCGTTGATACGTGGCCTGGGTCCTCACAGCTAAGGATCCTTGAACTAATCTGTATAACTCTAGTATCCAAGGTTCCACATTGCAGGTGGGAAGGGGTCCGGTGTCAATCTGGCTCTAGGGAGCGCAAGCGTCCCATCTGGAGGCAAGAAAGCACATCAGCTGCACTGTTGATCATGCCCGGAACGTGCTTGGCAACAAATAAGATATTATGGCGCAAACACGTTAGTACCTAACGTTATGGCGCAAACATGTTAGTACCTAACCAGTTTCATAACCCTGGGGGATCTGGATGATATTGAGTTGACAACATGTACCCCTGCCACGTTATCACACCAAAACATGATGGAATGATCCACGAAGTCGGAGGCCCAGAGACACACAGCTACCATTGTTGGAAATAATTCGAGAAAAGTTAAGTCCCTCGTAATCCCCATTTCCATCCAATCCTCCGGCCATGGGACTGCACACCATCGCTGTGAAAATATACTCCAAAACCCAAGCCACCTGCTGTGTCGGAGTGGACCTGTAGCTCCGCCTTTAACAAAAGGTCTTCCCACCAAAAACTAGTGCCATTGTATTCTGCCAGAAATGTTGCCCACGTCCGTAGATCTTCCCTCATCTCCTGCGTAACCCTAATGTAATAGTGAGGTAGCAAGTCCCCTCGCAACTTCTCATACAGACGTGACAGAAATGCTCTCCCTGGCACAACCACCCTGCAGGCAAAGTTCAAGCTTGCAATCAGGGATTGCAGCTCTTTGACGGTAACCTTCACAGCCGCCATACATGAAGCCACTTTGGCCTGTAGGGCGGTGATCTTATCCCCAGGGAGGCGAGACACCCTCACAATGGTGTCCATTTCAATACCCAGATAGGTAAAAGTGGTATCGGGCCCCTCGTTTTTTTCCAGGGCAAGAGGAATTCTTAATTTGTTGGCCACTCCCTGAAATGTCTCCATTAGCCCAGTACATTCCTGGGTCCCGGCTTGACTCACAAAGAGGAAATCATCAAGATATTTCCTGATCTCCCGTCCCTTCACCTGCTGCCGGACCACCCATCCACCAAGGAGCTAAAATGGTCGAAGGCGGAGCAGGAAATCAAACAGCCCATGGGCATTGCCCGGTCAAAATAAAATTGACCCTGGAAATGAAACCCCAAAAGGTGAAAGCTGTCTGGGTGGACGGGCAGGAGGTGAAAGGCTGATTTAATGTCACACTCAGCCAAAAGTGCGCATTTACCAGCTCTCTTTACCACCCGCACCGTATCGTCGAAAGGAACATACTGAACCAACATGAGTTCCCAAGGGATAGCATAACTGACTGATCGGCCATGTGGGTAAAACAAGTGATGTATCATACAGAATTTCCCTGGTGTCTTCTTTGGGACTATTCCCAACGGGGAAACCGCGAAGTCTTCCATGGGGGGGCGCCTTAAACGGGTCAGCCACTCTGGCCTCCTTAACCTCCTTGTCCACCTTCATCCGTACCACACGTTACATTCCTATTATCGATTTCAAGTTGGGGGGCACCTTTCCTGGCCTGACATCTCTGGCGGGGATCTTAAAACCTTTCCAAAAACCTTCAACTATGTACACCACTTCTTCCCTACTGGGATGATCCCTCAGTGCCCTTTCTAACTCCTCCACCCTAACTGGAGTTGGGGTCCTTTGCATAGCCTCCCCCCATAGACGCCCCTTGGCCCTCTTTTTATTGGCCGAGTGGCGGGTTACTCCTACCCTTGGGTCCTGACTGGCGCCCTCTGTTGCATGCTGTTGTCACGTGGTTCCCCCCCATAGACGGCACATGCATGCCTGTACCTATACCCATTCCTACTGCACCTGCCTGAATGGGTGAACTCCCAGCACTGGGCAGCTCCCGGATTCTGGGCCTTCCGACCCTCAGTCCGAAAGGGGTCATTAGATTGTGTGACCCCACCACACGTCAACACGTGCCCGCTATCCATCCGAGGAGCATTAGCTCTGTCATTCATACTATCCAGCCATAAGTCATGGGCATGCGTGTCCCACCTAAATCCCGGAGCGTACAATGCCTAAATGCCTTGTCATATCTTAACCACGCCCCCGAGGTTCGTGTATTTCATCAAGGCGTATGCTCGGTTGGGGTACGCCTGCACCATCATACCCTGATAAATGGACCACGCAAGCATCCAATTGGCCCAGTTCCAGTCCACCTTTGGGTGCTTAAAGCGCTCCTTGTCCTTTTCCCCTTCCTTATTGCTCGGGTCCGGTACGGGATCAGTAAATAGTAGGATGAAGATGTCAATATACTTCCCCTTCCAATTTTTTCCCCTAGTGGGTTGGAGAAGGTGAGCCTGTAAAGGGGAGGAAACGTCCGCATACCCCCCCCAAGGGGTGTGAGCGGCCTCGCCACTCTTGCGGTGGACACCCCCATGGCCACCGGCTGGGCCCACACCTGCAAGGCCTGTGCTCCGTATGGGCCAGTCCCACCCACCGACACCGGCTGTGGGCCGAAAGGGCCAGGTGCAAGGACCCATGACCCATTCCACCAAAGTTGGGGTGACTCCTCTGGACCCGCCCCTTGCCCGGCACCCCCTGTTGCTTGGGCGGCCACTTCAGCAGGTGTGGCAGCTGTCGCCATCCAAGGACTGGGGGGGCCTGACACCTGAGTCTGCCGGCATGGGTCATAATAGCCGAGGCTATTAACCCCCCTATGCCTCCGCCCCCCCCCCATTGGGTCCCACCTACATCCCTGGAGCTGGTGTCCCGCATCCGATGCCAGCGAAGGCTGGTATCCCTGTGTGACCACCGGTAACCCTCTCCAAAGCCGTGATTCTCTGTAGCGCCTCTTGCATGCCCACAGTGACATGATCGCCCTGATAGTGCTGGCTGTTCCAGTTAGGGAGCAGAGGAGCCTTCCCCCATACCATTGCCCCCCCATCTGGGGAGGGGGTGGTGGTGTGGGAGACTGTGAGGTGGAATTCCCCATTGCGAGGAGGCCACACCCCACCCAGAGGGTGTCTCCCCTGCTCCCTGTGGTATTCCTGGCCTGTGTGGTGCTGTGGCAGCCCACCCCCCTGATATTGGGAGAGAGGGAAGGTCACGCGCTTCCCTCACCTCTGTGGTGCTGGCGCCGCCTCGGCTGCCACACTCTGCCCAGCCCCTGCTTGCTGTCCCTGTGCCACTGCCTGGCCCGGGCCCCTTGCTCCGCTCACTGGCACTCCCATCACCAGGTCTACTCCCAACGCATGAGGTAGAGGCCCTGTTATCGCCTTCCCTGGCCCACTGGCCAGACCCGCCCAGCCAGCCCCCCCCACAAGGGGAGCGGTAACGCCCCCACTCCATTTACTGGTAGTGCTGATAGGCTCCCCTGAACGGCCCCCCAGGCTACAGTCTGTGCACCCCCCATCCCCACTAGTGGAGCTATAACCCCGGCTCCTACAGGGAGGGGCCCCTGCCATTCTACGCCATGGGGAAGCCCCTGTACCACTCTAGGCCCCCCTCCTTGGCCTTTGGCATCACCCCCCTGGGTGGTGCCCCAAGCGGCCAACTGCTCTCCACTTCCTGGTGTAGGCAGGCTCCCTGTTACGCCACTACCAGCGGGTAGCCCTTGTGCCACCCCTGGGCCTCCCGCCCCCCCCCCAGGCCCTCATTGGCCAGAGCTGCTGCCGGTGGCCCGACTCCATTGTGTGCCACTGCCATATGCCCCATAAGGGATTCACAGCCTGTTAACCTATCCTGCATTGCCCCCAATATGGCCATGGCCCTTGGGCTGCTCCCCCAGCCAGGGAAGTATCTGCATTGAGCCCACCTGCTTGTCTCGCAGGTATCTCCTTCCCTACCAAGGGAGGCACAACCTCTTCTGCTGCTCCTCGCATTGCCTCTGCCCTCATGTGCTTCTTTGTCTTGGTCCTCCCCATCGCACCGCTATGGCGGCAGGGCAGTGGAGCAGAGAGAGAACAACGCCGCTCGCTTAACCCGCCGGGCTCCGAATGAGCCGGAGGAGGTGCAGTGGGTGGGAAGGCCCCTCCCAACTGAAAGGGGGAGGCCCCCCCAAGCCCGTGCTTGCCAATTGGCTGAAGCCCTGTTGCCAGGCAACCTCAGCTGGGCCGCCGCCGATTTTTCCGCTGCGGCCCGTCTCTCTACCCGGCATAATTCCCTGCTGCAACCAGAATGCTGCGGCGGGGGAGTGCCGCCGTTCTCCTCCTTGCCCCATCCCTAGTAGGCAGTGCAGCAATAGCCCCTAATGGCCGCCCATAGGGCTGGCCAAGGGGTCTTACCTCTTATGGCCACTACCAGCAGGCCTGACATACCACCTCTCAGCTCTACTGAACCCACATGCCTGGGCTTCCTCTGGGGCCTCCCAAGGTGAGAGAAATGACAACTTTTCTCTCCCTCTGACAGTTAACTGCCAAATTCTTGCCAATGCTGGAGTTCAGTGGAGTAGCTCCTGTACTGGAGCACTGAAATAGACCTGAAAATGGGAGCTTGTGAGGAAGGATGTTTCCTGATGTCTGGGAGAAGGAAGGAAATTCCCACAAAGGACTAGGAAAAAGAAATTGCCATGGGGAAAGTCCCAAAAGTGCGGTGGTGGAAGATGTTCCCTTAAAGTTGCTGGTGGGGGGTAGGATTGAGGGAGGAGAGTGAGAGCTCTCGGGCAGGGACTGTGTCTATTTTATTCTCTGTAAAGCACCAGGTACATCGCTGACACTATATAAAAGCTTATAATAATAATAATAATAATAATAATTAATAACTAGGATGTTGTGGGTTGGAAAGTTTTTCTCTCAAGTATTTGGTGGAGAGCAAGATATGGAGAGACTATGAAAAAAGTCCTCACCTCTGAAGTTGGATAACCATGGTTTATTGGGTAGGGAACTAGATTGGAATGCAGAAGAGATTATTTTAATTCCTACCTTGAATGCAGACTGTCTATGAACTTCGGCAAATCATTTTATCTGTTGTGTGCTTAATTTCTTCATCTGTAAGCTCCATTAATGATTGAGAACCATTTAGCTACTATGCTAATTAGTCATACAAAGCAAAGCTAGAAGAGAGTAATTGTAAAAGATCAGTGTGTTTCAACCTTGACCCTAGAGCAAAGCAATCTTTAAGTGAAAGAATAGCTTAGCCTTTAGCCACTGACCTTTTTGACAAAGGCAGCTGATTTTCCATTTCCAAGGATAGGTTTGGATGCAGATGGTTGACAATTAAGAACTCAACTGACAATGAGTGACTATTCCCAAAGTACTCTCTACTGATCTCAACTAGATTTGAACCAATTAGAGCAGATTGGCTGCTGTCTTTGTATTCATCCTCTGAGGTATCTTGTTCTCATGAGGATGGGTCTGCTAATTTGTGCCTGATGCAGAAGTGGAGGTTGATGCTTATTTCTGAGCCTGACCACTTTTCCAAGTCCAAATTGGATCAAAAGCAGGCGGGGTGCGCACCCGACGGCATTAGGGGCACTGACCCTTCTGTGCCTCCCTCCTTCAATTCGCTGCTGAGCTCAGTAGTCTGTGTCCAGCCGCACAGGACTGAACTAACTTCTAATTCTCCGCGGGTCACAGAAGTCTTGTTGGAGCCCCCAGCAGCAGCCGGCAGCTGCTGCTGATCAATTTTGGGAGAGGGACGTGCCGGGAAACAGCGCATGCGCAACTTGCAGCATTATGGCATAGCCGGGCCCAGCATTGCAGGCTATCTGCAATTGGGGTGGGGCCTGCCTGTGAGGGAAGCAAGGAGTCCCAAATGGGACAAAAATAGCTCAAACATACTTTGGGAGGCTGGGGGAACCATTCAAGCGTGGATAATGGGAAACTGAAGTTTCCATTATGATCCACTAGGTGGCAGGCATTTATAGAGCCCTATGGGCTCACCCTTAAAAGGCACCTGGGTGCCAATTTTAGGTGCCCAGGTGAGATGTGTGGCTGTGCCACAAAAAGGTCAGGAGTAGGATCCAGAGAGGCAGGCAGCACTTGGGCAGGGACTGGTGCGTGCCTATGCTGGTGAGTGGAAATGGGACAATAGAGCTGGGCTTAGGGGGAGGTGGACTGGGAGACTGACAGCTGCCGGGAAATGGGGCCGGGGGCAAGTGGGGGTACTCAATGGGGAGGCTGGCTGGGGAATGGGGCTGGGAGGGGAGGCTGACTGGAAGATACTGGGGGAATGGGGCTGGGTGGAGGAATAGACTGGGAGACACTGGGGAATGGGGCTGG